>CM042179.1:19184418-19351318 GCA_023376005.1 Doryteuthis pealeii
TATGAGTACTTTTTTCTCTTTTTCTTTTAAACTTAAATAGATTAAATATTATATTAATTATATATTAAAATATCATATAATAATTACATATTAGGATTGATGCAAAATTCAAAACAATAAAAATAAAACAAACCATTCTCCCCTTAAATTTCAAATAGATTAAATATCATAAATCAAATATTTGAATTACAAAAGGCATAATGTACTGCTTCAATTATATATTTTATTTAACTATTTTTTTTTTTTCATTCTTTTGTTGTTATTATTTATTCTTTTTTTTTTTTTCCCCCACTTTTCCTTAAATATTTATTAATAGTTCTAGACTGACCGTAATCCTAAGAGGGTATTATGGTTTAAAGAAATATGATTTATGAAATTGATTTATGATATTTAATTTGCAGTGTATATAATGAAGAATGTGCTTGCGTGTTTATTGAACTCTTAGAATCTAAACCATTTAAATATATTCTTCCTAATGACATACATTATTATAGATACATCGACGACATTCTAATCATTTACCCTGATAAACATAACATTCACCATCTCACTCAAAAATTAAACCGAGTTGAACCCACCATAAACTTCACGATTGAATTAGAAAAAAACAACTCCCTACTGTTATATCAGAGAGAAGATATCTCTTATGATTCACAATGCTTACTCACAAAATACACCTCGCTAGCATAAAACATCAAAACTCAAGTCGGAGGCAACAAACGGAAGTGAACTCAATGGTACCCTCTCACGAAGTGACCAATTCGACACAGTTCTGCGCATAGGCTCGGATTGAGTTACGCTTGAGAGGAATTCCAAAATAAACAAAAAATAATATTGTAAGGAATCCGGATTTTCAGCCAATAAAAAACTCTCCCGCTAAAAACCCCAACAGCATTCTGGAGCCCATCTACCAGCATATAAGCTCGGGTATTTTGAGAATCGGCAGTTGACGGACGGCCTGCACGCCGAGAATATCACCAGACGAGAGGATCAAGGAACTGCTACGCACCCACCACCACGCACGCCCTCGCCCACCCGGACACTCAGCCTTACTTCAACACCTCACCGTAGCCAGGCGACATCCTTACCCCCTGACCACTACAGCGCTACCCACTACAACTCACTGAGATATTCCTGACTTATTTCCCGCACCAAGTGACCGTATCAACTCAACTTCTACTACCTCACGCCTTGCACCAGGCCAAGAGAGAACTGACGTATTATCATACGATACCTACACCTCACCGACCCCACGGCCATTCCTGACTTACGACCCCTCGGCCACTTCAGAGAACTACTACGATTATCTACACCAACAACAACAACAATTTTCACACTCGTTATTTCAATAAACGATTTTTATCAAATTAATCTTGTCCATTATTCTTCTTTGCAAACCATACGCTTTTACGGATATCCTAAGATATAACACTGGTGTCAGGCGTGTTGCAAGGGAGAATATGGACTATACAAGATTAACTCGCTCGGAAATTATCGACTTTATCAAAGACCAGAGAAAATATCTCCAAAACCTAAGAATTTGCCCAACACCTGTTAGTCAGGAAACAATACAAGAAGCAACAACCGAGATAAACAGGATGATGGAAGCCCTAGATCACGCCAAACCAACAACACCACCAACAACCCAGACAGCCGACAACTACGGTCTACTAACGCATCAGCAAACCCTGCGTGAAGCCATGAGACCCAAAAGAAACTTCAACCCTGGAAACGACGTGAACCAATTCATCACCAGCCTAAACAAAACCTATATGCTCCACGTGACGCCCGAACTTACCAACTATCTCAGCTTGGAAACTGAATTTGTCAAGGCTGCCAAGGATTTACTCGACCACAGCATTTTTCAGCAGATGACAGACTCCGGGCAGGACACATCCACCTTCGAGCAGCTGAAGGCATACCTCCTGGCAACCCATGGCAGCCAGATGACAAACTTCCAACACCTTAGTCGCGCATGGGATCTACAACGACGAGACGGTGAAAAGCTGACAGATTTCGCTGGCCGACTCGAAAACACAATCAGAGAGGCCGCTGTCCACATGAAAAATAAACACAGGAAGGACAACAACTCTGATCTAACTGTCGATACACTTTTCTCGGTGATGGGGGCAATGTTGATGAGCGAGAAGGTCAAAACGTGGAATCCAAACCTATACCCTCACCTCGTCAGAACAATGGACAACCATTACACAGCGAGCGGTATAGCGTGTGAAGCCCAACAATACATCGATCGGGGCATAAAGATTGACGACACGACATCGCATGACAACGCATACTACACGCATAGACCACAGCGATGGAGTCGGGGAAACACGTCCACCAAACTCAAACAACCACCACGAACAAGTGACCAACCACCGCGCTCACAACAGACGAATGCTACTACATCACACAAACGCAACAACTACCGGACACACGGAGGCCGTGACCGCAACCTAGAACCCGGCATATGCTGGAACTACACCATGGGCCGCGCTTGCTTCCACGGCCAAAATTGCCCATATCGTCATCCGCCTCTCACCCATGCCCATGTCGCAGAAACGGATAGGGACACACCATCTATAAACACGGAAGTACAGGATTTTCGGTACGAACCAGATGAGATGTGATGGCCCAGTCTCGTTCTCCCCACTCGCCATCACATATACAACCTCCAGAAACCTTCCGGGCAGAGATCACCTCTCATAAACTCTACCTTCATCGTCGAAGGTACCGCATTTTCCGGTGCAGCAATGTTGGACTCTGGATGCTCCACCTGCATTGTACCAATCTCTCAACTGCCCAAGGAGGCTAAGAAACACATGACTCGTTCCAACGTTCACGTAAAAGGGATCAACGGTAGCATTACTGCCATTGGAGAACTAAACTGTGACATCGCCATCGGCAACCATGACTCCCCCATCTTCGGTGAAATCAACGTGTTGGTAACGGCTCAGTCTACACCGATTCTGATCGGTCAAAATATCCTTGGTCACAACACACTCAACTCGTACACAATCAACAACCAGGACGCAACTGTCGAGTTCAAACGAACCACGGCGTCGGGTCTAGTGACACACACAGCCCCGCTAATACGAGCACATGACCAGGTCGGCTCACTCAACAACAACCCTGTGTATGGGGCTCAAACCCTTAACAGCAGTGAAAGTCGGCTGACCGCAACGCCAGTGCCCATTTACCAGACACTGGAAAAAAAGTTGCGCTGGCTAAAACGAAATACAGGGCTATCACTCCCAAACCACCTGAACCGCAACGAACTAGAAGGCGTAACGAACCTACTTCTTTGTTACAGCGACGTCCTCGGTACACAAAACGGGGATAAGGGTACCTTCGTCAAGCCCGTTCGGATACCAACAAATAGTCAATCGCGCAGCCAAAGGCAACATCCTATAGCCCAGGCACTTGAAGGCGACGTCGATGACGAAATCAACCACATGGCCTCTGTGGGAATAATTGAGCCTTGCCACAATCCTAAGGGTTTCAACAGTCCGGTGTTCACCGTGCATAAGAAAAATGGAACAATTCGAGTCGTTGCAAACTTCAAAAGAACTCTCAATAAGGTATTGATCGATCTCGACCCATACCCCATGCCAAGGATCGACCAACTGTTCCACAGGATCGGGGAAGGCAATAAATACTTTGCCACCCTCGATCTCCGCAGCGGGTATTGGCAAATACAAATCGATGAACGCGATCACTACAAAACAGCTTTCACATGGAAGGACAAGTGTTACCAATACACGCGTCTAGCTTTTGGCCTCACGTCGGCCGGACAAATCTTCTCCCGATGCATAGCAGAAGCCCTGGCGACGGTCTCATCTCGCTCAAACATATCCTCCTATATCGACGACAATCTGGTCCATGCTAAGACATTCGAGGAGTACATACTCGCACTAGAGCAGCTCTTCACCGCCCTGCGCAAATTCGGACTCAAACTCAACCCCGAGAAATGCACCTTCCTCGCCACTGAGGCAAAATACCTCGGGCGCATAGTGACCAGCGAGGGATTCAAGGCCGACCCAGAATATGTTCGTGCCATTAGGGAAATGCAACCCCCAACATCAAAAAAGGCGCTACAAAGCCTTATCGGTCGATTAGTATGGATCAGACAATTCCTGGAGACTCGCCTATACGAACAGATAAGATCGGACACGTTCTCCAACCTTATGAATCCCATCCACGAGCTAAACAAAGCAAATAGGACATTCTTATGGACGGAGGAAGCCGACAAGGCATTCCAAAAAATAAAAAAACGACTCTCTTCACCACCGATCATCTCATTTCCAGACTTTTCCCAACTGTTCACCCTTACCACCGATGCCAGCGACGTGGCCTGTGGTGCCATCCTAATGCAGGAGGCGGAGAATGGAAAGAAGAAAATTATAGCTGTCGCCTCACACACTTTCAGCACTACGGAACAGAACTGGTCCACAACGGAACGAGAGGCGTATGCAATAAAGTGGGCGATCGCCAAATTTGATTATTTCCTGCGCAATCGCCCCTTTGTCATTTTCACCGACCACAGATCACTGACTTACCTGGACCAGCGGGAATTCAACAATGCCAAGATACGTCGTTGGCAAGAAGAGATTTCCTGCTACAAATTCATACTGGAATTCGTTGAGGGAGAATCGAATGTGTGGGCCGACATGCTCAGCAGAAGCCATGGACAAAAAAGGGTTAAAATGACGGCCGACTCTACGCCGGCGGGGAAAGCATTCAAAATAAAGGGATCCGATCTCCATATTTACATCCCGTCATGGTGTCTGGGCGATATCAGTGGCTTACAACTCATCGCCAAGACCCACACATCACAAGGCACCAAATGCCACAAACGCATCGCGGACGCATTTTTCGCATACCACTCTACGTCCACCATCCCAACCGAGAAGAATTGCGATCTCCTCAACATAGCAGCGGAACAATTAACAGATAAATTACTCTCAGAAATCATTAGAGCCATCCAAACAAACGATCTTAGCAAGGGATTTCGCATGGATCCCGACGACCATCGGACACCCCTGTACCAAAGACACTTACATAAATTCTACCTAGAGCCCGGTAGTGCCGTCTTGATGGTTAGAGACAGTACATATTCCCCAAGGCTGGTTGTACCATACAGTCTTCGCAACAAATTCCTGTATCAGGCCCACGACTGTATCAACCACTCTGGGGTCACCCGTATGCGCGCCCACTTAGCCAGCTATTGGTGGGAATTCAAGGACCGCGACATCGAAACATACGTCGGATCTTGTGAAGTCTGCGCCAAACGGAAGGGAAACTATGGCAAACGCCGATACTTGCCTGCCGGCCATTGCAAACGTGGAAAAAAGCCCTTCGACATAATCTACGTCGACTTCGTGACAATGCCCATCTCGAAGGGAAAACGTTACATCCTAACCATACTTGACAGTTTCAGTCGTCATCTCATGGCTGTACCTTGCGCGAGAGACCGGGCCATCGACGCTGCTCGGGGACTATACAGTTTTTTCCTCCGCCACCGGGAAATACCACGAATTGTATCCTCCGATCGCGGGACCCACTTCACAGGAGAGATATATAAGATGTTTTGCGAGCTGATGTCGATCACACAGGAACTGCACAGCCCCTGGCGGCCGCAGAGTTCGGGTAACATCGAACGACAGCACCGTACAATGAAGAATGCTCTCTTCATGCTATGCGAAGATCGGAATTGTGAATGGACGGATATACTCGAATCCGTCATCTCATCCATGAACGCGACAATTAACAGCGCCACCGGCGCGTCACCTCACTATGTGATCACCGGCCGACAACCCAACATCGGTTTACCCAAACCGCTACACAATGAGCTCACAAACCAAAGCCGCACGGCATATGGCATGCAGATCAATGCTCTATTGAGACAAGTCCATCGACGTGTCACCCTGGCAAACAACGAAGTCGACCACAAATCAAATACCAGACTGAACCAGCTGGTATTCAAAGGACCCAATACGGGTTGGCGATATGGTGCTATTACACCGTCCTCAATCTACCATCGCACATTCGTCTCACTTAAACTGGATAGGCACCTTTGAAGTGTTAAAAACAAACGACATGGTGATTCAAGTGAGAAACGAAAAGGTTGAAACCGACTGGGTTCACCGAGCCCACATTCAACGCCTTACACCTCGACCAAAACACCTGTCCCACAACGTACTAGCACCTCCGCCAGATCACGTGCACCAACAGGATCAGGAACCACCACGCACCGAGCAATCCACTGTGCAGAAACCCACACAATCTCCTGGTCAGCATGACATGTCTGAACAACAACAAAACAACAGGAAACGACTCCCGGTTAGGCAAACGCGAAGTCAGATGCCAACGCGTTACAAGGACTTCATAATGCAGTGAATCCACAGTCAACACACCACCTACATAACCATACATACACATTGTGAATCAAATTGATATCTTGGGGAGCTTTGTTATATCAGAGAGAAGATATCTCTTATGATTCACAATGCTTACTCACAAAATACACCTCGCTAGCATAAAACATCAAAACTCAAGTCGGAGGCAACAAACGGAAGTGAACTCAATGGTACCCTCTCACGAAGTGACCAATTCGACACAGTTCTGCGCATAGGCTCGGATTGAGTTACGCTTGAGAGGAATTCCAAAATAAACAAAAAATAATATTGTAAGGAATCCGGATTTTCAGCCAATAAAAAACTCTCCCGCTAAAAACCCCAACAGCATTCTGGAGCCCATCTACCAGCATATAAGCTCGGGTATTTTGAGAATCGGCAGTTGACGGACGGCCTGCACGCCGAGAATATCACCAGACGAGAGGATCAAGGAACTGCTACGCACCCACCACCACGCACGCCCTCGCCCACCCGGACACTCAGCCTTACTTCAACACCTCACCGTAGCCAGGCGACATCCTTACCCCCCTGACCACTACAGCGCTACCCACTACAACTCACTGAGATATTCCTGACTTATTTCCCGCACCAAGTGACCGTATCAACTCAACTTCTACTACCTCACGCCTTGCACCAGGCCAAGAGAGAACTGACGTATTATCATACGATACCTACACCTCACCGACCCCACGGCCATTCCTGACTTACGACCCCTCGGCCACTTCAGAGAACTACTACGATTATCTACACCAACAACAACAACAATTTTCACACTCGTTATTTCAATAAACGATTTTTATCAAATTAATCTTGTCCATTATTCTTCTTTGCAAACCATACGCTTTTACGGATATCCTAAGATATAACACTACCTTTCCTTGACATTTTATTAATGAATAACAATAACAAACTAACATTCAAAGTCCATCACAAAACAAATTGCAAAAATGACTACATACATTTCTATTCTAACCATAGCAATAAAACTAAAAGTGGCATTCTTATAGGTTTTTTCCTTAGGGCCCAAAGAATCTGTTCTCCTAACTTTCTAAGTGAAGAATACGAATACATTAACAAATCTTTTACAAATTTACAATACCCCATTTCCTTCATACATCGCGCCAAACTTAAGGCTATTAAAATCTACAAAAACAAACAACACTCCATTAACTCAACAAACCCTAACAGCATCCCTACCACCAAATATATCACACTACCTCAAAGTCCTATTACACCATTAATTGAAAAAAATCTTAATCATCTTGGAATTAAAACTGTCACCCCGCACAAGCCAAACAATTAAACATTTATTAAAACGCTCCATAAATAAACATGAATCCAATGCCGGTGTCTATAAAATATGTTGTGAACAATGCGACAAGATTTACATTGGTGAAACTGCCAGAAATCTAAAAAACGGTTATATGAACACTCTAAGGACCTAAAATTTGGAAACACATCCAATTCGTTAGTAACACACAATTTATTAACAAATCACAATTTTACCTTACAAAAATCATCAATGATCGCCTTCATCCACAATCGAAATACATGCCGTATCGTAGAATCCTCGGCCATTTCGATCCTTAATACTTACCACAAAGACCTGGTTTTTACAAAATATCACGATTCCTTGCTAAAATTATATTAAAAAACTTTGATATACACCATTAAACTTCACATTATTTATTTACACTAAAATTTCCTCCTTACTCTCTTCCTATTAATATAAATTAACTAATTAATTGATGTTCTCTAACTTTTTAAATAGTTACTTTGATTTGACTCAAACAACATTTTTAAATATCACCATAATGACTTTATTAACAAAATCAATAAAACTATCAACTATCCATACTCACATATAAATTTCCATTCTAATCAATAAAAAACTAAATAAACTAATAAATAATCAAATAATTAATTAAACAATTCAATAATTAAATAAATAAACAATTATATAATCTATTTTAAACAAATAAATAATTAAATGATTAATTCAATAATTAAATAAATAAATATATTATAATAATAAATAAATACAATCTATATATATAATATAATTCTATAAATCTATAAAATTTAATAATTAAAAAAAAAAAAAAAATATAAAAAAAATAAAATAATAAATATATACATACATACATACATACATATATATATATATATATATATATATATATATATATATATATATATATATATATATATATATAATTCTATATAAATATATTATAATATAAATAAATATAATCTATTTTAGACCAATAAATAATTCAATATTTAGAATAAATAATTCAATGAATAAATAAATTAAACAATTATATAATCTCTTTTATAATAATTATAACTATCAACTACCCTCACCTACATATATATTTCGTTTTTTCTAATATTAACTAATTAAACCAATATATAATCTAATAAATAAATATTTCAACAAATAAATAATTAAACAATTATATAATCCACTTTAACCTAACAAATAATCAAATAATAAATTAAACAATTTAAAAGCAAATAAATGATTATTTATAATAATAAATAATATGATCTATAATTATATATAATTCTATAAATCTATAAATATAATATATATAAAAAAAATTACATATATACTTATAAAATAATATAATTTAATATAATTAACAAATATGATATAATTCTATAAATCTATAAATATATATAATAATATTCAAATATAATCTATTTTAAACAAATATATAATTAAATATTTAAAACTAATAATCCAATAATAAATAAATAATCAATTATATAATCTATTTTAATACAATTATGTTATTTAATAAACTAATGAAATAATTCCCACACCATCTTCATATATAATGAATAATCTAATATTTTTACCTAATTTCAAATACACTACATAATAATATAAAACAACAAGTGATAATGAACCCATTTTTTAACTACTTCATTAATCGAATAACTAACATACAATTTTATATATCATTATATTAACTATCTTCATATCACTCATATATATTTATACTGTAAAATCAAATATATTAAACAGATAAATAATTATTCTATAAATAAATAATTAAATATTAAACAAATGAATTTTTTATAAATAATAAAATAATATTTTAAAATATAAATTCCCATACCTTATACACCTATAATAAAATAATATTCTACTTTTACTACTTTACAAATAATTATTCTATAATTAAATATTTAAATAATCTACAATATAAACAACTAAATATATAATAATTTATAATATAAATTTCCCACACTTCAATCACCTAATATAAATTAAATCTACTTTACTTATTTCAACTATACTATATTTAACAAAAAAACAAAAAAAAACTCATGTGTCAACAAGCCTTATCATTAACCTAACTTTCTACATCAATAACTTAATATAAATATTATAACAAATATTCCTTTTTTCTCTTATATATATCTACTTTATCCACTAATGTCATTTACCTTTTTCTACTTCATTTCTTGAATTAAACACAATAAACTCTTATTATCATAAATTATCACATCCTACATCTATTTTACTATTTTTAAATTTAGATCTTCATGCAAACTCTTCCTAACACTTAGTTACCATAAATTACCTAAATCCTCTTTCCTCCCATATTATCTGGCCTCAAAATTTCTAACAATAAGAAAATCACATTCTTCATCATATACACTGCAACTTTTAACTTAACATAATCTGTAAATACAAATATATACACCACTTAAACAGAAACCATCTTATGATAAACATCTTAATAAATTAAACAACTTATACAAAATTATCTACCATCAAAGTTTGGTTCTTTTTTAATCGACCACTTTTTTAACACTTCACCGATTTTTTTCAAAACATAAACTAAGCTCCGAGAAAAATGTTCAACATGTTAATGATAAATAATAACACTTTATTTTTTTTTTGTAATAAAAAAACTATTTCTACCATAACCCCTAGAAAAAACCAAATATCCAAATCATAACGGTCTATCTCAACATTCTATTTCAGCGTTCCAAATTTTAAAAAATTTGATTTTCGAATATTTCAAAAAATCTGTTTTTTTTGTGTTTTTTTGTTTTTTTTCCCAAAAAATTTTTTCATTCAAAATAATGGTTCACTCTGATGAAGGTCGAATATTTTATGTGTGCGAAATATTTTCACACACACATAAACTGACCGAAACACATGTGTAAGTGATGTCGATTAATGTGATATCGATTAAATTCATTTTATCCATACATTCTTTTCTTTACTAATTTTCCTCATATATAATATATTTATATATATATATATAATATTATTACTATTATGATATCTAATTTAACCTATTTATCAATATATATATATATATATATATATATTACTATTTATGATATCTAATTTAACCTATTTATCAATATATTATATATATATTATATATATATATATTACTATTATGATATCTAATTTAACCTATTATCATATATATATATATATATTATATATATATATATATATATTACTATATGATATCTAATTTAACCTATATTATCAATATATATATATATATATATATATATATATATATATTACTATATGATATCTAATTTCACCTATTATTCATATATATATATATCCTCAAGATGAAAGAAATAATTGGAACTGTGGCAAAGGGACGAATAAGGTTAGGTCTTCAACCCACAGCGTTGGTGGTCGAAAGAATCCACGTCAAATAAAAGGATGATGATTTCGGAAGAAATCCACCAACTTGAGGAAATCAAACTTATTGCTACAGCTGTGGGACAAAGTAAACAGGGCGCATGGACCAGGTGGGAGAGTGCAAAAAGAGAGGGTTGTGTAATGGAGCGACATCAGACATATGGAGCCTAAAAAATTAAGTTTCCTGATAAAGGCAGTTTACGATATATTGCCAACACCAGTCAATCTTTCACGTCTGGGGCTTAGCTACGTCAAACCTATGCAAAGCATGTGGGAAAAACTGCTAGCCTGAAACATATTCTCACGGGATGCGAGTATGCCTAAGAAGCTACACGTGGAGACACAACGAAGTTCCTCGAGATTGTTGCGGGAGCGTCAAAGATGGTTGTGAGACTGCAAATAAATCTGATAATAACATCAACAAAAGCAATACATTTTGTTAAAGAAGGAAACACTTTCGAAATTTTGCGTAAAAATAGGCCCGTGTCCTCTATATTTGACGGCTCCGCGAGCTGGCGCATTGCATGCGACTTTGAACATCAGCTCGTTTTTTCCAACTGAATATAACCGTAACGGCCCAGCTCCTGATATTGTCATTTGGTCTGTTAATCAAAAGAAAGTTTTTATCATTGAGTTGACAGTTCCATTTGAAGAAAATCTGGATTGGGGCCCAATCAGCGGAAGTGGAAAAATATGAAGACCTACGTGAACAATGGCGCCAGAAACGGTGGATCATGGATGTATTTCCCATTGAGTCGGATGTCGGGGTTTTATTGGCCAACTACCTCGGCATTTTTTTGTCTAAAACTTGGACTTTCTCTACCAGACAAGAGGAAATACTTAAATAAGATCCAGGAGAGAAGCTCTAACCGCATCAGCGTGGATATGGCAGTCCTATTTTGTGACATCAAAAACCCGACAAAGTCTGGTGTATCGTGAGATACTCTCTGGGTTAGTGGTAATGATGCTTCGGCCCCGAAACCATGCCTGAACCAGAGTCATCATCTGATGAAGGCTTTGTTGGTTTGCAATGCTACTGTGTAAATAGCAGTCATTGTATGAAGATTATTATTATTATATATATATATATATATATATATATCTATATATATAGAGAGAGAGATAGATAGATAGATATCAACTTACTAAAACAAATAGATAGATAGATATCAATTGAATGAAATAGATATATAGATATGAACAGACTGAAATAGATAGATAGATATAACAGACTGAAATAGATAGATAGATGGATTATAAACAGACTGAGATAGATGGATAGATAGATAGTTATAAACAAAGTAAGATAGATAGATAGATAAATATAGAATAGAAAAGATAGTTATGAATAGACTTAAATTTAATTCTTAATTCAAAATTCAACTCTTAAGTTATGTATATATATATACACATAATACACACCGAGTACAACCATATACATAGCACCGCACACACACACACACATCACACACACACACACATACAAAAAGTAAACATAGACACATATAACGTAGGCACAAACATACACCAACCCAAAAAGTAATAAATTTAAGTAGAAAAACATTTTACAAAAATCATCAATGATCGCCTTCATCCACAATCGAAATACATGCCGTATCGTAGAATCCTCGGCCATTTCGATCCTTAATACCTTACCACAAAGACCTGGTTTTTACAAAATATCACGATTCCTTGCTAAAATTATATTAAAAAACTTTGATATACACCATTAAACTTCACATTATTTATTTACACTAAAATTTCCTCCTTACTCTCTTCCTATTAATATAAATTAACTAATTAATTGATGTTCTCTAACTTTTTAAATAGTTACTTTGATTTGACTCAAACAACATTTTTAAATATCACCATAATGACTTTATTAACAAAATCAATAAAACTATCAACTATCCATACTCACATATAAATTTCCATTCTAATCAATAAAAAACAATAAACTAATAAATAATCAAATAATTAATTAAACAATTCAATAATTAAATAAATAAACAATTATATAATCTATTTTAAACAAATAAATAAATAAATGATTAATTCAATAATTAAATAAATAAATATATTAAATAATAAATAAATACAATCTATATATATAATATAATTCTATAAATCTATAAAATTTAATAATTAAAAAAAAAAAAAAAAAAATAAAAAAAAAAAAAAAATATAAATATATACATACATACATACATACATATATATATATATATATATATATATATATATATATATATATATAATTCTATAAATATATTATAATATAAATAAATATAATCTATTTTAGACCAATAAATAATTCAATATTTAGAATAAATAATTCAATGAATAAATAAATTAAACAATTATATAATCTCTTTTTATAATAATTATAACTATCAACTACCCTCACCTACATATATATTTCGTTTTTTCTAATATTAACTAATTAAACCAATATATAATCTAATAAATAAATATTTCAACAAATAAATAATTAAACAATTATATAATCCACTTTAACCTAACAAATAATCAAATAATAAATTAAACAATTTAATAAGCAAATAAATGATTATATTATAATAATAAATAATATGATCTATATATATAATATAATTCTATAAATCTATAAATATAATATATATAAAAAAAAATTACATATATACTTATAAAATAATATAATTTAATATAATTAACAAATATGATATAATTCTATAAATCTATAAATATATATAATAATATTCAAATATAATCTATTTTAAACAAATATATAATTAAATATTTAAAACTAATAATCCAATAAATAAATAAATAATCAATTATATAATCTATTTTAATACAATTATGTTATTTAATAAACTAATGAAATAAATTCCCACACCATCTTCACTATATAATGAATAATCTAATATTTACCTAATTTCAAATACACTACATAATAATATAAAACAACAAGTGATAATGAACCCATTTATTTAACTACTTCATTAATCGAATAACTAACATACAATTTTTATATATCATTATATTAACTATCTTCATATCACTCATATATATTTATACTGTAAAATCAAATATATTAAACAGATAAATAATTATTCTATAAATAAATAATTAAATATTAAAACAAATGAATTTTTATAAATAATAAAATAAATATTTTAAAATATAAATTCCCATACCTTATACACCTATAATAAAATAATATTCTACTTTTACTACTTTACAAATAATTATTCTATAATTAAATATTTAAATAATCTACAATATAAACAACTAAATATATAATAATTTATAATATAAATTTCCCACACTTCAATCACCTAATATAAATTAAATCTACTTTTACTTATTTCAACTAATACTATTTAACAAAAAAAACAAAAAAAACTCATGTGTCAACAAGCCTTATCATTAACCTAACTTTCTACATCAATAACTTAATATAAATATTATAACAAATATTCCTTTTTTCTCTATATATATCTACTTTATCCACTAATGTCATTTACCTTTTTCTACTTCATTTTCTTGAATTAAACACAATAAACTCTTATTATCATAAATTATCACATCCTACATCTATTTTACTATTTTTAAAATTTAGATCTTCATGCAAACTCTTCCTAACACTTAGTTACCATAAATTACCTAAATCCTCTTTCCTCCCATATTATCTGGCCTCAAAATTTCTAACAATAAGAAAATCACATTCTTCATCATATACACTGCAACTTTTAACTTAACATAATCTGTAAATACAAATATATACACCACTTAAACAGAAACCATCTTATGATAACATCTTAATAAATTAAACAACTTATACAAAATTATCTACCATCAAAGTTTGGTTCTTTTTTAATCGACCACTTTTTTAACACTTCACCGATTTTTTTCAAAACATAAACTAAGCTCCGAGAAAAATGTTCAACATGTTAATGATAAATAATAACACTTTATTTTTTTTTTGTAATAAAAAACTATTTTCTACCATAACCCCTAGAAAAACCAAATATCCAAATCATAACGGTCTATCTCAACATTCTATTTCAGCGTTCCAAATTTTAAAAAATTTGATTTTCGAATATTTCAAAAAATCTGTTGTTTTTTTGTGTTTTTTTGTTTTTTTTCCCAAAAAATTTTTTCATTCAAAATAATGGTTCACTCTGATGAAGGTCGAATATTTTATGTGTGCGAAATATTTTCACACACATAAACTGACCGAAACACATGTGTAAGTGATGTCGATTAATGTGATATCGATTAAATTCATTTATCCATCTACATTTCTTTTCTTTACTAATTTTTCCTCATATATATATATATATATATATATATATATATATTACTATTATGATATCTAATTTAACCTATTTATCAATATATATATATATATATATATTACTATTATGATATCTAATTTAACCTATTTATCAATATATATATATATATATATATATATATATTATATATGATATCTAATTTAACCTATTTATCAATATATATATATATATATATATATATATATATATATTACTATTATGATATCTAATTTAACCTATTTATCAATATATATATATATATATATATATATTATATATATATATATATATATATATTACTATTATGATATCTAATTTAACCTATTTATCAATATATATATATATATATATATATATATATATATTACTATTATGATATCTAATTTAACCTATTTATCAATATATATATATCCCTCAAGATGAAAGAAATAATTGGAACTGTGGCAAAGGGACGATAAGGGTTAGGTCTTCACCCACAGCGTTGGTGGTCGAAAGAATCCACGTCAAATAAAAGGATGATGATTTCGGAAGAAATCCACCAACTTGAGGAAATCAAACTTATTGCTACAGCTGTGGGACAAAGTAAACAGGGCGCATGGACCAGGTGGGAGAGTGCAAAAGAGAGGGTTGTAACATGGAGCGACATCAGACATATGGAGCCTAAAAAATTAAGTTTCCTGATAAAGGCAGTTTACGATATATTGCCAACACCAGTCAATCTTCACGTCTGGGGCTTAGCTACGTCAAACCTATGCAAAGCATGTGGGAAAACTGCTAGCCTGAAACATATTCTCACGGGATGCGAGTATGCTCTAAGAAGCTACACGTGGAGACACAACGAAGTCCTCGAGATTGTTGCGGAGGCGTCAAAGATAGGTTGTGAGACTGCAAATAAATCTGATAATAACATCAACAAAGCAATACATTTTGTTAAAGAAGGAAACACTTCGAAATTTTTGCGTAAAAATAGGCCCGTGTCCTCTATATTTGACGGCTCCGCGAGCTGGCGCATTGCATGCGACTTGGAACATCAGCTCGTTTTTCCAACTGAAATAACCGTAACGGCCCAGCGTCCTGATATTGTCATTTGGTCTGTTAATCAAAAGAAAGTTTTTATCATTGAGTTGACAGTTCCATTTGAAGAAAATCTGGATTGGGCCCATCAGCGGAAGTTGGAAAAATATGAAGACCTACGTGAACAATGCGCCAGAAACGGATGGATCATGGATGTATTTCCCATTGAGGTCGGATGTCGGGGGTTTATTGCCAACTCAACCTCGGCATTTTTGTCTAAACTTGGACTTTCTCTACCAGACAAGAGGAAATACTTAAATAAGATCCAGGAGAAAGCTCTAACCGCATCAGCGTGGATATGGCAGTCCTATTTTGTGACATCAAACCGACAAAGTCTGGTGGTATCGTGAGATACTCTCTGGGTTAGTGGTAATGATGCTTCGGCCCCGAAACCATGCCTGAACCCAGAGTCATCATCTGATGAAGGCTTTGTTGGTTGCAATGCTACTGTGTAAATAGCAGTCATTGTATGAAGATTATTATTATTATATATATATATATATATATATATATGTATATATATAGAGAGAGAGATAGATAGATAGATATCAACTTACTAAAACAGATAGATAGATAGATATCAATTGAATGAAATAGATATATAGATATGAACAGACTGAAATAGATAGATAGATATAAACAGACTGAAATAGATAGATAGATGGATATAAACAGACTGAGATAGATGGATAGATAGATAGTTATAAACAAAGTAAGATAGATAGATAGATAAATATAGATAGAAAGATAGTTATGAATAGACTTAAATTTAATTCTTAATTCAAAATTCAACTCTTAAGTATGTATATATATATACACATATACACACCGAGTACAACCATATACATACGCACGCACACACACACACACACACACACACACACACAAAAAGTAAACATAGACACATATACGTAGGCACAAACATACACACACCCAAAAAGTATAAATTTAAGTAGAAAAACATAGAATGTCTTCGGAACAAAAAACAAATTACAAACACACACACACCTGATATATCTGATGAACTTTATCAAGACAACCCAAATAGTAAAGTTATAAAAAAAAAGCTATAAAAATTCAGCTAATGACTTTATTGGTAAACCACCCAAAAACAAAAACACCTGTTTAAAAGACTAATGTTAAAAATGAAATTCCATTCCACTCCCAGAAAAAGAGAAAGAGAGGGTGAAATACTCATGTGTATGTATATATATACACATGCATGTAAGAATTCATTTTCATATTATCAATCAAAGCCTGAAGAAGATACCAGAAGATCTGAAACACGTGTTGCACATGTAAAACAAAAAGAATTAAACATTTTTTTCTGAGAACAAAATACATTTTGCGGACCTTCCTTTTTTATAAATATATATATATATATATATATATATATATATATATTACTATTATGATCTATAATTTCACCTATTTATCAATATATATATATATATATATATATATATATAGCTGTATTAAAAGAATATTAGAGGATCAGATATTTAAAAATTTAATTATTTATTTCAAAAGAGATTGTCCAGTTAAAACAAAGTTTGTTATATAAATCTTCATAATGATGCATATATGTTTGTTAATGTAATTTTTTTAATCTATCAAGAATTAGGGATGATTTTAAAAAATATTTTTTATTCATCATTTTTTCAGGTGAAATGATGATGAGTTTGTTATGGTATTACCGGCCAGAGCATACAGAATCTGGACGACAACCACATAATATTGATTGTGAGGTCTTTGCTTCAAAACACAGAGATATTAATAGTGTTGCTTGTATTGAAGAGAAATGTTATGTATTGACATTTAATGAATATTGTAGGTATGTCATTTCATATTTATTTTTCTTTATACCTGATGCTGAATTTTGGTGAATTAGTAACAAATGATGAAAATTATTTGTTTTTGTTTTTTATTTTTTTATTTTCAGACTATATATGTTTATAAATCATTAATGTTATCACATTGTTGAAAAAGTTTAAGCGTAAAACACCTTCATTAAGAATAAAATTTGAAATCAGAATAATGTTCTATTAAACATTATTCCTATAAAAAACACTATTTCTAAAGGTCAGTCATTTGCATAATATATTCAATAATTTAACACTCTTTGATACTGTGATATTCTAAATACTTGCTAACTTCCTCTTTCTTATAAGTTCCCTGTTGACTTTTTGCTGATCATCTCTTTTGTCATTGTCTTGCTGTATAAAAATGTAGCCATTTTGATTGTTTATTAAAGTCTTCAAGAAGGTTTGTCATCTTTCTTTTTATTACTTGAATTTAATGAATGTACAAATATAAATCAAATATAATCTAAACATGACAAATTCCTCAAACCAGAATACTTGGATATATCATTAAACTCTTTTTTTGTTGATAAGGAATTTGCTCACTGATATACTTTTTCTGCCTTAATCCATTTTATTCAAGCTAATGATTCTATGTACTTGTTAACTTTGTTTCTCCTACAGTGTATGAATATATTGCAAAGTGCAACAGTTCCATATCAGATATAAATAATTCAAAGGAACTTTAAAAATCAAGTGTTTGCAAGACATATATTAACCATTAAAGAACAAAATGAAAAGGAGACTCTAGACAAGTATAGACTATAGATGACAGTTTAAATTACTTGGTAAGGAGTGTAAATTCAAATCTGTAAGCACTTCTCAAAATTGTGATGACTGTATTTTAGTGGCCTATGCTTTCATAATATCAAGCAATGCTTATTAGAGAAATACTTCTGTGGATCAATCTAAGATGATTGATGTTGCTCAGAAGTATATATGCCTTTTTATACCCCAACTGTAAATGCTATCATCAAAGCAGAACTTGATCATTCTACTTGCACTGTTACAACTTCAAAATATAAATGCTGTTTTTGTTGCATAATTGATGCCCTTCAAAGGAGTTACAAGTGTAGTAAGAAAGGGCAATTCTTTAAGGTGTGTCAATTGATTTGGTCATTCATATGTTCTTCTACTTTATCTATTATACTAGCTGATATATTTGAAGCCTCTTCAGAAATGCTGAAGCAAGCTACTGTATTTGTGTTGGTCAATAACAAATAAACTACAGTGTGTTGACACTAGAAACTTGGGATCTTTCATTTCTTATGACTATGCTAAAAATTGTAAGCTAAAAATGGATTTTGCTACTGGAGATGTATCCATCATTACTAAACTCTCCAGTAAAGGGACTCTGCATGACTGAAATTAATTTGCTAGGCAAATCCTACTGATCATAGCTGATCTTTGCTGTGGTATAATTTTAGTCAGGATTTCATAAGTCAACATTTGGAGGTATCATTTGCTTTTGGTGGCACTAAGAAAGATCTTCATGTCTCTAATTTTACCCCTTGCAGTGTACTATCTGCTTCAGTAAACATACCATCTCTATTTTCCAATCTAACTTCATTCAGACTATCACCTCTAAATCTTGAAGACTTGCAAATGATAATAATTGATAAGATACAGTTAAGGAAAGAGTTATTGAAGAAATTATATATTCTCCTTGGAGGCATCAGATCCTAATTGTAACTAATGAATCCCATTTGAAGAGACTGGTTATTGATTAAAGTCAGACTATTAACTGATTCTCAGGTTTCCCACTTGAAGTATCATTGGACTTGAAGAGTGTATACATATCAAATTCCCATCTGAATTGACAATATACCATATAATGCCTTTAAAACTAACAAAAAGCTGTGTTCTGCAGAGTTCCATTTGGGATTACAAATGGTATATCATATTTCCAAAAGATTATAGACAACATTATAAAACAACACAGGCTGTATGAAACATGTCTATGTATACAATATTGTCTATGTATACAATACATGTCAATGTATACAATATTGTTATTGCCAGAAGAACATGAGAATCTGGAAAGATTCCATGAGACTGTCTGACTTCACAATTTACCTTTAATGAAAAGTTGGTTGTATCTAACAAATTGATTGATTTTTTTGGACTATACACAGGGTTCACTTAGACCTCATATACAGAGATGATTACCCCTTAAGAAACTGACAGAAGTTTACAATTATCACAGACCAACAGGCTGTACATATTCCAATCAAAAATATTGGGGGGAATTAGAAATAACAAAATCCAATAGATGGAGGATAGAATTGGGATGCTATGAATATAATATACTGACTTGGAAAAAATCATATCTCAGCAAACATACTCTTAAGAAAATATTGCAGGGCCACTAAAAAAAGAAAAATTATCCTAACTCCACATTAATCTTTGTCATCCAGGAATAACTTGACTCATTTTGTTAGAATATTAAAACTTTTTTTTTCTCTATGAAGCAAATAAAAAGGTTTGTGTTGAGTGCCCTATATGTACTCAATTAAAACCTTGATTCTACACCCACCCTGTTGACTAGGACCGTAGAATATACAGAGGGGTAAGACCCCCCCCCTCCCCAACGACGAGGCTACCTGTTTGCCATGGATGGCAACCCATGATGGACAGGAACCTTTCTGTCTCTGGGTGACTAGTTATCTTGGGAACGAAAACCTAGGAACAAAAAAAAAAAATTGTCCATCATCAACATGAGTATACTGACTATGTAGCTCTGGTGTTTCTAGACAAATGGGTTTCCCCCTAGACATACCACCAAATGGGGCTGCGAGGTGGGTGGGGAACATAGTCAATGAAACTCATCCAATTTTTATATGGCTTCTGAAAAAAAAGAAAAGAAAAAAGACCTCATTATGATTCTGATTCAGACAATGATGAACCATATCTCATTCAAATACTATAGAACAAAAACAAGAAAATCAATGAAAGAAGCTAAAAGAAACTCATGGAAAAAATAGATAAACAAACTAAATACCTCCTCCTGGGACATGATCAGAAAAATAGCGGGTAAAAAACAACCAACTCCATTAAACCACCTCTCCATAAGAAATGAGAAAATAACAACAAAAAAGACTATTGCTGATTTACTAGCTAAAACCTTCTCAAATAAATTCTTCCTGTCAGACCAACAAACAATTCATAAAAAACAAACAAATCCCAGAAAAGGAAAACATAAAGTTCACTTCAAAAAATTCTGAAGAATACAACAAGCCTTTCACCATGGCAGAACTTATAATGGAGTCACACGGTGCTACTGTTGGCCCTGATAAGATTCATAATGAATTTTTTTTAAATCTACCAGAAGAATCTCTTAGGTGCCTTCTAAACATCTTTAATCATATTTGGAAAAGTAACACCTTTCCAGAAACGTGGAGACAAGCCCACAAAACTACCGGCCCATTGTCTTGACAAGCTGCCTCTGCAAGACCACGGAGCTGATGATCAACAAATGGCTGACATGGTATCTAGAGGCAAATAGATTAATCACAAACCCCCAAACAGGGTTCCGAATAAAGAGAGGGACAATAGACCATCTGAACCGACTATAGACCTACGTCAGAGAAGCATTCATTAAAAAACAGCACCTAACAGCAGTTTTTTTTTACCTGGAGAAGACATATGACATTACTTGGAGGTATGGTATCATAAAAGACATGCACAATCTAGGGTTACAAGGAAGACTGCCACTATTTATAAAGAACTTTCTCTCCAATAGAAATTTCAGGGTACGTGTGGGATCCACTCTTTCTGACCTCCAAACCCAAGAGGAAAGCATCCCACAAGCAAGTATTTTATCAATTACCCTATTCTCCATAAGAATCAACAATATCATTAAATGCCACAATTTTACAATCAATTGCCCTCTCTATATTGATGACCTTGTAATCACAGATCCACAGATACACACAAAATAGAACAACAATTACAAATAAGCCTCAACAAAATAAACAAATGGACAACAGACAATGGCTTTAAATTCTTGAAGACCAAAACCCAATGTGTACATTTCTGTTCCCTAAGAAAAATACACAATGACTCTACCATCAAACTTGAGGAAAGTGAAATACGTTGACCAATACAAATTCCTGGGAGTTATATTTGATAAAAAAACTAACTTTCATCCCTCACATTAAATACTTAAAAAAATAAATGTACCAGAGCCCAACAACTATTACGAGTAGTTGCCCATACAAAATGGGGAGATGGTCAACAAACTCTACTTAAACTATACAGATCACTGATCTGTTCTCAACTTGATTATGCCAGCTTTGTATATAGATCTGCTAGGAGGTTTTACTTCAAACAGCTCAACTCTATAAACCATAAAGGCTTATGGCAAATCTTAGGAGCCTTCAGAACTTCTCTAGTCAACAGGCTATATGTCTTATGAAGCACCCCTACAGCTAAGATGTGAAAAATATTTTTATTTTTTTATTTTGGGTTATTGTTATTTGACCACATTAGTTTTATAATAGATATGTCAAATGGAACGTCTTCAAAAACCTCTACGTGTTGAATTATGCAAATAACCCACGTGGTCCGTTCAAAAGTTATCGAGGAATTAAAGTTCCAAAATTGTGGTACAATGTGGGGACATTTGATTTTGATTAAAAAAAACAAAGATCATATCACCGACCAATTCAAAACAAAAAAAAAATTCCAGTAATTTCGTTCAGCTTCTTTATTTGGGAACAATTGATAAGAATTTGGCATTTATGTAAACGTCATTGCTTTCTGATTCTGCACTCAAATGGTATGTTATCTATGTGTAACCCATTATTTAGTCATGGATATCATATTTTTTTTTTTTTTTTAAAAATTAAAAAAAAGTTTTTTAAATTATTTAAAAAAAAAAAAGGAAAGTTACCACAAATTTTAAACTTCATTTTTTAATACTGCATAAAATGTATACACCACTACTTATAGAGTATTAATTTTTAAATAATAACATCACATTGAACTTGAAATATACCTTTTACTATGTTCGTGTATCACATACAAGAAATTAAAATAACTTTCTTTACATAAATCTTTTAAAACAAAGCCACAGGCATTCTGAACAGTTGTTTGTTTTTAAATACTAGCTCGTAATTTTTTTTCCTAAATAAAGTATTCATAAACGCGCTGATGTTAAAACCTTACAAAACTTGACACCATTTATATAAAAAAATAATATGCGATATATCTTCTATTAATAGAAAAAAAAAATTCCAGTCTCTAATTTTTACATTTCTAGAAAAAATCCGGAAGACCACATCATAAAAAAAAAAAAAAAAAAAAAAAATAAGACTGAAAAAAGTTATTCGGAAAGATTAAGTTTTTTTCTATTAAAAAAATAAATTTTTGTAGTAAGTTTCTTTTGAATTGATACAAAAAAAGTCTTTCAATTGATCTATTTTATTCAGCTAAAAATTTTAATAGTGGTATGAAATGGACATTATAGGCTCTCGTAATTTGTATTTTTTATTTTTTTTTTAAATTTTAAAATTGTTCACTGACGTGTGAAATATCAGTCTCGGCATACTGATTACTGTTTTATAGATTGGTTGGTTGATTTTATGGCATGTCAACCCTTGTTGGTTATTTATACCAAAGACCATTTACCATTCTTGGGTACTTCAATTTTTTTTTAATTAAAATTTTTTTCTTTTTTTAAACATCATTTTTTACTAGCTTTTTAATCTATCTAACCCATAAATGGCAACCTTAACAGGTACTATCACTCTGGGTCAGTGAACCTGAAGAGAATGCATAAAGGGGTACTACACACTACCCAGAGCTCCAAATGAAACCTCACCACCTAGATGCAGTTTAAATGTCATACCCAGGACACTTAAGACCTCAGCTATTGCCTTCTAGCACATATATGATAAACCTTTTGGCGGGAGAGAGTTGCTATAAAGGCAATACGGTTGTCGGACAATCATTAGGTGCTAGGATTGACATAACGCGCCGATTGATCAGAGGGGCTTCTGCTGATTGGCCCATTTAGCCTAAAGGGCAAACGTGTGAATTGTCTGTAGGTCAATGGACTACTCAAGCTACCTAGATCTGTTCTTAGAGCATCACGGTTAACCACCCACGGCCAACAGGTGGCTCCATTGGGGGGATATTACCCATCTACAGAGGTGAGTTGGTTTATTCTACAGCCCAAGTTGACATAAGTGAACTGTTTTAAAGAGTTAACTGTTGAAAACTAATAATAGAAGTTTGATTCAACAGACAATTCCATAAAACTTATGATTGAGTCACTGTTGTAACCCTACAAAGAGAATGAGAAATAACCAAAACAGAGTTTGGAAATGAAATGGAATCTGTTATAACATTAACAAATACAATACTTGCCACGCAACATGGAGAAGGTAAAACCACTGCCAGTGGTATAAGACTACTCAGTCAGCATTAATACTCCGATATTTTAGGATTGGGACATATCTATTAATGTTCATATGTAGGTTATTAATACCCTCTTTTAGATTTACTCTGCACTGTCAATATTGCAGATTGTGACCCTGGGCGGTCAGTTTCGGGCCATGGATTGAACTTTATTAGCTGCCAAAGCACAACCTTTACATGACTTTACCAAACTTCCAATGTCTCTACCCATGTACACCAGGACACATAACTTTCATTATTGCTGTTGTATAGGTGGTAGGCCTTTTTTGGGCCCATAAATAGCTTGTGAATGGTCTGTTTGCAAAGTAAAACCTACCTCCGTGGATAAATTTATGAAATTTTGTAGGAGCAAAGACAATCCCTAAATTCTCCATTTCTATACTGAATAATTTTCAGCTGAAAGCAGCATCCCAGATGCATGGCAATAAATTTGAGCTCTCTTCAAGTTTATTGCAGGCTTCTGTTGTAGAACTTAGCGTGTGCTGCTACAATTATTTCTTTCTCCGGATTGTAATGTCTCAAAAACAAATTTGATGTTAGCATTCTTTAATTTTCTTAAATGCTTCCTGGCACTCATCAACCAAACCCATTAGAGTTTTTTTTTTCTTTCATTTTTTATTTTTATAGTTATTTAAATAGAGCTTGCAAAACAATGCATGTTTGGCACAAATATGTTGTAATAACTTGCCAAACCCAAGAAACTTTGTAGGGAGTTGACATTTTCAGGAGCAGGTATGTCTTTGATCTAGACATGTGCTGGATCTGGTCTTTCCTGCTATTTTTTATCAATTATTTGNACTAGCTTACAGTACTACACAAAACTCAAATCTTGCCCATCCAACCCAGCTTATGACTGCACCTTCAACCAAGGATACAAGGAGTGCTTTGAAAAAAAAAGAAAAATCAATAAAACTTTTGGTCTCCAGATGGAATTCATCCTCGAAGAATCTAAAATTCCTCTCCCAAATATTCACAAAACCATTATACCAAAAACATCAGCTTGGATCATTAAAAAACCTAAAGTGATCCTTGAGCTAAGTGAGCTCTCAAAATAAAAACCCATCCTAGCACTTACCAAGATAAACTACACAATATTATAGAACACTACCCCAACCACCTCCACATTTTTACAGATGGATTAAGAACGACGACAAAACAGCATGTGCAGCTATTTTAAATAGAAAAATCGTAAGAAAAGCTCTCCCAAATGAAAGTTCCATTTTTTCAGCTGAAACCCATCCAATAGATCTAGTACTTGATATCACCTCTGAAAATAACACACAAAAAATATATCATCTTCTTAGACTCGCTTTCTGTCCTGCTAACATTAAAAAAAAAAAAAAAATGGAAGACCCTTTCATCATTAAACTCCTGAAAAGATTAGACTCAATGTCTAACTCTAAGGAGATTATGTTTAACTGGTCCCAAGTCATATAGAAGTGAGGGGGAATGAAAGAGCTGTCTCTGCAGTTAAATTAACTCTAGATTTGATCCCCGACAAGTTCAAGATACCATATACTGACTTTAAACTAGAATTAATAGATTCCTTCATACAAAATGGCAACAACGCTGGAATAACAACATCCACAATAAACTCTTCCTAATCAAACCCACTGTTGGGAGGCCAACTTTAAGAAAGTCTAAAAAGGAACAAGTCATTGTGTCCTAATTACGCATTGTTCATACAAGACTAATGCATTCCTATATACTCAAACAAGAACAACAACCACAATGGGAAACATGTCAAACACCTTTAACTGTTAAATACTTATTCATGGAATGCAGATTTTTTGCTCACATCAGAAACTGTTATTTCAAAGCAAACCATATGAGATCTGTTTGAAAATGTCAACATGGAGGACATTCTGTCCTTTTTGAGGGAATAAAATTAAACCATAGAATATAGACATGAACTTAATCAATACCATACAACATGATCCCCAATGTTGCTAACACATTGTTAAAACCAATTACTAAAAAGTGTTACTAATATGAATACACAACATGTATTACTTCCTAACTGTTTGGCATGACATTACCCCAGACGGGTTGATATGCCATTAAAATCATTAAACCAAACCAAACCAAACCTTGATTCTACACATGTCCCGCAAAGCCACAAAACTATAATGATCTGCATGGATTTCCAGAGATCCCTCTCTTCTTTCTCCAGTAATCACTACTTACTAAGAGTAATAAACAAATATTCATGTTTCCTTTTCACTTTCCTGTCTCTGAGTATAACTGAAATCCATTATCTAATGTCTAAATCAATATTCTTTATGTTGATAATGTCTGCATACATCCATTCTGATCAGAAATTTCATTCCTATTGAAGGACTATGTGTAACTAGTAATGTTTATTTTCCTCAAAGGAATGTACAATGTAAACATTACAGTGGCATTACCTGGAAAGATCTCACACTGATTTTAGCACCCAGGAAACTGTCATTAATGCTACTCATGAAAAAATCTTTTCATACCAGAAGTGTTTCCTCTATTGCCATTTGTATCAAGCTGACTCTGTATTCAAGATTTGTCCTTCTATGCCATGCCACTATGTTCATTCCAAAAATATGGTCCACTGGTTGACAAAGCTGTTTTGCTACAAGTGAATTTGTAATATGCCTATATATGATATTACAGATGAATATGAATTTGTAATATGCCTATATATGATATACAGATGAATATGAATTTGTAATATGCCTATATATGATATACAGATGAATATGAATTTGTAATATGCCTATATATGATATACAGATGAATATGAATTTTGAATATGCCTCTATATGATATACAGATGAATATGAATCAACATACTAAATTGGTGACATGTTTCAAGGAAAGGAGTCAGCAAACATGTGTACAAAGTCTGGTATAATAAATGTATTGTTCCAATGACAGGGTCACACATTTTGGTAGATACTACTGGCAATCAAAACATAACTGGGGAATTGAGTTATTCCCTTCCCAAGGTATCTGATAATCACTGACCTCCAATCATGACTGAATCCTCCCTTCCAGTATCTATTGCCTCAAAGCCAACAAGAGAATTCTATAAGCTCATACATTATCAAGAATTCTAATTCTCTAAGGAAGGGGAGAATGTAGTATTCTAAACACTTGGCCATTAGGACATTGATGTTTCCCCTTTTTTTGTGATAAGAACTGGCACCAAAAATTAGATTCCTAGCTTTTACCAATTCTTGAATATTTAGTTTTAATGATAATCTGTAAGAATGTAGAGAAATACCTAATTTCTACAGGATTTTGCTTACAAACTGACTTTCGAATTTTAATGTTTCCAATTAATAATAAATGTAAATAGTTTCTATTTTTTTGTATTAGATACAATGAATTGAAAATATATTCAAACCAGAATTCTAATTATTTGTTATATCCAAGATGTAGGAATAACAAATGAACAAAAACAGTTAAATATGTTTAGCATATAACAATATTTGTTTTATTTTTTCTCACTGACTGGGAATACAGTAGGATGAGTTGGATAAAGAGTTTGGCTATATAACATGTGATGTGTTCATCAAGCAGATACGTTTTTTTGTTGTCTGTCTCTCCATTTTGACTGCAAATATCCTGTCCACTTCGTTAGTGAGAAGTTAACTCCCCTAACATTATGAATCACCACTTTTTTACTGTGTTACTCATAGTGTTTCTTGGTTACTGCTGTGAAGTTAATCAATATATGTTTATCTGTAGGACAGGTAATAGCCATCTGCCTTGTTACTGAGGCAGAATACTTTTATATCCATTGATTCTTCATTTTCATCATTGAATTCACTAGCCCCTTCCTCCCCTTCAGATTCCATTTCTATTTCATTGGGTTCTATTCAACTTCTAAACTGATCCTCATGAGCAAGTATATTTTGTCCGTTTTTAATAATATTGCTGTGTTCTGTCTTTTTGTAATATGGAATTTGCCTTCTCAGCATTCAACTCTTTGCTTTTTTATACCATACCCCTTCATTTGTTGCAAATGACATGGTTATGGGAACTTTAATCTGTCTACCTATTAGTGTGGAAGGACTTTGTATTCTGCCAGCATGTGGAATTGTTCAATAGCTTAATAATATTTCCATAGTAAGTCTCTATATTATTATTATATTAGTCCCATTTTCAAAGACTGTGCCACTCTTTCTGTGATTCCATTCGATTGTGGGTGGTAGGGTGACACATCCAATATTTTTCAGCCACGAGCACAAATTTTCATGGCAAAATTCTGGGATGTTATCAGAAAACTAATGTGCAAGGAACACCTTTAATACTACTCTTAATATTTGCTTTATAGTGGTGGCTTTTCTGTCAGTAACCTTAATTATTTCGGAACATCCTGAAATTAAAATAGTTCCATGCCTTTAATATAAGCATAATCCACGTGTACCTGAGCCATGTTCTTTTTCCTTAGGCCACAAGTGAATTTTGTTTTGTCAAAAATGTTTTATTTTGGCACATTTTTCGGCATCTTTAACATATTCTTCTACCTCTTGAGAATACCCTGGCCATCATGCTTGTTATTTTTAGTCTTCTCTGTGTAGCTGTCAACCACAGTGTATATCATCATATATACCTTTCATTACTTCTTTTCTTAAGCTGGGGGAGGGGTATATAATATCCCCATTGCATATTGTAGTATTCTATTTACTCCCTGCCCTCTGAACTTATCTCCCTTTGACCCTTCGGGGTTAACCCCCTTACTACCGTTCTTCTTTTTAGAATTATGTAGTCATTTATTCGCCATTAAAGCCTTATTTACAGGTCTCCTGAGTTTATTCAATACTTCAAAATACTTCAATTTAATGGCGAATAAATTTACGAGAACTAGTCAAACATTAAAAATGACAAATTCCTCAAACCAAAATGCACTGGATTTCACCGAACTCCCCCTCAGCGGATAGGGACTTTAAGCATTGTACCCTCGAACTAGCGCTGACAGGTTGATCTACCCAGGCAAGTGATACTGACAAACTCGATGCCTTTATTACATTTGTCTCTCCGACAGTATATGAGTACATAGTGGAATGTGACAATTATGAGACAGCTCTATCTTCTGAAGGACTTGTACATCAAGCCAAAGAACAGGTGTATGCGAGACACGAACTAGCCAGTAGGTGCCAAAAAGAGGATGAATCGATAGTGGATTATGTGAGACATTTCCTCACTCGGAAAAGCTTGAATTCAAAGCGGTAAGCGCTATACAGAACCGAGATGATAGTATTAGAGATGCTTTCATCAGGGACTACGGTCACAAACTATGAGGCAACGTCTACTGGAAAACAAAACATTAGACTTGACTACAGCCGTTGACCAAGCATAGGCATCGCCCAAAAACAGTCGGGATTACATATACATCAACAGATGCCAGCCACTTAATTCCATAACGGTGAGAGAAGAAGACCCTCCATGTACATGTGCAATTACCACAGCGAAAACTTTTAAAAGTAAGTGTCCTTATTGTGCTGGTTACCGTCACAAATGAAATACTTCCTGCTAAAGAGGCTACTTGTTTTAAATGTCGGAGGAGGGTCATTTTTCGAAGGCGTGTCAAACAATGTAGTCACCCACGTCAGCAGCGATGTTGCCGACCACTACTACTACTACTACTACTACAACTCCTCGCTACTATTATTTCAGCTTCTTCGGAACTGCTAAAGACGAGCCACAGTGATTGTGTTGGTGATAACGAGGAGGCTGTGGCCCTAGCTGATACAGGAAGCTCGGGTCGTTTATTCGTTTAAATATGTTAAGAAACGAAAACTAAAGATGGTCTCTGCTACTGAAACGTATCCATGGCTTCGTCATCATTTAAATTCTCCATAAAAGGACTCTTACATTGGAAAAAAACCTCTTGGGTGGGCCTATCCCAACACTAGACTTGGTGTTGGAAGACCTGTTGCTGTGACTGATACTGGGCCAAGACTTTATGAGTCAACACTCTGAGGTATCATTGTATTCGGGGCGCAGGAAGGGCCTTCATATTCTAATTCGTCTTCTTGCAGTGTTCCGTCTGCTTCAGTGGACATGCCATTGTTGTTTTCCAACCTGACTCCAGACTGCAAGCCTATAGCCACTAAATCACGTAGACTCTGAAATGATGACAAACAGTTTGTACAGTCCGAGATTGAGATGATGTGAAGGAAGTTATCGAGGAAAGCATGTCTCCTGAGGTCCAGGTCTAATCATAGCCAATGAACAGTCAACGGTAGATTACAGCCAGACAATCAACAGGTTCACCCGCCTCGATGCCTATCCATTTCCAAGAATAGATGATCTGGTTTACAAGGTGTCTGGTTTCAGATATTTTAGTTCTTTGGACCTGAAGAGCGCCTACCACCAAATAACCATCAGAAATGAAGAGAACATACACAGCTTTTGAAGTTAATGTAAACTCTATCAGTTTTGCAGAGTTCCATTTGGAGTACACATGGTAGCCTGCTTCCAAAGAACTATAGACAATATTATCAAGAACATAACCTCGGTGGAACTACGCTATGTGGACAACATCATTGTTGCAAGGAGACACAAGAGGAACATGATGGGAATTTGGAGCGATTCCGGGAAAGTGCGAAGTACAACCTAACGTTCAATGAAAATAAATCAATTATTTCAACTGAGTCAGTCGATTCCTGGGCTATACCATCACCCATGGGTCACTAAAACCCGACGCGGACAGACTACGACCCTTAAAAAAAACTGCCAATCCCAAAGGATAAAACCTCCTTACGTCGAATAGTTGACTATTCTAAAATGAAAAGGTCATATTTAATCACATACAAACCATACCCTTTGGTGGAAACGGATGCTTCAAATACTGCCATTGCCGCTACCTTGAATCAAGCTGGTCGCCTGTCACGTTCTTTTCACGGACACTGACGCCCACGGAACGCAAACACTCATCAGTTGAAAAGGAAGGCCTATGCAATAATAGAGCATGAAAAAGTGGTCCCACTACCTGGCTGGACGAAGATTTACGATTGTCACTGATCAACAGGCCATCCAATTTATGTCCCACTCAAAGAGATTGGGAAAAATAAAGAATAATAAGATCCAATGATGGAGGATGGAATTGGGATGCTATGAGTACTACAAATGTATCGACCAGCAAAAATAACATCCCAGCCGACACACTCTCAAGAGCACATTGTGGAGCTATTATTAACAAGGAAAGTTGACAGATCTCCGCAATCGTCTCTTCCCCGAGAAATAACTGTGAGTTCTCCGTGAGGAGTAAAATATAACCTCGTATAAGAAATCAAGAAAATATGTGCAGAGTGTCCTATATGTGCTCGATTTAAACCAAGATTCTACACTCCGGAGGCTTCCCATCTTATAAAAGCTACACAGCCTATGGAACGGATCAACATGGACTTCAAAGCACATTATCTTCTGCTTCTAGGAACCGCTACTTACTGACAGTAGTAGATGAGTATTCCCGTTTGCCTTCCCATTTACTAACATGACGCGGAAACAATTATGTTGTTCTTAACCAATTTTTGCAGTGTTTAGGAGAACACACATCGTCTCTGTCCCAAATATTTGATTTTATTCATGAAAAATTCACCTTTTTTGTCTTTCAGCTTGAAACCATAGTTTTGAATCCTTCTAAAAACCTCAAACATTTTTCTTGTGTTCTTCTGGGTTTCACTTTTCAGCAAAATATCATCTGCAAAGTGAAGTCCACTAAGCATTGTATCCATTACTTGCTGTAAAATAGCTGGGCAACCTTGATACCAAAAGCTAAATAATCAAATTTATACATTCCTCAATGTGTGTTTATCGTAAGTGAATTGGAACATTGGTTGTCCACTTCAATCTGCAGATGTGTGTGGTTTAGGTTGATTTTCAAAAATATCTGACCCACACTAAGTTGTGCAAAAACCTCTTCTAGCTCTGGAAGTGGGTAATGATAACTTTAGAGGACATTGTTTAAACCCTCGGAGAAATCCGTGCAGACACGTATCTCTTTAGACTTTTTCTTTATATATACCATTGGTGAAGCCCAATCGCTATAATTAACTTTAAATAAAACATCGATTCCCCCCCCCCCCAAGTCTGTCCTGCTCGTCATTGATCTGTTTTACCAATGCAAAAGGTACATTCTTTTTCTTTTTGAAAACTGGTTATACATTTCAGCTCATTTAGCTTTCATTTTATTACACCTGCCTAAACCCCTAAAAAATACATATGAGAATTTTATTTTTAATTCTTTAAATTTTCTGCTTCATTGGTAAAAACTTTTACTTCTTAGTATAATGAACTAATTGGACTAATCTATAACTTAAACTGATTCATCCATTCATTCCAAAAATGTTATTTGTATTTTTCATTACAATCTTAATTTCAATGTTTTCTCATTAAACATCACATTTCCCCCTCAAATTTTATTTTTTGTCCTGTAACACTACAAGCAATTTTCTTGGTAACCAATAATTTTGCTTTTCCTAATTTTCCTAGATGTATATGTTTATTATGCTTAAGTTGGAACTGATATCCAATTGTAATTTGATATTTTTGTTAAGGATTTTTTACTTGCACAAATTTCCTATATTTCTGAATGGTAATTTCATTAACAACTTTAATGTTTTAACAAAATTTGTTTTACAGTTACTTTTCTTATGTCTTTTTTTTTTTTCAACAGAAACATTCTTTATTTTTGTATGGACAGTCATTATAAAAATGTAATTCTCCACATGCGTAAACAAGGGCTAGGAGTAATATTTTTTTTGTCACTTAATTTTCTTGATGCACTTTTTAATTGTGCAACACACTGCTTACTTCAATATCTTTAGCATTTTGTCAGACATTTATAAATCTTTGACAATCTTCTGTTAGGTTTTGCAAAGTAAATTCATTTTCAAGTTTATTTAAAACTCTTCTCCTGATTTCAGCGTCTTTTGTTGACACCAACCCCTGAACAAATATCAGGCATTTAGAATTATCCGGGTTTAATTCTGCCAGTTTGAATCCCTCACACTGATTGTTCACAATGCTAGCAAATGTTTTTGAGCTGAACAATTCAGAAAGCAAAGTAACTGTTTCTTTAAATGTTAGGTCAGAAGTCTTTTTTTTTCTTTTTCAGTAAAATGTAATTTACAAACTTTGTGTATTCAATAGCGTCTAATCTTAGCAAAAATCTAACCTTTTTGTGGTCAGACCAATTTACACAGTCTGTTTTGTAAATGTTTTCATATTGACTGAAATGAACAAAAAAGTTACCTCCTCATCTGTACTATATGTGTGTATATATGCTGTATTAAAATGAAAATGTTGAATAATCTTGTAAACTTAAAAAAAATCTAAAAAAATCTTGATATCCCTACTTTTTATTCCCAAATAATGGGTTCTAGCATGGAGATACATAAAATTTAAGTGCAGAATCAGAAAGAACATACAATTTTACATAAGAATGCAAAGTTTTATCAAAATTACTCCAGAAATAAAGAAATGGTGAAGAAATTACTAAATTTCTTTTCAATTAGTCCATGATTTGACATGTTTTAACCAAAATTTTTTTTTTTTTTTTTTTTTTTAACAAAATCATGTCCACTTTTGTACCCCCCAATTTCGGGGCTTTAAATTCTCATAACTTTTGAACCACTGGGACATTTGCATAATTTGAACAGTTCTGAACCCCATTTACAAAACTCTATATAACTAACATGATTAAATAATAATCTCCAAATAAAAAAAAAATCAACTTGGGAATGTAGCATTCCCAGTTGATTTTTTTTTTTTTTTTTTTTTTTTTTTTATAAGCAGGAACTTTTTTTTTCTTTTCTGACCTTTGTAGGCGAAACCACAATATACCAAAGTTGATGGAGATTTTTTTTAAAGTATAAGATAAGCAAAAAGAGCACTATATAATTAATAGAAGATAGTCTCAAAATTATTTTTGTATATAATGTATGAAATTTTAATGATAGTATACCGTCGTTTTTTTTTTTTTTTTGTCAAACTTTCAATTTTGGAAAAAAAACTAACTTGGGTAAACAAAGCTGCACACGCAGGACAGGCGTTGTTAAATAAAATTATATAAAGAGTTATTCTATTTCTTGTATGTAATACAACATAGCAGGTATTTAAAAAGGTATTTTAAAGTCCAAAGTGATATTGTTTATATAAATTAATACTATATATGTGTATATATGCCGTATTAGAATTAAAATATTGAATAATCTTGTGGTAAACTTTTTAAAAAATCAAAAAAACGTTGATGTCCCTACTTCTTATTCCCTAAATAATGGGTTCTAGCATGGAGATACATAAAATTTGAGTGCATTATCAGAAAGAACATACAATTTTACATAAATTACACAGCTCTATTTAACTAATATGATTAAATAACCAAAAAAAAAAATCAACTGGGAATACTATTCTAGGGACTGGCAAACCGAGCCTAATGTGTTTTTGACAAAATGACTTTAGCCCCCCTACAGAAAATAATTTACCAAAAATCAGGAAATTAGCGGATTTTAATGAAATTTTCAGTGTTTATGTATCAATGAATGATCTTTATAATGCATTATTTATTTTATTTCAAAACTTTCTCTCTTTTTTTTTTTTTTTTTTTTTTTTTTTTTCAGATCACTTAATTTTGACCCCCCTTGTGTTGGGGGCGTAAAATGTTTTGCAAGTTGATCATATTTGATACTAATTACAGTATAAATAATGAGATAAAAGACCGAAGTTATGAATAGAAAAAAAAATTTTTTACGGTTGCGCTTCTATGAGAAAATAAGTATTGAAAAATAAAATGTAAAAAATAATAAATAATTAATTTTGGAGATTTCTTTTTACTCTTTTCGATAATTATTTAATTGGTTATTATTTTATAAAAGAAAAAAATTATACATCAATGTTTTTTCTGCTTAAAAAGAGGAGGGGGTACATTTTCAATCGAGTTTTTCTTTAAAACGTATACTTTGTTTGACTAAAATAAGGTTTGCAGTAAGTAGATATTTATTTTTAGAATCTAAAAATATAACATTTTAAACTTAACATCAGGATTTTCATATTTTGAATGAATTTTTATATATTAATTTTTATAGCAAAAATACTAAATTAAAGTTTTGAAATAAAATAACTGATGCATTATAAAATTCATTAATTGTTAAATCAATACTGAAAATTTAATTAAAATCGGATAATTACCTGATTTTTGGTAAAAATTTTTTCCATCCCAAATGTTACGTTAAAATTGTAAACAAGTGCCTAAAACCATTGAAAAACAGCCAAAATGGCGGATCGCATCAAAATTGACCAAAACAAATAGTTTTAAATCTTTTAAAATAAACTGCATATGTAATTATATTTTCTTTTTTTTTTAATGGTTATTATGCTACTACTTATCGATTTTTAGACAAAGTCTAACCTTAAATAATAGATTTAATTATTCTTAATTCGCTTTTAAAACTCGTATCCGATTTTTTTTTTTTTTTTTTTTTTTTTTTTTTTTTTTTTGCTACTCCTATACTATTCTTATAGAAAATTTTGAATTAACAAACTTGCATATGAACAAGTTTTGTGCAGGATAAGAATTCTTCAGATGTTCAATAAAACATTTAATTTTTACAAATATCACAGGACAAATTTATCCTTCATGAAATAGTATTTACTAAAGCTGAAGTTGCTAGTGAAAAAGATTCAACTTTTAATATAGCTCAAGATTTTTGGATGAGTGACTTATGAAAACGGTTTTACTTAAATAAAGCAAACCATCTTTGTTGTATATGAAATGGAAATATATTTCTGTATAACTTGTTAGTTGTGTGATATTCTATTAATTTTAGGAAAAGAGTATAGGTATGCAGAAAAGATCTGAATAACACTTTAAAAATATACTGGAATAACTTTAAAAAAAATTTTTTTTTTTTTTTTTTTTTTTTTTTGAGACCCTGGTAACAGAATATCAAACTAAAAGAATATAAAGCAAGTGTTGTGGTTGAAACAAAACAAAAAACATGTTGCTAATACCATACTCATTGTTATGAAGTAAATCAGTCTATGGAACACACGTTATCATCAGGCAATTGTAGTAGCAGTCTGCCTTGCCACTGAGGCAGACTGCTTTTATAGTATTCTCATTTGCATATGATACTGCACTCATAATATCTGAAGTTATAAGGTTTGGCTGAAAAGTTCACAGGCTGATAAAGATACACTCATGGAATGTGACAAAATGAGTTTTTCAACAGTCCTTGTGGGCCACACACTTCTTCCATCAGTGTTGCAGTGCTTGGATCTCATTGGTGAAGAAGCTTTTATTCAGTCATCAACAGCAGATCCAGTGCATCCTCACTATGATAGTGGTTCCTACACAAGTGTTTTTATCATGATAGAAAAACGGATGAATAGGAAAAGTGATCAAACAGTTCAAAGCCAGTCATACACAGCAGCTATTGAAACCAAGGACTTGTTTCATCAGTTTTCCTTATGAACTTGGTATTTGACTGTACACTCCATTGATGGTGTGGCTCTTTTAAAGATATTCATTAAAAACAATGCCCTTTGAATTTAAAAAAATAAAACTGAAGACCTCAAGTTCCCTGCAGATGAAATGGCCTTTGATGCAGGTGAGGCAGGGTGTTTCCATTGTATGGATTGTCTCTGGGTCAGTGATAAACCCAACACTCCTCTTGGGTTAGGAAATGTTCAAGGAAACCAGTTGGATCTGCCACAATATTGGATTTCCCAGTGATGGTATCGGGATATAGCGCCCCTTGAGCAGGAACTTTTGATAGGTATCGGGATATAGCGCCCCTTGAGCAGGAACTTTTACTTCATGTCAAGTTCATTGTGCAGAATATTCTCAAATCTCATATGATATATGCAAATAACATTGGTTATTTGATTTATAGTACTGTCATCCATCACCATGTGGTGAACACAATATTTTCTCCTATGGTGTCACTTGCAGGATGTCCAGACATTCGGTTAGGTCATCTTCAAGACTAACCCATCCACTCTAAAATTCAGCTGCTCACTGTCGATAGATCTGGAGTATCATCCCTTAATATGGCAACCATATCAGTCTGAATGTTATTGGGGGTTAGACCCTTTTTCTGCAGGTTTAATTTGATAACCCCACAATGTCCAATTGTTATTTTTGAAGTCTTTGAACAATCAGATGTCAGTTTAGCAGGAAATAAACAATGCAGTTGTAAGAGTTGAAATTAATATATACAAAACTATAAAGGAGTAATGCAAAAGCGTTACTTCTTTATAGTCAGCATATGAACCTTTCAGACGACCCTTGTATTTTATATTTTCAATTTTGTCAACATTGTAAAAATCTAGTTTCTTTTGCACATTATAAAGATTTATAATGCAAATTTTTAAAATATGATTATAAATTTTTTCAAATCATACTCTTCTCTTTTGTAGAGGTTATTTAAAAAAAAATCTTTATAACAAATCTGTAAACAATATAAGTTACAGTGGGAATTTTCTGAAATTAATAAAAATGACAACTTTTGATTCTAACCATCAGCCAAAACGGATTAGTAATATTACATTTTATGATGAATTATTCCTACAGTTGTGTTTTCAGAATGAAATTCTAAAAAAATTTACAAAATTTACTATCTTACAAGAAACAATCCTAAAAAGGAGTAGTGGGCTATCAAGTCATGCTGACAACACTGATACTATGACTTTTGCTAACTATACCCATCAGTCATCCAGAATCTGCACAGCTGATTGATGTAGGTTTTTGCTGGTCATTCCAAGATGGTGTGTCCATGTGTAGTTGTACACAGGAAAACATTGTAGATAAGATATTACTACTTAGGTGTGTGAACTGGTCTACTAAATTTAGAGGCTTACCATCTCATATAAAACATGAATTCTGTTTTATCCGAGTTTGCATAGAGGCCAATGACTCTTGCTGCTTTCTCTTGGCTATGTAGCAGTGATTTTACTTGTGCTGGTGTATTTGCAAGAAGCACTAAATCTCTGTAATCCACATCTGTAATAGTCTCTATGGGATATTGCCACCGGCTTGATTTTTTTTTTTTTTTTTTTTTTGTTTAGTGTGAAGCCATTTTCTTTTATGTGATCTAATGACATTAAAAGTACGTAATCTAGGCATATTATAAATATATATGGTGCTAATGTACCTCTTTGTAGGACTCCAGCAACAATGTCATAGAAATTTGTCACCATCAGGTGAATGAACCATTACTTTCATATCTTTGTAGGGCATTATTATAATGGTAAGTTTTTTTTATATTTCATTTTTTTTTTTTTTTTTTTTTTTTTTTAGAGACTATATGCTAATAGCATTCCCAGTTGATTTTTAAAATTTTATTTGAGGTTGTTATCTAATCACGTTAGTTATATAGAGCTTTGTAAATTGAGTTAAGAACTATTTGAATTATGCAAATATCCCCAATGGTTAAAAAGTTATGAGAATTTAAAGCCCCAAAATTGGGGGTACAAAAGTTGACATGATTTTGTTAAAAAAATGTCAAATCATGGACCACTTCAAAACAAAAAATTAACTAATTTCTTCACCTTTTCTTTATTTTTGGAGTAATTTTGATAAAACTTTGCATTCTTATGTAAAATTGTATGTTATTTCTGATTCTGCACTTAAATTTTATGTATCTCCATGCCAGAACCCATTATTTAGGGAATAAGTAGCAATATCAAGACTTTAAAAAAAAAATTATTTTTCTTTTATAAAGTTTACCACAAGATTATTCAACATTTTCATTTTAATACAGCATATATACACATATATAGTATTAATTTATATAAATAACATCTGTTTGGACTTAAAAAAATACCTTTTTAGATACCTGCTATGTTGTATTACATACAAGAAATAAAATAACTATATAATTTGATTTAACAAAGCCTGCCCCACATGTAGCATGTACAGCTTTGTTTAAAAATAATACCATTTTAACTCTGCGTAAAAAAAATAATTCAATGGTTAAAAACACATAAGTTACATTTTTAGAAAGATTATTTTCATTTCTTTCCAACCCTATAAATATTTAAAAAATTGGACCAGAAATAAGTGATGAATTACTATTTAAATTGAAAAATTGGTGCCTGTTGTTTACATTCGAAAGACAAGTAAATTTGAATTTTGAAAAAAAAAGTTTCAAAGCAAATCCCTGACGGTATACAATCGTTTTTATTTCACATATTATATATGAAAATAATTCTGAGCCAGTCTTCTATTACTGGTATACTATGGACCTACTTCTGTTCAAATGACACAAAAGCACAGCTAGATTGTATTTTAGTAAGTGAATAAACAGTGCTATGAACTGCGAGGCATGCTCCTCTTTTGAAGGAGTATTCACAAATGACAGAATTGTCTCAGGAAAATTATGCCCAATTCTATGTAGAAATAAATAATGAACCAGTAAATATATGACTGATGATATATGTAATAACTATTTAGTAAGGAAAAAGTTTGTTCTTCAGGAAACATCAAAAAGGCATATTCCAAATTATGAAAATGAAAACTTTGTCAGTGCCCACTTAAAAGCAGCAGCTAAATGCATACCAATTGAGCTAAATACACTGTCCCCTGGGAGACAAAACAGAGAAACAATATTTTAAAAAATGCATCTCTATGTAATGTGTAAACTCCAATGTGTAAAATCTTAAGAAAGCTTGTCAAAACAAGTAAAACTTACAAAAGGAACAAATAGAAAACATACGAGGGCAAATAGAAAATTATCATGGCAAATAGTAAATGAAGTTAGTGGTAGGAAAAGCACCTTGAGATTAAAGCTAAAAGCAGCCAACCAAGAAGATTGACTTCTGAAGTGGAAAGAACACTCCAATGATCTGTTGGGGGGAAACCCTCCTAAAAATCACAAAATAATACCAAATAAATTGTTAATGGCAAAAAGATCTTATGATAGGCGTACTCAGCCAAGTTCTAAAAACAATATAGACTATACTTATTTTCAAACAAATGTAAAAAAAATCTTATTGAATTTAAAACTACTACTAAAGCAGTATTAAGACATCTATTTTCCAATATTAAAAGTTTATGTTAATAGTATTAGTTATTTGGTTTGGCAATTTTGGTTTCAATATTAATTTTTTTTCTCTTGATACCTTGGTTTCCAGTTGAGTTTCAGTTTTTAATTTAGTATGTTATTTTTTTTCTAAGGAAGGTATTTATTCTCTTGTGTAATAACAAAATTAATCATTGTGATTTTGTTTTAATTCTTTCAAAACTTAAGAAAATTGGTGGCCTTTTGTTTTTATTGAATTATACCAATACTTGGACCAGATTAAACATTGGTACTGGTATCAACTTTCTTTTGAATTGGTTATATTCTTTCCTGTGGTATCTTTTTCAAATGACTGTTTATTACTTGTTTCCATGACCATTTACTACATTGTGTTTCAAATATGACATTTTCAAGACATTCTTTCCTGTTGCGCAAAATAAATGCTCCATGTACTTTTCAACTTTTGGGTGTAGTCTTTTGAAATGTCTATCATTTTGGAGGCTTGAGGTTCTATCAACTGATATGTAGGAGTTTTTAAGTAAGGGTAATTAAAAAAAAAAATTATAGACATGCATAAATACTAGTTCACCTGAAAACCGTGAATCTGGGTTAAATGGAGAGTATAAAAAATAGGGATTATTAAACTTTTGAATAAATTAACTATAAATACCATATTTATTTATAATTTGGTAAAATACAAAAAAAAAAAAGATCATCATAGACTATCTTTATTTTAGACTGTCGAATTAAAGATGAAAAATCAAATTTGAACTCTTTTTTATTGAAGAGTTCAAAAAAGGACATTAAACATTAGAAACTGCAATATCAACCAAGAATTTGTCCAGTCAATCCATAATGGAGATAAGACCATTGAAGAGACTGTGATTAATAACAACCAATTGAAGGCCATTGTTGAAGTGTGTGTACACAAAACGGCTCAAGTTGCAAAAGAACTAAACATTGACATTAGTTTGACACTTGCATTAAGGTGGGAAATCAAAACTAGACAAATAAGTTTTTTTTAAAGTTTTTTTAAATGGCATGAAGTCTGCTTCATATGTCAATTTAAAGAAAAGAAAATTGACAAAGTCTGTTCTGTAATAAATGTTGCATTTATTGATTGATATGGTGAAAAATGGACTTTTTGTTGAAACATGATATAGAGCTGGGGTGAAGCACAAAAACCTTCCCTAAAGCAAAATTGAATCAAAAGAAAGTTAGTCACTGTTTGGTTGATACGGGGAATTATTTACTATAACTTGAATCCTGGTAAAACCATCATGCTACAGTATTGCTAAAAAATTCACAAAATGCACAAATAACTGGTAAATCAAAAATAACATTCTTTTCTATGACAATACCCAACCACATGTCTCACAGAATTCAAATGAACTGGGCTACAAAACTCAGCTTATTCATCAAACTTTGTAGATTAATGGCCTCTTTTCAAGCATCTCTACAACTTTCTGCTAGAGATTAAGAACTAATCTACAGCTCTTCAAATAATCCATTATTTCAAGAACTCTAGAATTATATACTACTATGGATTATTATTGGAAACTGTGTAAATTCTAATACTCATTTACAGTTAACATTTTTTTTTTCTCATAAACTTAATGTGTTGGTCTTATTGGGAAATAAATATAACTTTGACAAGTAGGAGAGAAAATGTTAAGTGCAAAAGATTTCAACAAGCTCTTTTCAACAATATAATGGGTTTAAACTAGCAGTAAAGATTTATTGAGTAAAATAAAATAAAAATCCTTAGTGGTGTTGCAATGGGTTGTTAAATTTGATAGATTTAGCTGAGCTTTACTACTTTAAAGTTGGTTAAAAACTGCATTTTTGTACCAATCTTATAATTTTTTTCCATTGTCAGTGAAAGGGCTTTTTAAAATACTCACTGATGTTAAACTGGATGTTTATGAGTTATGAACAGTCAGTAAATCTTTTGTGGATTTAACTTTTTATAATGATTATTGTTTGTGTAGGTTCAACATAATTTTTTTGACAAAAGACATAAAACTTCTAAAGAAAAAAGTAACAGATTTTGTTTCACTAAAATATTTTTCCATTTAATTAAACATTTTTCTGGATATATAATCATTCATACTTACTTTAGATGAAAAATCCAGACCTGCAAACAAAAACTGATTAGCTTAGTTTATGAATATGAAATAAAATTCTTTTCAACTTAAAATTAAAACTTTTCTTGGTTTTTGCTAGCAAGATAATTTCTTGAATTATAAATAAGAGAAAAGAAAAACAAATTTTCATTATTATAAGAATTGGATTATTTTAAAGTCATTGTTTACATTTGACAAATCTACCAAAAATAAGTATCATATAAAAATGATTTTTTTAAATTGAATTTTAGTAGGTGTACCTAAACTATCTTTAGCTTTGTCGAAAAATATCTCCGCATTTATTCTATAATCTCTTTGTCCAAACTGTCTTAGAATTTACAAAATTTTTTGAGGTTTCATGTTTCTGTATGTAAAGAAACTTTCAGATCAAAATATTTCCAATTTGTAGATTGTTTTAAAAAGATCATAAAGGTGTGTGTGTGTGTGTATATATATATATATATATATATATATATATATATATATATATATATATATAATAGCAACGAATAAAAGTTTATTTATGCTCTATTTTTTTTTTGCATCTACCTCCCATGTGTTTGTGTCAATATGGCATATCCTCATAACTCTCCTGCAGACATCTTTAAATCGTAGGTGTAGTCTACCAACTGATCGGGGAGCCTTTTACTAATTCGCCGTACAAAAGATTTTTTGGATGTGTCCAAGCCAGCAAAGGTGCCTCTCGCAGAGAATAGAGAATGTGCAGACATCTGCACACTCCAGCACGACTGTTGGGCACTTTATCCTGCCAGCGAATGTGTAGAATACATTGTAGACATCGGAGATGGAAACTATTGAGTTTCCTTTTGTAGCTTGTATATGTTGTCCACGCTTCGCTACTGTAGAGAAGTGTACTGAGAACACACACTTTGTACACACAGCTTTGTTTTTTTGGTGAGACTGGCATTATTCCAGACTCTCTTACTCAGTTTGGCCACAACTGCTGCTGCTTTTGCTATTCTCCTGTTGACTTCAGAATCAAAGTAGACTGAATTGGTAATTGTGGACCCAAGGTACTTGAAATTCTCCACGGATTCAAGGTTGCACCCATCAATATTGATGTTTAGAGGCGAGTCCATCTTTTGTGCCATGACTTTGGTCTTACTTAGACTTATGGAAAGTCCAAACTCCTTACAAGCTATTGCAGGCCTTCTTCAGTGTGTAACGTCAAGGCTGCGTCGTCAGCAAATAGCATTTCAAAAAATGGAAAAATTTAATTTAATAAATTTATGTATTTAAGGTAATACCAATTAATATATTTAATCTGATAAAATAAATCCATATCATTTTTGAAAATACACCTGATTGCTTTAAATATCATGCATCTAAGTTATGTCCCTTGCAAATCATGGTTACCTTGTGATGATTATTTACTGTATTCTGTTGCTGTAGTAATTTGGAACATCCTTACAGCAGCATTCAGTCCTTCATTTGAAGCCACTCGTTCTTTCCTTAGCTCCCTTAGTTGCTTGCCAGATCTTAGGACCTCCAGTCCTGCAAGTTTGTGTAGTTGTGGCCCTTTCATTGACCCTATTACAGTAAATTCCAGGGATTTGTGTGCAGGTGCTTCTTCGAGCATCCGTAGCACATGACCAAACATAGATCACCATAATTGTGCCATCCTTGTTGATGGAATGATTTTGGACATCTTGTACAGAGCCTTGTTTAAGATTAGATTGTTTGGCTATCAGTGTCTGGTGATTGTTATTAGATGTTTACGGTGACAAGCGTTCAAGTTTATTCATAGTTGCCTTTGTAGTTGATCAGTTGTTAGAATTGTACATCATCAAATACACATGTTGCATCATATAGGCAGGCTTTTTTTATTTTTTATTTGAGGAATTTTTGATCCATGGATCCATATTTTTAGGAAAAAAATGTTATTCATTACATAAGCAACTGCTATGTCAGCAGCTGAATTCTTAGATTCTTTCTCTTCCATCAATCTTCATCTCCCCTAAGGTGTTTCATTTTCACCCAGGTTGTGTATCCTCGTTCATGTCTGTGTTTCTGTGATTATGGGGAGAAATGTTTTAAGTGCTTTCTTATCCTCATCTATGAAGTCCACATCATCTTCATATTCCAACTCTAGTGGTATACCTAGTGATTAAATAGGGAGATCAGGTTATGTAAAGCATCTTTATACAGACAACAGAGCATCAGCAAGGTAGCATGTGAGAAGCACAGGAAAAAGACAATCTCTGTTGTCCAAAATTTAGCAGAATAGGCTGTTTTAATGTGAACCCTTAGTTTGGAATATGCTAGCAGTAATCTAACTAGTCACCTCTTATCCTCAGCCAGCTTTGTGTAGCAACTCCAAGATCTTTGATCTTTTAATAGTGTCTAAGGTTTGGGATATGGTCTATGCCCATTTTGAAGAAATTCATGCATTTGGACAAATCCATAAAAGTATGCATGTGGACAGGATCTTTCATATGCTGTTTAAAAATACAAAGTCACAGTGTACTTAGTGGTTTCTTGGGTTTGGGTTGTGTGATTAAGGTACCTGAGTATTTGAACAACACCACTTGATTGAATCCAATACAGAGTTGATGATAGAATCAATTAAGGGTGATAACATGGTGAATGTCCATTTTGCAAGGTTTTGACAGCCTTCCATACTTTGTAATAAACAAGGGAGTTAACAAGTAAAAAAAAAAAAAATTGCAGTAATTTTCTACTTGAAAATTATAAATAGGAGTGTCAAATTTTGTGTGCTATTTTGGGACTTTCCACTTGTTGCTTTCAATGACAATATTAAATTAATTTTATTTTTATTTTTTATTTTTTTTTTTACTGCATCAATTTTGTTTTGATAAGCAAAAAAGAATTTAATCATTCAGGCTAACATTTCATAGTCTACCTTCTTCTACAGAAACAAATGCATTCTTATTTTTAGGTACATAATTCATTTGTTTAGATGTTTCTCTTATTAATGGTTTTAGAGCTGGGTGTCAAGATTCCTGCTAACTGAAGTTATCTAGTAGTTTTTAAAAAATCTGACCTGTACGGAGTAAAACATGTACAACTGTTCTCCCAGCATGTGCATGAAACACATGAAAAAAAATTTAGTGGCATGAAATCCTATATTAATTCTGTTTTATGCAACTATTGGGATCCTTTCATATTACTCCCCATCTCAATTGCATAGTTTATGATACAGCTTTGATTCTATTTAAAAAAAACAAAAAAACAGCTTATTTCCACATGATATAACATGGATTAATATCCACTGATTATAATGGACTATTTAGTTATAATTAACAATATTTTACTTCACATACATTTGATATTTTCAAATCCTGATCCATAGCTTAAAATAATGGTCATAAGCAAAATTTAAAACGTTTGCTAGTCCTGTGTTTGAAAGATCAATAGTGTTACTAATTAATTTGCCATGACACTATTGACAGTTTACTTTTTCTCTGGTATTATTGTGCTGCCAACAAAGCCATCTGATGAAGGGTTTGTTGGTGGCATAGCTATTTTTGTTTGATATATATTTATTACAATATTATGTATTAATTATATTATATTATTAGCAAAAATTAGAAAGACCAACAAAACTAAAGAATGCACATGAAAAGATTACACATTTTTATATATTTTAATTTAATTCGATATGGAATTAACTAAATTAGATAGTAAAGAATAAAATTAATTTCTTTTTTATGGATTTCTTTTAAGATTTATTAAAATAATATCAAACAATAAGAAATAAATTATACTAAAGAAATATTTATTAGAATCAATTTTTTCATGCAAATCAGCCTTCCTGTTATATACTAAAAGTACCGGGTCCATGACTGGATTAAAAGGATGGAACACCAGGGAGTAAGAAATAGGTGTAAGAGGAAAATAATTTAGAAAATTCCTTATTAGATTCAAAAATATTTGCTAAGAATTCTCGTATTACAATGTTTGTTTATTCTAGTAATGTTATTTTTCTTAAAATATTAAAAAATATGACCTAAACTCAATCATACTTTTATTTATTTTATTTGTAGTGATTTTTCTCTTTTTGTAGTTTTAAAAACAATATTTTCCTTTGAATTGATGCAAAAAGTCTTTTCTTCAATTTTCTTAAAAGAATTAAAACAATCTAAAAAAAAAAAAAAAACCCAAAAAACAATGATTAATTTTATCTAATATTTAAAAATTATATTAAAAACCAGAATCTGTTAAAGATTAATGGTTCTGCGAATACAGAAAATTGGACTCCCTCTAATCATTAGGAATGTTCAAAATGCAGAGAGAAAACTCATTACAAAAATTTTTTTTTTTTTTTTTGAGTTTTAAGAAAATAACTTAAATTTTCAAATAACATTTTTTGGGTCTTGACATTTTTGAATTTAAAATTTTTCAAATTTTTATGTGGTTTTCTGGACTTATCTTTCTAGAAATGTAAAAAGTTAAGGACTGTAAATGTTTTCTTTTTTTTTTTTAATTAATGAGCAACACACACAATCCTAACATTTTTCAACTTTTGTTTTAATAAAATAACCTATTAAGTCATTAATAAAGTGTTGAAAATTTCATTAAAATTGAACAATTCCCTGATTTTTGGTAATTGTTTTAAAATTAAAAAAAATCTTTAAGAAATTTATTACCTCTCTTAAAATTGCACATGCCTACTAATCATAATTACACAATAGAAGGAATGATTTCCTTAGAAAGAAAAAAAAATACTAAATTAAAAACTGCAACAAAAAACTGTATCAAAAAAAAAAAAAAAACCCCAAAAAACAAACTGAAATTGATACCAAAATAAATTGCTAAACTGCCCAAGTCTAATTCTTTAACACCTTAGAAACTAAAATACAACTCAGATGTTGACTTTGTAAATTACTTGTTTCCAAATATGACATTTTCAAGATATTCTCTCTTGCCACATAAAATAAATACTTCATAAAGGCTGTTATTTTGGATGCTCAAAGTTCTGTCAACTGCATCAGTTGACAAAACTTTGAGCATTGGTAGGGGGTTAATATTTGGTTTTAAGTAAGGGTAATAAAAGATTTGTAGTCATGTGTAAAGATAGCAATAACAGCTCATTTCGTAAAATCGTTGGACATAGATAATTTTTCGCCTTACTTAAAAAATATTTATACGAAAGATCTTTGCATAAACTGTCCATATTTGTTTGCCCTTGGATTATACATTTTGGTGAGAAAAACTGAAATTAAGAACTATTAATTATTCTTAATTTTAGGTACATTTTATAAAAAAACTCTTAATTTATTTTTCTTGTTTACAGTAATTTTACTTCATGATTGCCGTACTACTGATTTATCCTTAAAAATTCCCACTTGTAAAATTTGACATTAAAACGAAATTGGCAAATACTTTTTATTTTCTCACCATTTTGTTTTGCTGACTTTATGTATTTACTTTTATTACAAAAGTTTTTTTTTTTTTTTTTGATAACTGAAACAAATAGATATGAGACCTCATGTTGTGTCCCTCCCCCTCTTTTATTTGAAAATATTCTATGCTAGAATATAAAATAGATTTCCTAAGTGTCATATGTGTATTTTTTTTCCATTTATTTTGTAAACAAATAGATTTCACATTTATTTTCTAGAAAAAAATAGTCAAATGTTCTTATTGTATTTTTGCTCAATCTTACAATTGATAAAATTTAATTTTATTAAAATCTGAGTCTTTTTCAACTGTGTTTTCTTGGATAAGGTCGCTCAGTAGTAATAGCACTACATCGAACGGTTTCGTAAAATATTTGTGTGGTTTTATGGTATATAGATTAAACTGAAAAATTTTTTTTTTTTGGTTAAACCACCCATCTCTAGTGTGTGTGTGTGTGTGCGCGCATATATATATATATATATATATATATCATATATTATAGATATAATGTGAGCATTTGATGTATATCTTTGTCTTGATATTAGGCATAGAATTTGATCTTATATTCCTTCTATTATTTTTAATTATTGTTTAAAAAAAAAAAAAAATTTATGCTTAACTAAACATTAGCAATAATCAAAGAATATTCATCTGAACTTTCTGAGGGGCAAACAAGAAGTGAATGTTTTCACTAGTGTTCATGGTTAACATTGATCAGTTGATTTTTTTTATTTTTATTTTTTTTTCTCCACTTAAGTTGCCAACAGAGTTCATGCGGTTTTAAAAAAATGTCAGAACTTGAGAAAACAAGACTCTTTTCTATTGGGACACCACTAAGTCATTAATGGTATGAAATATTTAGTACAGTGTAATACATAGGACATATATTTGTATCTACTCCATATTTAGTTTTGTAAATATGGATTGCATTATCTGAAATATTTATTCACACATTTATATGAATTAGAATGTTTAACCTTCTGCTAGCAAGTTACTTATTGGGAGGAAAAAAGACCATTTATCATAATACACACAATTGTTTAAAGCTTGGCCATTTTGAAACTTAATGATTTTCATGAACATGGTTTTAATATAATGGTTCAATTTGAATATTCATTTTACCTTTATTCTAATATAATTTTAGAGGAATTAAAAAATAATTGATCAGTTAAATTTTATTTCTTATACTTTTATTAGTTTTGTACTGCTGTTTGATATCTTTTAGTTATTTTTGCAAGTAAGTTGCATAAAAATTTAGTTGGGATTGTTATTTTTTTTTTTTAAAGACCCCCCCCCCCCAAATCCCCATCATATTTAATTTTAAGCCATGAAGAATTTAAATTTGTTTTATTTCTTCTAATCTAGGTTCGATTTGTTACCAGGATCTGGCATCCAAATATTAGTTCTGTAACTGGAGCTATTTGTTTAGATATACTCAAGGACCAATGGTGAGTATGTCTTTTGACTTAAATGCCCAATTTTGATAAAATTTTAGTTAAGCAACTTTCAAATTAGTCTTGTAAACTTTATCTATTAGTTGTATTTTTATATCAGAATACATCTGTATGTAATGTCTTAGCACAAAAAGTTAAAAAAAATTGCTTAAAATAAAATCACTTAATGTAAATATATTTTTCAAAAGCAGCCTCCTTAAAACTAATCTGATTAAAAAAAATTTTTTTTTAATATCCACTTTGTAAGATCCATTTCATAATGGTTTACAATTAAACTACATGAAAGTATTTTTATTGCTCAACACAAATTGCTATTTTTTTCTTCCTTCATTCTTTTGCTTGTAGATTTGTTGGTTTCTCACTGTAAAAGTGAAATAGAAAGTGCTATATTCAAATATAGAATTGACCTACTTTTTGCTCAGTTTCCTTTTCTCCTCTCATTCTTTTTGCCATAGTTGCTCTTAATTTTATCATTGGCTTAATCTTAACTCCCTTTTCTTTCTAGCTTCAACCTGCATTTGTTGGGAATAAACTTTTATACTTGATTTGGAAATTTAGTAAAATGTGTATATTTAAAAAAAAAAATGATTGAGGTAATCAGAAACTTTGACTTCCACGCATGTATATGTAAACTTTTAATAAAACTTTAAAATTATTATTCAGGGCAGCTGCTATGACCCTTCGGACAGTTCTGTTATCACTGCAAGCCTTATTAGCAGCTGCTGAGCCTGATGATCCACAGGATGCTGTAGTAGCAAGACAGTACAAGGAAAGGCAGGATGTCTTTCTAAAAACAGCTACGCATTGGACAAATGTATATGCGGGCGGTAAGCTTACTTGCTTTTGTTATATTTGTAAAGAAATATTTGAAATGCGCATAATCAGCAATAAATGATCTTTTAAATATATCTTAAAACAGGAAATAGATTTAATTTCTTTTCTAATTGAAATATAACTTTATTTTCCATATTGGTGTTGTTAGTATAACTGTCTGAAGTCTTTACTACTTTGTTTATTGCTCAGAGTGAAATGATTAAGTTGGTTGAAGTTGCTGCAAAAATTCCCTTAATCCAGGTAACTTAAACCACTTCCATTGACAAAAAAAATAGGTGTCTTATTATCTAACTGGATTTACAAGAGAACTAGATACTAATAAAATTTCTTGTTTAAATTAACATCTGAATAGTTAACTTTGAAAAGAGTTGGAATCCATATTCTTTGAATTATGAATATCTTTTCTGTACAAAAATATTTATTTGCAAGTATTTTTTAAAATTAAAGTTCTTAGTAATTCTGTGGATTTTTTCCTTTGTTATAATGTATCAGTAGTTTAAAAAAATTCTTCCAATTAGCATGTTTTGAAATTTCATTTCAAATAAAGTAAAAGCTAAACAACAAAACTTATGCAATTTTTAAAATATAAAATGAAAATTGCCAAGACCATTATTATAATGGTCTTGGCAATTTTCATTTTATATTAAAAAAATTGCATAAGTTTTGTCGCTTAGCTTTTGTTTATAGGACAAGGAATTCTCATGAAAAGGATAAATTTATTGAAAATCAGTTATTAAAGTAAGCATGGCAGTGTCATTATACAAACTAAATTCATAATATAGATTGTTGAAATTTTATTGATTTCTTTAAAAACGAAAAAAAAATGATTGATTTCTTTCGTTGAACCCTTTTCCAAAAAATCTTATAAATACATGTCTATAAAATTTGGTTAATTTATACTTTTGTAAGGGCCTAATCATGCGGATGATTTAGAAGACAAGGTTCGACAGTTAACAAATATGGGATTTGAGGAGGTAAGTAAAATACTTATCTTTTAAATAATTAAATTTTAAAAGAAATAGAAATAAAAAAAATTTTTTTTCACTTTCCAATTTCTTGCTTTGTTGATGAACATTTCAAATGAAAAAACAAATAGTATCTTAAGTTTATGGAAGTTAAGTTCTATAAACTCTTGCTTTAAAAAATATATATATATCTTTATAAATTATAGATTTATACATTTTTATTTTATTTTACCAAATAGTTTTATCATGATGCTTGTGTAAATATTAGATATTGACATAATGTTGTAATAAAAAGTGAGATGGAGTAAATGGTGGTGGTGGTGGTGGGGGGGCATGCACATATCATTTCTTAGCTTGAAAAGTATTTAGTTATCTTATTAAAGTTTCATTTCTATTTTTCAACCTGGTCTACTGAATTGATTTTCCTTCTGGCAACCAATAAACAAAAGTAATTTGGTTATTTGGAATCTGTCCTTCAGATATGCCACAGACATTTTCCATTGCATTCGAGGAGTGGAACCTGTAAAAACACTTAAGCTTTAAGTTTCTTGCACCTACTATATTAAAAAAAAAGTAGTGGAGTAATAGATATCATTGTAGGAAATGGACACAGTGACCACTTCAAATCCAGGATGAGGCAGTTAGCATAGTGCTAATACTCTTGGGAGAGGTATGATTCCAGCAATGGGTAAATAGTAGGGCAGGCTGAGCTCTTTAGCCTTTGTATGGCAACCAGTCTAGGAGAAGGAAAACTCTGAATTCAGGTACTTTGCATACAAAAACTAGGAGCATTTGCATTTGTGTCACTAAAATTTCAAATCATTGACACCTATGCATATGACATGTGTAGGGTTCCCACGTGTCCTGGAAAATGTCAATTTTCCAGTACTGGAAAAAGGTGTTTTTTGTAAAAAAAAAAAAAAAAAAAAAATCCTGGAAAAATTTTGTAATTTGTCCTGGAAAATTTCAATTATCTGAGACAAAATTAATGTTACAGTTAACAAATATAAGTAGTAAAATAACAAGGACGGTGTTTTTTTTTTTTTTTTTTTTAACGTTCACCGAATCTACCCAAATTTCCCAAATTAGTCATGAATATTCATTAAACAGTAAAAATGCTACTGATTGGGTGGGTACTTGTTGATTTCATCCGATGAAGTTTCCCTTTCCTCATATAGTGATATTTTTATTTATTTTTATGTGACACTGAACATGAACAAAACAAGAATTTGTCATAGTCAGACTACTTTAATGAGATATTTGTTATTTAAAAAATAAATTCCATTTTACAAGACGTAAAATTTTGTCAAATTCAGAACATTTAACTTTAATATTTTCTTTATGATCATGTTTAGCAGTGTTTAATCGATTAAAATGATTTAATTTTTAGAAAAAAGTAAATATTTTAGCAAGGCTTAAAATTTATTTTAAGGGAATATTTTATCGGTAAGTCAGTCAAATAATTTTCACAGAAATTCGACATAAAACAACATCTCCACAATTGAATTGACATAATTTTAATTTTATCATCACAAATACCATTTAGAAGAAATTTTGGATAAAATGCTCAGATAAAGTTTATTTGAAGAAGTGAGCTAAATTCAATTAATTTTTTTCCAGAATAGCACTCGTGTAAAATAGGGAAAATTAAAGAATGTTTTTTACTTGTATAGAATAGCGAGCACTCAAAATTTTGACTGAAAATAATTTTTTTTTTTAAATTACGCAGTAACGTCATACTAACATTTAAGAATTACATAAAATTAATGTTCATTCAAAAAAGATTTTATTAAACATTTTTTTATTAAAAAGTTTTTATTAAACATAAACGTTGGTCTGCCCCTCCCCAGACCCCTAGTAAGTCTTCAAGCATATGACGCTTGAACAAATTTTTTTTTTTTTTTTTTTCATCAAATGTCAATTTCATCTGTGTTAAAGTAACTCCTTTTTACAATGTAAATAGCGAACTCCGGACTTCTGCTGCCCTAATTTACTGTTTTTACTTTCTAATGTCAGGCTTAATTCCAGCCAAACATAGATATTTTCTGAATCGTCAAAATAATGTAGATATTTTACAATGTCTCCACCCCACCCACCAGCTTTTTATCAGCAAATCGATTTAGATATTTTACCCACTCCACTTAATTTTTTTTTTTTTTTTCAATGAATTTTACAAAACACAAATTCAAATGTCAAATATTAGGTACTGCTAGTTTTGGCCTCACAGACGTATTTTAATAAATAATTCCTTCGATTGGAGAGAAAAAAAAAAAATCAAAATTCAGTCTCGATATTTATCTATGAATGTTATAATGTATTGGTTATTTTATTTCAAAACTTTCTGATTTTTTTTCTGGTCACTTAAGTTTGACCCTCCCCTTATTTTTGGGGCGCAAAATATCGGTGAGGTTATATAAAGTTGAAACTAATTATAGTATAGATAAAAGGACAAAAGACGAAGGTGTGAATAGAAGGAAAAAAAAATTAAGGGAGCTATCCTGGTAGAAAATAAGTACCGAAATTTGGATATTAAAATTTAAAATAAAGACTAAGAAATAATTTTTGGACGTCTTTCTTATAATTGGCTATTATTTTATAAAAAAAAAAATTATACGATATTTGTTCTGTTTAGTGTGTGTGTGTGTGGGGGGGGCTACATTTTCAATAGATTTTCTACAAAAAATATTAGATGATGATAATAAACTAAAGTGATTATTAAATATATATTTGTTTTTAGAATCTAAAAATTTGAAATTTAAAATTAGGTTTTCATATTTTTATATTTATTTACCATAGCAGAAATACCTAATTAAATCAAAGTTTTGAAATAAAATAACTGATGCATTATAAAATTCATTCATCAATATTGAAAATTTCATTAAAATTGGATAATTCCCTTTTTTGGTAATTTCTTTTTTTTCAATCAGGTGTTAAATTTTTTTTGTAAAATACGGATTTTATGGCAACTTTCGCAGCATTTACAGCCATGTTTAAGATATATTTGAGCAAAACTGACCAAAAAAATAGTTTAAGATTTATTAAAAATAAATTACATGTGTAATATTATTTTTCTTTTTGACTAATGCTCATTATATTACTACTGTTCGACTTGCCCTTAAATAATTGATTTAATTAATTTTAATTCGTTTTTAAAATGAAAAGCAGACAACATTTTGGCAGTGCCTAAATTACAGTATGAATAAAATGACAAAATACCGAAAAATTATTTTAAAGGAGCACCTCTTGCAGAAAATAAGTACTGAAAATCTGAAGATTAAATGTAAAAAAAAAATATAAAAAAAAAATGTTGGTAGATTTTTTATTTTATTTTTTGGTATATATATATATATATATATATATATATATATATATATATATATATATATATATATATATATATATAATTGCCTTTTAGATTATCAGTGAAAAGAATATACATCGATATGTTTTGTTAAAAGGGTAGGGGCCTAACTTTTCAGTTGAGTTTTCTCCAAAAATTATTAGTTAACAATTCTACAGTAGGCTTGTTATTAAATAATTATTTGTTTTTAGAATCTGAAATTATGAAACTTAAAATTAGGCATCTCATATTTAAATGAATTTTATCTATCAATTAGGTATATGGATTGTTGCTTTCAAGGCGCATATAGGTGGTGCGAATGGTAATATTTATTTGAAAGAATTTTGATTGAGTCAGTTTGATTGAAACCATTCAGTTATTTAGAAGAAATAATTCCTTGATGAATAAGTCAACTCTGAAAATTTTATTAAAATCAGATAATTTTTTTTTTTTAATTATCAATCTGGGCCTCTGCATCTTTTAACATTTCTTGCTGACTTTTTGTAAACAAAAAATCCAGATTTTTTTTAATTCTAAAGAGTTAAAGAAAAAGATTTTCTAGATGTTTTGAACAAAAAAAAAAAAAGATTTCATTTAAATCAATATCAAAAAGTTAATCCTTTTTCTGTAAATAGTGTATTTAATGTTTTTTATTATTGATTTCTAAGAAGAAACTGTTATAAGTCTTAAAATATTAAATAATGTGGGTGTTTTAGTCCGTAACTACTTCACACAAAGCGCCCATTTTGATCAAATTGTTTAAAATGTATTAAAAATAAATTACATATGTAATATTATTTTACCCTTTTTTATTTTTTTAAAAAATATTTATTTTTACTTTTTGACTTAAACAAAAATTTGACCTTAGATAATCAATTTAATTAATTTTAATTTGTTTTTAAGATAAAAATGAGCACACAAATTGGTTGTACCTATCAAATATGTATCATGATGTATTTCTTGCTTTTTGACAAATATATGTAGATATTATACACCCCCCCCCAAAAAAAAAAAGAACCCCTACTTTTAAAAAAAATAAATTTACAAATTTCAATTGAATTTCTACAAAACACAACCCCCCCACCCCCTTGAGGCTTAAATCCTTCAGTATTTTTCAATATTTTTATTCTTAAAGTAATTTACATTAAAAAGAAAAACAAGCAATTTGATTTATCCTTTTTAATGATTGGTTCCCATATTGTGTTCATCTCTGGTCTACTGAATAGGTCACTACAGCCCAACATGTAAGCTGCTTCTTTAAGACGTCTTGTTTCCCATGTCCTTCCCTATCTGTTATTTTAAATTGAAAATATAACTTTGATATACAATAGTATATAAAATATAATACAGATATAGAATTAGGTGGGGGTCATTATAAAATATCTACATATATTTGCCAATAAAAAGCGAGAAACACAGCACAATAAATATTTGAATTTGAGTTTATTGAAATTTGTACAAATTCAATAAAAAACAAACAAAAACATTTATTTAAAACATTGGGTGGGGGTGTAAAATATCTAAATTGATTTGCTGATAAACCAAACAAAGCCCGCCCTGTCGGCTGGGGCGTTAGAATGCAACGACTGCACTTCTGCAGAGGGGTAAGACTCCCCCAATGGGGCCACCTGTTGGCCGTGGGTAGTGACCCGTGATGCTTAAGGATAGAGCCCAGGTGGATGAGCAGTTCATGACATGCAATACTCCACTTTGGCCCTTTCTTAGGCTAGACGGGCGGTCAGGGAGGCCCCCTCCGATCAATTGGCTGGTCACGTCAAGCCCTAGCACCTATATGATTTTCCCAACCCTATTGCCTTTATGGCAAGCCCCAGCCCCTTTTTATCATATGGGTGCTAGAAGGCGGTGGCTGCGGTCTACATGTCCTGGGAATGATGTTAAACTCTATCTGATGGTGAGGTTCCAGTTTTGGAGGTTTGGGGAATGTGGAGCACCCCTTCATCACCATTGCTCCCTGGTCCACTCTGACCCAGAGTGGTAGTACCTGTTAGGGTCCCATCTATGGGTTAAATAGAAAAATGTATTTATAAAAAAATTGTATTATCCATTAAGAATTGATTTATTTCAAAACTTTATCAGCATTAAATGACCCACTGAGGTTGATATGCCGTAAAACAAAACAAACCAAACCAAACCAAACAAAGCAGGAGGCCAGACAATTTTATTGTACAGGATGTCCATAAAGTCAGAGTACGTTTTAAATAATTTATAACTTTAAAGTGCATATGGACTTTGTGGACACCCTGTGTAGTTAATTGATAGATGTAAGCATCATCTATAATAAACCCAAGATACTTCATTAACCCTGCATCATAAAAAAAGTAAGAATAAACTGTCTAAATGTGTCGATATTAGATTGATATCAATTGAATTATGAAATTGCCGTGAACATGTGCTGTCCTGGAAAATCTTTAAAATGTTCTGGAAATGTCCTGAAAAATGATTTCCTAAAATTAGTGGTAACCCTGATGTGGGAGTTTTCTTTGAGCAGTTACTCCATCATTATAACCATGCTCCTCCCTAATCTCATGAGTTGACTATAATGCTGGTTGTTTCTGCCACCTTTTTGGTGGGATAATCTCTCATTTGGAAGATCTTCAGTTGTGTTTTGGTAAAATATTGACTTGTTCATATGTGGAGAATTGATACACTCCACTACTAATTCATCTTCGGAGGATGTGTTATCATACTCATTCACTGTGCACTAGATCCAACAACGGGACAGATCCTTAATATGATGTGGCATCCCATCAACTAGGACTGAGTGCAGGCTATAAACTTCTTTCTTCCCTCAAGGAGGAGATTGGTGCTGACATCTTTTTCCTTGACGTGTTTCTTGGGACATAAGCGCACCCAGTCTTCAGTGAACTTTCTGAATGTTCTTACGCAGAATGCAGCACCATAGTTAGTGAACAATTCGGTGGGTGGCCCTCGCTCACAGCAACCTCAATTACTGAATAATGCTGGTTGACATAGTGGGTTATATCCATTCCAACACTGCTCCAATTGTCACATCCTACCATCCCAATTTCTAATGAACAGACACAAGGTCTGTTGATTGACATGCCTCAATTTCTGACTGGTCTTGACATCTGCTTTTTGATATGTTAGGATTGACTTGCTTTACAAAATACAGTGTTTGCTTCTCACCAGGAAGCCCATTACATTTATGGATGGCCAATATGCTAGTGGTTTCTGGTTTTTCTACAAAATGTGTATACTGGCTGCATAGGTTCTTTTTTCTGAACTGCATCAAGCTCCTTTTTTTTTTTTTTTTTTTTTTGTATGAGACCTAACAGGTATCTCTATAAAATCCAACGATGCATATACACTGAGTCATTATTCAAAACAATCACAGTTGCTTTCCATTGTCATGCCAAATTGACTCTTCAACACTGTATCCAGTTCTACCAAATTGATGTATTTACATTTACATGCCAGACATGGTCAACATGTGTCCTTGACTATGGATCTGTTTGTTACTAAGGAGTGCAAGTCAGCCCAAACTGTGACCTCACATCCATTTACACACCAACCACCATGTGCTGGATCCTTCTGCTTCAGTCTAGAGATAATATCCATCAGCATTTGTATCAATAGAGTACCTTACACTTCATTGTCCCAACTGTTCATCACTGCAACTGCATTTGTCAGACTGAGAAAATGCAAAGTGGAGCCGTATACAAACAAAACACTCTGGTGCCACTCTCTAGCTCTTTAACCCAAACTTCCCCAGATTGGCTTTTATGCGGTGCAGTGGACACGTTTATTAATAAAGATGTTATCAATGTAGGACAATGCAACTTTTTGGATAGTTTCATCCTCTGCATCATGGCATTGACAATTGATCACATAATTGGTGTCACCACATTTGATTCCTACTGCTGCCACTCCTATTTGCATTGGGTGTGCATGCATCACCATGTGGGTTGGGTTCCTGATAATCCATAACAGGTTAGATCTACTTATTCTTCTGTAATATGGCCATGAATAGAATTAGGCCATTGCAGGGGTCCAAGCTCTTCTTTGGGGTAAGATAACAGCCAACCATTGTCTACCCACACCTGCAGTTTTTATTTATATTTTTCTCTGCGCTTTTAAAAAAAAATCAGGTTCACTTATGTGAATGGCAGCACATGAGGTTTCATCAGTTTGAAAGAATCTCATGTTGCTGATCAAACACACTCTGCTGTCCATCCTCCTTAGAGTGTCAAATCCAAGTTGCATGTCTAACCCAAACATCTGATCCATGACCAAGACCTTAACATCAACAAGATTACAGTAACTCACACCAAACTTAATGGCTGATTCCATAACACTAAAAGTTGTTCTTGCTGACCATCAACCTATCTACGTCTTTCCTCATCCAAAGGTAACAATGAAACTGAGCAATCTGTCTATTAGGAGTGCTTTTTATACCCTTGACATACATAGTGATCAAAGAACCTCATACTGATTGTGCTTTTTATACCCTTGACATACATAGTGATCAAAGAACCTCATACTGATTGTGCTTTTTATACCTTGACATACATAGTGATCAAAGAACCTCATACTGATTGTGCTTTTTATACCCTTGACATACATAGTGATCAAAGAACCTCATACTGATTGTGCTTTTTATACCCTTGACATACATAGTGATCAAAGAACCTCATACTGATTGTGCTTTTTATACCCTTGACATACATAGTGATCAAAGAACCTCATACTGATTGTGCTTTTTATACCCTTGACATACATAGTGATCAAAGAACCTCATACTGATTGTGCTCAGATTGGTGCTGACATCTTTTTCCTTGACATGTTTTCTGAACTATTCATCAATAGTATGGAAAGCTTCAGTTCAGCGTTGACTCAAGCAGTCCTTTGTGACATGATTAGGATCATTACAATGGGGATACTTGATATTATTGTGTGTGGGATTCTCCTGGTCTGATTTCACATTGTTCATGCTGCCACTACCAACTGGTTCTCTTCCATTATCTCATCTTTGATAGTTGTCCAAGATTAGGCCAGCAGCTGTTCAATTGCCAGTATGTCAACCTAGGATAAAACATAAAGGAGACACTTTACCTGGTCTGGTAGTCTTGCCACAAATGCACATGTCAGACTATGGTCACTCATTCTGCTATGAGTTCCATATCACCACCAATTACACGTCAACTGAATCGGTGATGCAGTTGTCCTGTTACAAACTGCTCATACACAACAAACGTGTCTATTGCAAAGGCAATGCACAATGTAAAATTTATTTAGCTGACATTCACCTTCTCCTCATAGTCACTTAGGAAAACATGAATGTCAGCTGCATAACTGTTAGTACTCAGCATAAAACCTGCCAGACATTCTCAAGGAATTGTGTTCCAGCTGATTCACATTGCACATTTTGCATACAAGCTCTTTCTCCATACATTTGACTGTGGGTGATTTGGGTGCAGATCTGTCAAACTTAGGGATGAGTTTGAGATCAAATTTCCCTTCTGACATTTTGTGTATGTTAAAAAAGACTAATATCAACCAACAAGCAAGTGCAATTGACACAGTAACAACTAATTAGCAGCACAACAGAGTAACAGGGAACAAACTACTAGCATGAAACTGTAACTTTATACTGTGATGAACTGCTGAAAGAGGTGTGTGTGTGTGTGGGGGGGGGGGGGGGGTCAGTGGTCCCAGAGGTGGAAATGGGCTAAAAAAATGAGTTTGACTAGGATGCTTCTCAATACCATTAGCAAATCCACTGAGAAGTTCAACTCCATGATTGTTTTGTTTGTTTTTGGTTTTGGGGTCATCAGGAGAGAATGTGCACCATTTCAGAGCCTTTCTCTCAATGGTTTTATTTGCACACCAGCCCCCCCCCCCCCCTCACTGATGTGATGCCCCCAGAAAATATATCCAGTATATTGTACAATGGAATATACAAATGAATACCAGTCAAAAGTTGTCTTTAAATTTTCATGCGTTATGGGAATATTACGTGAATCTCATTACGCATTTTTGAGCAGGTTCCACGGGACATTTCTTTTTTTTCCCTATCCACATTAATCTATTGCCTGTTATTTCTGTGAGGTGTTTTATGCTTTTGGTTCTTTTTAGCCCAGAAATTGGTACAGGGTTCTGGCAACGAATCCTCTTGCTCCAACCTCCACAGCTTTAACAATCACACTATACCCTTATTTTTCCAGCTCTGTTTTAAGATGTTCATACTTTATTGGTTTTGTAATTGTGGCTTTATTCTAATCGGTTCTCATATGGTATTGTTAATTCTACCAGGATGATCTTTGAGTTCGCCCTTGAAAATAGAACAATGTCAGGTTGCAATCCCTTATTAGTTATTATTTTCAGGTAATTATTACGCCAGCCAAGGAAGACTGCAGATATCTCCCAATTGCTACCTGATTCTAGGTTTTTACCGGGTATAGCTTGATGATGCGCCTAAAAATGGCATATACCTTGCCCCTCTCCACAATAAATTTTTGAATTTAGAAACTCAACTTGATCAAGGAGTTGTGTGATTCTGCTACGTTTAACATATGTGACAAATTTTCTTGGGTAAAAATCAATGACAACTTGCATGGAAAATTTCATCACTCAGTCGAGCTGATAAGTTTTAATGATTGTTACAGTCTTAGTAACTTGTCTGATGAGGGCTTAGAAGCAAACAATCAAGACATTTGGAACTATTTACAGTTTTTGTCCAGAAAGATCTCTCCTATTGCCCAGCTCACTGATATCATGTACAAATTACTTGAACAATCTGACCCTGTCAAATAGTCACTTAGTGTCAGCCGCAAAAGTACTGTACAGAATGTGGTGCCACTAATCACATGATCCAATCCCGCACTAGATTGTTTAATCTGCCTAAAACAATCATATATCAGTTTTGTAGAAGATATTTTTCTAGATTATGGTCTTATCTATATGTATTATGAAATATGGGTATTATTCATAAAGTTTCATTAAATTTTGATCTAAAATCAGTAATAAATGAAATATCTTAAGATTTTTTTGTGGATTGTTTGACTTGTCTGTGTATATCTGATTGAGTCTTGTCTCATTTTCAATAGACAAAAGTTGTCTCTTTTAATGGCAATCTGCTCTATTCTCACTAAACCTCCCAGAATGAGTTAATACACCTGAAAATGGGCTACTTCAAATACTTGTCTCTTTTAATGGCAATGTGTAAAGCAGAAAAAATAGCATATATTGCAGTGAATCTGCTCTAGTCTCACTACCCCCCTCCCCCACAGAATGAGTTAATACACCTGAGAATGGGCTACTTCAAATACTTGTCGCTTTTAATGGCAATGTGTAAAGCACAAAAAATAGAATATATTGCAGTGAATCTGCTCTAGTCTCACTAACCCCCCCCTCCCAGAAAGATTTAATACACCTGAAAATAGGCTACTTCAAATCTAATGACATATGAAGTTGAAAAAATATAATTTTGGACCATTTTATCTATTTTTAGGACAATTCATCAGGGTTACAGTCTGACATACTCCTATTTCCAAAGTTTTCCTATCTGGGATCACTGTGGGAGGAGGGGGGGTCACTAGTACCTGCTTTTATTGAGAGTTGTGGTAACCAATGATTGGCTATGGCAGGTACTTTGTATAAGGTTGGGAGAATTGGCATCCGAATTGCTGAACTGTCAACAAAACCCACACAAATGACATATGGGTGTTTTCTTTGGGTTGGTACTCCCTCATTATAACCACAAACACTCCATGGATTGATTCATAAAAAATGTTTTTATATTGCAGTTGGAGACAAGTTGCTGGCATAATTTTATTACATTACTAAAAGGTATCATTTTAGAAAATGATCCTTCATTTGTTTTCAAACTCCCAAAGTTAAATATTTATTTGTATCTATGCATATATTTCTCTTAAGCTTCAATCACATTCTCAGATTTCTGCACAATAACAATTTAAAATGTAAAATTCCTTCTGCTAAATAACATCCACACACACACACACACACACCCACACACAGTGGCAACTCTAACACACTGGCTACTCCAACTATCATTTCAAACCAACAAGAAAACCATAGCTTGGTCAAACAAATTTTGGATGACTTTTCTGATAAATTTTATTCATTATTTATTTATTTATTTAAAAAAAAATTTTTTTTAAGGGTAATTTTGTTTCATCCTTTATAAGTCTGACTTAATTTGCTATTCTGAAATGATTTAATGTAATGAAATTAACAACCTTTTTGATAATGACTTAAATGTAATAAATCAAATCTATTAAGAATAATCAAATTTTTAATTCTCTATTTTCCAAGTTATGAAGTTCTCATAACTTAATATTAATAATAGCTAAAATGATAATTTTACATGAACAAAAATTCATCAGGTTAACTAGGACTGAAACATAGAATTAATTTTCTGTTAAATCAGATGTCAGGATTAAAATCATTTGATATTTATTACCCATTTCTACATTATTGGAACATAAATATATATCTGTGCAAAAATAAGTACAACTTCTGTGTGTGTGTGTATATATATATATATATATATATATATATATATATATATGAGGTATCCAAAACTTGGTAGTAAGGGATGATTCTATATGTGATTTCTAGGTCACTCCTGAAAAAACCAGGCCTTGAAAAGTTTTTTTTTTTTCTCATTTGACTTCCTTTTTCTCATGGTGACACTTTTAATGTATACATTTTGTAAAAGGACAAAAAAAATTTTTTGAGTAAATTTTTCTGTTATGCAATTCAAATTATTTTGATTTCCCATCTGATGAGACAGGATTTTGGGGAGCTTTATTAAATCAACTTAAATTTATAAAGGCCCCAATTTTGGTTGAAATAAATTTATTATGGAATAATGGTGTTGAGTTTTTCCTTCATTTCAAAGATATATATATATATAAAAAAAACACTCAATCCCTCTGGCACCCTGTTGGTGGGGCGTTAAAATGCACCTCTGCAGAGGGGTAAGACTCCCCCAATGGGGTCACCTGTTTGCCGTGGGTGGCGACCCGTGATGCTTAAGGATGGAACCCAGGTGGATGAGCAGTCCATGACTTGCAATACTCCACTTTGACTCTATCTTGGACTAGACGGGCAGTTGGAGAGGCCCCCTCTGATCAATCGGCTGGTCACATCAAGCCCCAACCCTATTGCCCTTATGGCAAGCCCCAACCCTTTTTATCATATGGGTGCTAGAAGGCGGTGGCTGCGGGTCTACATGTCCTGGGAATGACATTATACTCTATCTGATGGTGAGGTTCCAGTTCTGGAGGCTTGCGGAATGTAGAGCACTATAACCCGTCAGTTGCTACTGAGCTAAAGGGCTCACAGAATTTCTGAAATTGGCCGTCAAGATCGGATTTTCTGCATCAACCAAGGATTGCAGGGTTCTATATTTGCTGGAAGTCTAGCCGAATGCCCACGCTGTGTTTAGATCTCAAACGACTAGAAATCTGCTATAGGAATCGATTTCCAAGGTTAATGGCGGCCTAGTGGTCACATAAAAAAAATGACTCTTTTTCTTCAAACTTAACAATTTATATTCAAATAACAAAAGAATACAAACAATTATTTCTCAAGACTGTGGGAGTGATGGGCCTGTAATTAATAACTTCTGGCCTTCTGCAAAGTATTGTGCAAAACAGTTTGTAAGTTGACTAAGTTTTCAAATGGTCTTAGCTGAAGTCAGTTTCTCTCGGCTCTCAGTATTTGTGTTAATCTTCTCAGCTAGCCCGATCAGCTCATGTGATTCTCAAGCAATCACAACTTCATCTGCTCTCAAGCCTGGTTTGGCTTCATCTGATTTTTCGTCAGGAATGTCTCGGTTAAATAATATTTCAATCGGAACATTCAAATTTCCGGCTGACGTGGAAGTATTAGGAATTTTCTCTGCACCTCCCACTTTAGCAGGGTAACCGCCCTCCTTTAGTTCTAACCAGCCAATCGAATTCACTTCCGCCAAATCAACAGGGGCTTCAGTTCTTCCGGCTACTGGAGTGTTTTTAAATACATTTGATTTTCTTTTAATTTCGATTTTCAACAAAGAGTTTATCTCTTTTCTTAAGTGGAAAAGGAAAGCAATAAAAAGATTCTCTTTAATTCCAGTTTTTCATTTTCCGGTCATCTATAAAACAGGGTTTATCTTTTTTGTGCGACTTTTAGTCTGGTTATATCAAAGAACTGTCTCGCATATCAGAGGATAACTACCGCTGACTAATCCAAGTGCTATCTCTTCCGGCTACTTGAGTGGATTCACCCCAGGGGTCTTCCTGACCTACTTGAGATTCCACCTTATAATCGCACCATCTGTTTTGATTCTATTCTGACCAAAAAGATCGGAAGATTTTAACCCCTTCATCACCATTGCTCCCTGGTCCACTCTGACCTGGAGTGGTAGTACCTGTTAGGGTCCCATCTATGGGTTAAATAGAAAACATGAGTTTATAAACAAAATTGTATTATCCATTAAAAATGAAATTATTTCAAGACTTCGTTAGCATTAAACATTTTTTTTTGCCAATAGAAGTATTCGGCATAAAATAACCCAAGGAGTTGACATGCCGTATAACCCAACCAACCAAACCAAATCAATCCCTCTGTACAAACAGGAAGGTCAGTTTCTTAAGCAGAGTTTAATAGGTTTGAATTAAGTTTTCCTTCTCCTAAACTGGTTACATAATCAAGGTTAAAACTTCCAGTTTGCCTTACTATTTAGTTATATCTGGAGGGACAATAGTTGAATTATATGTCAAATGCAGTCTCGTCCAGGATTTGAACTCTTATCACAGTGATCATTTGTTATGATATTAACCATTACCGAATGCCATGTATGTATATATATTTGAACGCTGCAAGCCAAGGTTAAACACATATTTTTCATTGCTCTAAGAAAGCAGAATTTATTTACTGTTTTTTTAAGGAGATAAGGGAAGTGATCTTTTTTTTTTTTTTTAATCAATTTATCCATTATTTGAATCATATTCTTTATTAATCTAGCAAATTTTATATTCAAATTAGATACATTTGAATTATGTACAAAATTTTGTTTACTGTTTGTTTATTTATGATTTCCTCTTTAAACTATTTAATGTGAAATGTAATTTAAGTTTCTTCATGTGATAGGTTAAAATTATGAGGTATTTAATTAACTTAGATCTAGATTTTGGCACAAAGGCAGAGATTTAAAAAAAATTCTGTTATTATCTATTCATTTATTTATTCAATGGTCATATATATATATTATATATATATATATATATATATATATATATATAATGACAAATATATGTATGTACTTAGCTAGATATTTCTTTTATTCATTTACTAATGTTTTTATTAGTAGCATCTTGAATTTTAATTATTTCTATCGTTTTTATTCATTAGAGCTGTTTATTCTATCTTTTTAAACAGTTTAAAATAATAGCATGATTTAATAATAATGATGATAGTAATAACAACTTCCGCTTTGTATATTGGATCTGTTGACTTTGACACACACTGTAGTGAAATTGAAAGGCACAACCCACAGACTGCTACCTTTGATGAGCCTACATTCCCAGTTGATTTTTTTTATTTGAGGTTATTGTTGTTTAATCACATTAGTTATATAGAGCTGTGTAAATGGAGTTCAGAACTGTTTGAATTATGCAAATATGCCCAGTGGTTCAAAAGTTATGAGAATTTAAAGCCCCGAAATTGGGGGTACAAATGTGGACATGATTTTGTTTCAAAAATATGTCAAATCATGGACCATTAAAAAAAAAAAAAAAAAAAAAAAAAAAATTCAGTGATTTCTTCACCGTTTCTTTATTTTTGGAGCAATTTTGATACAATTTGGTATTCTTATGTAAAATTGTATGTTCTTTCTGATTATGCACTCAAATGTATCTCTATGCTTTAACCCATTATTTAGAGAATAAGAGATACAGATAGCAGTGATTTTGGGTTTTTTTTTTAAGTTTAACACCCAATTATTCAACATTTTCATTATAATACTGCATGTATATACATGTATAGTATTAAGTCAAATAAATAACATCACTTTGAAGAAAAATAAAACATTTATTGCAAAAACACAGACATAAAATGAGGGTTCAGTTTATTTTATGGTAGGAATTTACAAGGAAAAAGTTAAGGATTACTGTCTTAGCTAAAAAAAAGCAAAGTAATTTTTGTTAAAGAAATTTCCATAAAATACGATAATTATCAAACTTTTTTACGTGTGAATCTTAAAATTCTCATGCCAAAAATTAATGTTAAATAGATATTGGGTAAAATCATACTCAAAATCCCATGATATTACAGGGTGAAACAGAAAAAAAAACCCCCAAAAAACAGAACCCAAATTATTTATTTTCCCATTAAACTAACCCTAACACCCCCTAGTTAAAATTAAGTTTTATTACAAAATTAGTGGGTTCTGTTTTTCCTGGGTCATAGTTTGTTTTGAAATGTATGATTGTACATTGTATGTTTACGAATTTTGTTTGAAATTACGAGAAATGTAAAATTTCTCGTAATTTCAAGTTTTTTTTTCTCCAAAATTGAAACGAACGTAAAAAATAATTCAATTGTTAAAAACACATAAAAGTTAAATATTTAGAAAGATTCTTATTTTATTTTTAAAGGTATAAATATTAAAAAAATTGGCAATAGAAATAAGCGAATTGTGTGCATAACATAAACAATGCCTCACTGTTTAACGTAAACGTTACGCGCTTATAGCCTGTCGGACAAATACATTTGAGATTTTTTTTCAAAATACAAATTTTTAAATAAAAAGCCGAAGAACTTAACATTCTTCAAATTTTACAAATTTTATATCAAAATAATTCTGAAACTTTGTAATATCATGGACAGAGTGCGTCTTTTTTGTTTATCATGCTCATTTTGAACAAATAGTCTTGGAGTTTGCACTATTGTAATTTTACTTCCACGGGTCCTAGAAACAAAAAAAAAAAGCTCCCTTTTGTACATCCAGGTGTCTTCTAATTGAATGCAAAATTTCAAGAATATTGATAAAGATTAGCCACTTAGATTTTCCAAAGAAATGTAGAGTGTAAAATGTATTCTCGGAAAAAAATTCCTATCACGCATTTTCGTTTTTTTTTAAGCAAAATACGTTTTTAACTCGCTGTAAAAAAATATTCAATTAATAAAAATACATACAAATTACATATTTAGAGAGATTGTTTTTTCTTTTCAACCATATGAATATTTTTAAGATTGAACAATAAATATACGAGAAATTATGATTTTAAATCAGTAATGTCCAATTTATGACGTCAGTTGACAGGGTATTTTTACATTCGAAAGTAACGTAAATTCGAGTTTTTTCTTCAAAATCAAAACTTTCGTATCAAATCCCGAAGCACTTGGCAGTCTTTAAATTTCACAAATTTTATAGGAAAATAATTTTGAAAGTCTCTAAAATTACAGACCATGTGCGTCTTTCTTGCGTCTTTCATATTTTTTAAACAAATAACCTTTAAATTTGCCCTCCCATATTTTCGTTTCCACAGATCCTAGAAACAAAAAAACAAACCCGTTTGTATTTCCAGATGTCTTCTATTTGAGTGCAAAATTTCAAGAATATTGATAAAGATTACCTACTTTGATTTTGAAAAACAAAACAGCGTGTAAAATTTATCCTTAAAAAAAAAAGGTCATATTTTTGTTTTCAGCTGTTCGACCGAAAATACGGTTTTAACTCGCTGTAAAAAATAATTCAATTGATGAAAACCGATAAAAGTTACATATTTGGGAAGATTACTCTATTCTCTTTCCAACCATATAAATATTTTTAAGATTGGTTAAGAAATACTCGAGAAATTGCAAATTGAAATGATAAAGGTCGCAAATTTGAAAATGTCAGCGTTTTTCAGCTAAATGCTTGTAATGCTACTACTATGGTTCGTCGTTCAAAGAGACAACGAATGGCATATTGCATGTGTAGGCAGGACAGTGGATGCTTACGTAAATTTAGCAATCATCCCTGGCTGGATAAAATACCGGTGGTGAGACTGTCGAACAAGAGAAAAGAAATGTGACGAGCGAAATGGCCTACCTTAAAGTTTGAAACGAGCGCGAACGTGTTTTGCGTGCAGAGTGCTGGAAGTAAAAAGAATAATAGAAGCGTAAGCGTCCATGGGGGTGCAATTTATAAGTCATGAATCTCGTTACTGGCGAGACGAGATTTGTAACATATGTAAATTTCGGCCAGCCAGACCTGGTATAAAAGGAGTAATCTCTGCGGACTGGGGGGTGGGGACAGTTGGACAGAGCGGTCGAGTGTATTGTCGCGGAGACTGAAAAAAACAGGACCAATTGCTACTTTGTCAGAAACCGTTTCCTCCACATTTACAAGCTATTTCAGCTCTATTAGAACCATGGCATCCAGACAATTTGACATTAGACTCATTCCCGAATTCAGCGGAGCAGTAACAGATGTGTCAGTACTTGAATGGTTGGAAGATCTGGAGCTGACCTGTGAACTATGCAAAATAGACAAGGTAGAGTGTCTCGTGCCACTGCGATTGAAAGGGGTGGTGCGAGAGACATATCGACAGTTGTCGAAACAGCAACGTGGTAACGTTGAAGACCTTAAACGTACCCTTGTAACAGCTTACGGAACAGATTCATTCATGGCCTTCGATCAATTTACCTTGCGCCGCCTGTGTACAGGGTAGACTGTGGACAAGTTCTTAACAGATTTGCAGCGTCTGGCTTCACTTGTGGAGGAGATGCCACCAGAATGTTGGATAAAGAGCACTTTTGCAAATGGACTACCGACTCATGTCAGGGGACTTGTCTCATTGTCAACTAGGGTGAAATCCCTAACTCTAAGAGAAATACTTACAAGAACTCGGGCCATATTAGTGGACATTAAAGACTGAAGAACATCTAGCTGCCCCACCTGCACCGAGCAGTTTAACTGCTTCAAATGCGGGGACACAAATCACCTGGCCAGAGATTGCCCGCATCGCAATGGTGGTAGAAACTGGCGTGAAACCGATTGGACGCTGCTATCACTGCAACAAACCAGGGCATATCGCACAAAATTGTTTGGGAAACAGAGTAGGAATAAGTGCCGGCCTCTTACCCCGCTACCACATATCCAACATGGCACTACCAATGCTCAGTGTACTTGTTAATGGAAGTCAATGAAAGGCACTAGTGGATACTGGATGCTCTCATACACTGGTGAGTCTGAAAGTATGTAGCAACTGTCTGTCAACACGACCAGAAGTCCTAACAGCAGTGCAAAGGAATTGGTAACATCATGTTGGTTGTAGCACGCTTACAGTGCGTAAGGTTAGAAGTGTTGGTTGTAACAGCAGGTAACAACACATTACAGTGCAAAGTAATTGGTACCATCATGGATGTAGCACGCTTACAGTCCGTAAGGTTAGAATTGTAACAGCAGTAACAACACTTACAGTGCAAAGGAATCATGTTGGATGTAGCACGCTTACAATCCGTAAGGTTAGAAGTGTTGGTTGTAACTGGACGCGTTTTGGGATTTTACATTTTGCTAGGTTTTGATGCCATTAAAAAGCTTGGTGGAGTACAGATATCAGCACTAGGTGAAGCATGCTTTCCCCAAACCCAGGAAATACAGTGTGACAAAAGTGACTTTAACATTTCCTTTGATCATCAGAATAGTTTGGACAGCAGCATGGAAGTGGGTTGCTCAATAACAATATTTCTGAATACCGATTGCCCTGTTGATGTACGCTAGGAATACAATGCTGAATTAAGCGAATGGCTGAACAACGGTTGGTTAGTACCGTACCCTGAAAGAGAACCCTGTCCACCAAAAGGACTCATTCCCCTTATGGCAGTAGTGCAAGCCAACAAAAATAAGGTGTCCCATACTCGATTACAGGGAGCTAAATAATCATGTGGATGTTTTCACCGCCAATGCTGATGTATGCGCCCAGAAGTTGCGTGGGTGGAGGCAGCAAGGGGCAGAAGTGTCACTGATTGATTTGAGAAGGGCCTATCTGCAAGTTAGGGTTCGTAGGTCATTATGCCCGTTTCAGACTGATCTGGAAGGGACAGCGATATTGTCTCACACGTCTGGGATTCGGCTTGAACGTGGCCCCCATAATCATGCGGTCAATTATGACTGCTACATTGTCCCAAGATTCAACAATTAATCAAGCAACATCAGCATATGTCGATGACATATGTTAATGAAAAAGTGGCGTTGGTAGAAAAAGTGAAGAAACACTTGGAAAATTGTGGGCTAACTTGCAAGTCTCCCGAACAGCTTCGAGATGGAGCGCGAGTCCTTGGCCTACATGTTCAAGAGCGTAGGGGTATGTTAGAATAGAAGTGAGACAGTGAAGTTCCTGATGTTGCTCTTACCCGACGACACGTATTTTCAGTTTGTGGGAAATTGACAAGCCATTACTCAGTCTGTGGGTGGTTGTGAGTAGCGGCGTCGTTTATAATTAAACACCGAGCAACTGCAGTGACGTCAGGGTGGGATGACTCTAGTCATGATGCCCCATTAAGACATGATAACTGATGTCATAAGTAGATTACACCAGAATGACCCGGTACGTGGAACTTGGTGTGTGGACGGGCCCACCTATGCTGTATGGGTAGACGCGAGCTCACTGGCTATTGGTGTCGTAGTGAAAGTAAATGGGGCGATAGTTGAGGACACGAGTTGGATGCGCTCAGAACAGGAGTCAACACATAAATTTGGCTGAATTAGATGCGGTTGTGCAAGGCATCAACCTAGCTCTCCAGTGGAATGCGAGGGTGCTATATCTTTTTACAGACTCGGCGTGTGTACATCGTTGGCTTTCTGACGCTTTAACTGGTAAAGCGCGAATTACTACAAAAGCCGCCAGTGAGATACTAATTCGACGGCGGCTGGATACGTTTCTGAGTCTTGTGTGGGAATACAGGTTAACGGTGGACGTATCACTAGTTAAATCTGATGCTAACAAAGCCGACCAGTTGACGAGAGTGCCCCAGAAATGGCTGCATAGTATACTGAAGAATGTGGAACCTGTGAACCAAACCTTTGCAGTGAGTACAGAACAGTTGGTTGCCATTCACGCCCAAAGTGTTCATCCGGGCATTAAGCGTGCGCTGTACTTCGCACGGCAGACTAACCCTGCTGTCACCAAAGCGGACGTACGAAGGGTAGTGAAAGAATATAAGATGTGTCGGTTGATTGACCCACTGCCGGTGCGCTGGGCTAAGGGGCATCTGAGTGTCAAGAACAATTGGGACAGTGGGAATGGATATCACACATTACAAAGGTATCCATTACCTTACTTTAATTGACTGCGGGTTATCACTAGGCAATTTGGCGACCGATATATCGGCAGGACTCTACTAATGTCATTCACGAATTGGGAGCTGTTTTTCGTGAAGGAGGTCCCCCCTTGGATATTCTCACAGATAATGATATGGCATTCGCCAGCCACCGTTTTCAGCAATTTATACAGTTTTGGAGCGTCCGTCTCCACTATCAGTGCACATACATGTCCTCTGGGAATGGCATAGTGGAACGAAGCCACTGCAGCATAAAGACCATTGCAGCACGGAAACAGTGCACAGCCCTCGACGCTGTATATTGGTATAATGTGACCTCTAAGGATGGTGTTTCCCTGCCGGATACATGGCATTAATCCCATACCCCCACCTGTACAACCCCAGCATAGTCGATTCAATATTGGAGATAAGGTGTGGATTAAGACACGGGGTGGGAGATGCATGAGTGCATACAGGCAGGAAAGAGTGACCGATATACGCAATGCACAGTCAGTGTGGGTCGACAGGATGCTGCGCCATGTGAAGGATCTGTGTCCCGTTATGGGTTCGAGTTTGTCAGACATAGGGAATGACAACAAAGAGTCTTCTACACAGAGTACAAGACTGGTACAGATGCACCAGATGATATCTCTACAGACGAGTCGTCCGAAGGGGAAGATGTACTACTAAATATTTCCAAAATACACCACCACCACCACCACCAACTCCATAACCCCCAGCAGACTACAAGGTAAATAGAGTACAAACTTCTAAATTACCAACTGACCAATCAGCGACATGTACACCCACACACAAAGATGACAACTACACTACCACAAGCAGTAGCCACACCCACTAGAAGGAACAGCCAGAAGCCAGCAACACTACTTTCTTTACACAGTCTGAAGAAGGGAGCATAAAAATCCAGAAAATTTACTACTAAACGAAACTCTACTCAAAAACAACTGAGTTTCTGATATTTCCTTCTTTAATGCTTCATACACATGCCCAAACCTGATATATGTACCTATGGATACATATACCAAATAATCACAAATATATATAGTAGAGATTTGTATAGGCTGTGTTGCAAGTTGAATCTGCTTCTGAGAATCTAGATTTGGTATGTGGTTTGCAGGTTGGGCTATGTGGCATGGTCAAGTCTATTTCCAGGATTTTGATTGGCTGGTAGTTAGTTCAGCAATGCTGTTATTGTGGATAAGAAAGGTGCTTGTATGAATATTACCTCTATTGGTCTGTGTTGCACTGTTCTTCTGTCTATGATATGTTGGCATCCAAACAGTAGCTATGTCTGAGGTATCAGTCATTGCAGTTTGATCCTGTAGTGCTGATTCAAATGCATCAGCATAACCAGCTCTGTAGGTAAAATCGACATTGAAAAATTTTCAACTTAATCAGTTCAAATCACAATTTTTTTCCATATTTCTGGTCCAATCTTAAAACTATTTATATGGTCGGAAAGAAAATAAAATAATTTTTCTAAATATGTAATTTTTATGTGAATTGAATTATTTTTCACGGCAAGTTAAAACTGTATTTTACTTTGAATGTGCGGAAATTCGTAATATGAGTTTTTTTTTTTTTTTTTTCTCTAGACTAAGATTTACAGGGTAATTTCTTTTGTAAAATCAAAGTGGCTAATCTTTATCAATATTTTTGAAATTTTACACTTAATTAGAACACACCTTAAAATACAAGCAGGAACTGTTTTTCTTTTTTGAAGAAATATCCGTCAACTTTTATGTATCATTTTTCGCTTTCAAAGGTCTTTCTGACCTTTGAAAGCGAAAATATGATACATAAAAGTTGACGGATATTTCTTCAAAAAGTATAAGATCAGCAAAAAAAAAAAAAATTACTATATCCCTTATAGAAGATAGTCTCAGAATTGTTTTCATATATAACGTGACATTTCTAGGACTCTTACCCTTCAGGCTTTTATTTTAAAGGTTCAATTTTGAAGAGAAAAAAACCCTTAAAATTTAGTCATTTTTAATATGCACCCTAGTGTGCATTACATTTCTGACCTAAATTGCTTTAAATGGCAATTTCTTGAGTATTTCTGATCAAGTCTTAAAAATATTTATACGGTTGGAAATAAAATAATCTTTCTAAATATGTAATTTTTATGTTTTTATCATTGAATTACTTTTTATGGCGAGTTAAAACAGTATTTTGCTTTGAACATCTGTAAACACAAAATTTTTTTTTTCTCAGACTAAAATTTACAGGGTAATTTATTTCATAAAATCTAAGTGGCTTATCAATATTCTTGAAATTTTACATTTAATTAGAACACACCTTAAAATAAAAGCTGAAACTTTTTCTCTTAATTTTTGAGATGAGGCTTGATAATTAGTATTATTTGTATTATTCGGACTATTGTCCTCAGATTCATTGTTATCTGTACAACGTTTCGGCCGATGTTCTCTGACCTTCTTCAGGTATTTCTTGTCGGACTCGGGAACCTTATTGTTGTAATCGGTAGCCATTGTGGAACTTTGAACCTACCCCTTTATTCAGTCCACGGGAATATCCTGTTCTCATTCCGCTAACCATAGCTGGGTACAGGTGTTAAGCTTGTGTTTATTTTTTATTCTATGTTACTGCTGCCCCTGAGCAGGATTGAATCTGCAGTCTAGAGATAACTGTCATTTAGAACTGTCTTGGCCATAATAAATGGATAAAGGAGTTAGGTTATGTGTCTAATCCAGTGTGAATTTTGGGAACTTATAAACCTAATGTCTTGTCTTGCCTAGAATATCTACCTATTTACTAATGATTTTTGGGTATTTAAAAAAAAAAAAAAAAATCTAATCTAGCCTCTTTTAATAAATACCTGAATAAGGCCGGAGGGCACATCGGCCGAAACGTTGTACAGATTACAAAGAAGATGGGGACAATAGTCCAAATAATACTAAGCAGGAACTTTTTTTTTTTTTCTTTTCTGATCTTTGGAAGCAAAAATGATAGGCAAAATTTGACGGAGATTTCTTCGAAAAATATAAGATCATAAAAAAAAGGAAGCATTATATCACTAATAGAAGATTGTCTAAGAATTATTTTCATATATAACACGTGACATTTGGATGGTGAAGGTTAACCATCAGGGTTTTTTAATCAAACTTTCAATTTTGGAATAAAACCACTTGAAATTACGAGAAATGTAAACAAAAGTCAGCAAACGCTGGACCGGCTTTGTTTAAAAACATATGTAAATAGGTATTCTATTTCTTGTATGTAATTCAACATAGGTATTTAAGAATGTATTTAAAAATGTATTTTAAGTTCAAAGTGATGTTATATATCTAAATTAATACTATATATGTGTATACATGCAGTATTAAAATGAAAATATTGAATAATCTTGTGGTAAACTTTAACCCCCCCCCTAAAAAAAAAACGTTGATATCCCTACTTCTTATTCCCCAAATAATGGGTTCCAGCATGGAGGTACATAAAATTTGAGTGCATTATCAGAAAGAACACACAATTTTACATAAGAATGCAAAGTTTTATCAAAATTGCTCCAAAAACTGAAGAATAATTAAAGTCCAATTACTGTCGAACTGGGAAGACACTGCAGCAAACGGTTGTAACTCAATACAATCCCGAAAGCTACAAGGTCCACTGCAAAATGACAGAGTATATATAAGACTCCACAATGTCATTCAAATCAAGCAGTCAAGCAGCCAATCAAAACTCAAGGAATGGAATCACCCAGATTCATGGATGGATCATTCTTGATTCCTATTTATACCAGCTGTCTCCAAGACACTGCTTGAGTAGTTCTTAGCTGCTGTTATTCAAACCAACAGTAGGCTAACTGACTTCAATATGGCGCTGCGAACAGGATGGAACCTGAAGATTGGGAAAGCTACTTCATCAAAGCTGGTATCTCTGCTGACTCAGCCAAAAGCTATGCTGCAACATTTGCAAGTGAAAAGCTGACCAAAGAAAACCTCCAAATGATGGATTGGGCCATGCTAAAAGAGTTGGGAATCACAGCAATGGGAGAAGCCCTGTCTATCCTTAAACAAGCTAAGGAGACCTCTACCCAGACAACCTATACTAAGGCACCGTCAGCCAAGCCCCCCCAACTCCACTTTGAAATGACCCCCAACAATTCAGAAAATTTCGAATCGATTGGGAAGTTTTTACAAGAATGACAGATATGCCAACTTCTCAAACCAACATCCAATTATACAATTGCGCTGATGAATCTGTCCAAAACGCAATCATCAACACCCACCCTAAATTCTTCACCACTGACCCAGACAGGCTGTTAGAGATGATAGAAAAATTGGTAACTCAAAGATCGAATCCCATGGTCCATCGGATTACATTTGCATCGATGTCACAGTATGAAGATGAACCAATTCAACAATACCTTGTTCGCCTTAGGGCTACAGCCATAGACTGCAACTTCTCCTGTCCCCGGTGTGAGCATGACCTGTCCAACACGTACATCAAAGACCAACTCATCAGAGGGATAGCAAACAACGCACTCCAGACTGATCTACTAGCAAAAGCCAGGGTACTGAAGTCCCTTGAGCAGAATATCTGTCATGCTGAAGCATTTGAATCTGCACTACGGGACCAAACTGCAATGACTAATACCACAGACATAGCTACTGTTCGGATGTCAACATATCGCAGACAGAAGAACAGTGCAGCACAGACCAATAAGGGTAAAAATCCTACTAGCACCTCTACTACATGCAAAAACAGCATTGCTGAACAAACCCCTCGTCAAGCTTGCATGGGTTGTGGTAACCACCAACACAGCACTTTGGGAAAAGGTGCCCGCCATTTAATGTGTCCACCATGGGGTCAAATATGTAACACCTGTAGGAAACCAAACCATTTTTCAACAGTGTGCCTTACAAAGAAGGAACATCACCAAGCAGTAGTAAAAAGCTTCGAAGGTGATGAGGCTCCCATGGATATTTCATAGCCCACATCACATTTGACCAAACAACGGGCACATTCACATCCAGAAATGATGACCAATTAACAGAAATAAATGCATCCGTAATCACATTCTCACCAAATCCAGATCCCTGACAGGCTATAAACATCCCCAGTAATTGTAATACTACACTAAGAATTTTCCCTGACAGTGATGCCACTATCTGTCTTGGAGGACCAAAACATTTACTGGACATGGGGCTTACAAAGGACAACCTTGTTCCATCAAGAAAGATCATTAGGGCAGTTGGAGGTTTCACCCTTATGTGTCAGGGTTGGCTGCCTGTTGAATTTGTCGTTAGAGGAAAATCAACCAAACAAGCCCTCTACATATGTGGAAATATCCAGCGACTCTATTTCAGCAAGGCCGCATGCATTGATGTGGGAATATTGCACAAAGATTTTCCCAACCCTTTAGCCGATAAACAACATAAAGAGTTTGGCCCCAAACCTAATGAGTGTGAGGATCAACTGCCAAGTCGTCCCCTAAAACCACCCTTTCCTGCAATAGAGGAAAACATTAGCAGGCTTAAGAATTGGCTCATGGAAAAGTTTTCCAAAACAGCATTTAAAGAAGATGGGATATTCCCAGCTATGTCTGGCCCTGCTGCCCATATCCACCTCAAAGAGGGGGCGGTCCCTAAAGCCAGACACAACTCCATCCCTGTGCCTTTTCACTTTAAAGAACCAGTAAGACAAGCCCTTTGGAAAGATGTATCATAGCTCCAGTACCCGTGGGCATGCCTACTGATTGGTGCAGCACAATGGTCATAACTGCTAAAAAGAATGGTAGTCCACGGCGAACTGTAGATTACCAACACCTAAATTCTCAATGCAGACGGGAAACTCATCACACTGGGTCACCATTCCAGTTGGCACTGCAAGTGCCACCTAAAACGAAGAAAACAGTCCTAGATGCTGTTGACGGGTACCACTCAATCCCCTTAGACAAGGAGTCCCAACCATTGACCACCTTCATAATGGAGTGGGGGAGATTCATATATCTCAGGATGCCTCAAGGTTATCTTGCATCTGGAGATACTTACACTCGCAGATATGACGAGGTAATCAAAGATATCCCACGCAAGGTGAAAATTGTAGACGACGCCCTACTATATGACTCTAGCATCAAGCCTTTTATCACACCTTTGATTTCCTGATCCAATGTGCGAGGAATGGTATCATGCTCAACACTGACAAATTCCAGTTCTGTCAGGATGTGGTACAGTTTGAAGGCTTCCAGATAACTCCTTCTGGAGTGATCCCTTCAGAAACCATGCTTGAGGCGATACTCAACTTTCCAGTCCCAAGGACAATCACAGACACCGGATTATGGTTTGGACTCGTCAACCAGGTAGCCTGGGCATACTTATTAGGCCCAGTCATGCTGCCTTTTCGAGACCTTGTCAAAAAAGACTCCCAATTCACTCGGAACCAAAGTCTTGAGAACGCTTTTCAAGACTCCAAGCAAGTTATAGTTGACCTAGTCAAGAAAGGCGTGGCTACATTTGACAAGGACCGAGTGACTTGCCTCGCCCCTGATTGGATCAAAGAAGGGATGGGGTTCCTACTGCTACAAAAGCATTGTCAATGCACCACCGAAAAAAACCCAATCTGCTGTCCCGAGGGTTGGCACCAGATATTTGCCGGCAGCAGATTTTGCACAGATGCTGAGCGCAGATATGACCCTATAGAAGGTGAAGCAATAGCATGGGCACTGGAGAAATGCTGGATGTTTATTATGGGATGCCCAAGTATAATAGTGGTCATGGATCATGAACCACTGAAGGGGTTGTTTGGCGATCGAGATCTGAGCAAGATTCAAAATCCCCAGTTATTTTGACTGAAGGAAAAAACCCTAAGATATCGATTCACCATCCAACACTGCCCCGGAAAGTCGCACAGAGGCTCTGACGCAGTTTCCCGCCATCCAGTGGCCATGTTGCAGACACTCCTCGGTGTATTTCCATCTGAGACCTCCCATACAGACATTCTAGAGTCTGACGACATAAGGGATATGGTTGAATCAACAGCCTTGATGGCAACATTTGCAGGCAGCAATAATACTGCCATCACGTCACTAGATCTAATCCGTGCAGCAGGTGGTGCTGATCCACAATATAAAAAATTGATCAGTATCATCCAGCAAGGCTTCCCAAGGACACGTAACCTTACCGCACCTGAGGTCCGCGAATATTGAGAGGTGAGGCACCGTCTCAGCACTGACAGTGGCCTGGTGTTGTTGGATCGAAGGATTGTCATCCCCAGAACTGAACGGAAAAAAGTTCTGCACTGTCTACATTCTGCACACCAGGGTGTGGTTGGCATGAAAGTACATGCTAATGAGTCGGTGTACTGGCCTGGGATGGATGCCTCGATCCGCAATATTAGGGACAATTGCATGGTATGCTCAAAAATCGCCCCTAGTCAACCACGTGAGCCGATTACTTTGACAAAATCCCCAGATTGGCCATTTCAGCAGATCGTCATGGATCTATTCTATGTTGGGAATCATGCATACCTTGTATGTGCTGACAGATTGACTGGCTGGCTCATCCTATATCACTTGAGTCATGGACAAACAAACGCCTCCAGGATCATCTCAATTTGTCGAGAGATATTCCAGACTTATGGTGCCCCGGAGGAACTCAGCAGTGATGGCAGACCATCCTTTACATCCCTACCATTTAAGCAGTTCCTAGAGGACTGGGCGGTAAAACATAGACTGTCATCAGTCGCCTACCCACAATCCAATGGTCGGGCGGAATTAGCTGTCAAGACGGCCAAAAGGATAGTGAATGGCAACATAGGACCCCAGGAATCTCTGGATAATAACCAGGCTGCAAGGGCAATCCTTCAATATCGGAACACACCCATTCAAAAGATCGGACTATCCCCTGCACAACTCCTTCTCCGCCGACGACTGCGTGACTTCATACCATCCCAACCTGCACTATATAAACCACATACTAAGTAACAGCAGCTCGGAACTGCGAAATTAGCCTATCTCAGCGGAATGCACTGCTAATAGAGAGATACAATCGCACAGCACATACACTGTATCCACTTCAAAAGGGAGACACAGTGTCTGTACAACGTCCAAACAACCGTCGGTGGGATATAACAGGCAGAGTTGTCGAAACACTCACCAATACCGAATCAGGATTGATGGATCAGGTAGGATCACATTGCGGAATCGTCGATTCCTCAGAAAGCTCCAAGCACCAGTGGCCCCTGTACCTATTCCTAGCGCTTTGCCTGAGCCCCCTAAACCAATATTTGAGGATGTTCCACAAACCAAAAGAATGGTAACATCAACTAGGGACCAAACCTCACCCAGTGTCACTCCAACCTCTAAACCAATGCCATCAAAAATACCCCGTGCATTATCAAGATTACTCCTCTGTAATCGGCCGGGTCAAAAGGAACTAATTCCACCTCAAAGGCCGCTACATTTGCTGCCTTGTCTTCCCAGTTCGACGGTAATTGGACTTTAATTATTCTTCATCTCCCCTTCCTCCCCCACCCCCATTGCGCGGGGGAGGAAGGGGAGATGAAGAATAATTAAAGTCCAATTACCGTCGAACTGGGAAGACAAGGCAGCAAATGGTTGTAACTCAATACAATCCCGAAAGCTACAAGGTCCACTGCAAAATGACAGAGTATATATAAGACTCCACAATGTCATTCAAATCAAGCAGTCAAGCAGCCAATCAAAACTCAAGGAATGGAATCACCCAGATTCATGGATGGATCATTCTTGATTCCTATTTATACCAGCTGTCTCCAAGACACTGCTTGAGTTGTTCTTAGCTGCTGTTATTCAAACCAACAGTAGGCTAACTGACTTCAAAAAAGAAATTACTGAATTTCTTGTTTTGAATTGGTCCGTGATTTGACTTTGATTTTTAACAAAATCATGTCCACTTTTGTACCCCCAATTTCGGGGCTTTAAATTCTCATAACTTTTGAACTACTGGGGATATTTGCATAATTCAAACAGTTTTGAACTCTATGTACACAGCTCTATTTAACTAATTAAATAAGAATAACCTCAAATAAAAAAATCAACTGGGAATGCTAGATTTTCTGCTCTAGGGACTCCCGCACCCCGGCTTTGGCTAGTAAATCAGGAGTGTCGTTTGCTATCCCTCTGATAAGTTGGTCTTTGATGTAAAGTAGCCCTAAGGTGAACAAGATATTGTTGAATAGGTTTGTCTTCATGCTGTGACATTGATGCAAATGTGATCCAATGGACCATAGGATTTGATCTTTGAGTAACTAATCCTGTTATCATCTCTAGCAACCTGTCTGGGTCAGTGGTGTGAAGAATTTAGTGTTTTAGTGTTAATGATTGCATTCTGGACAGATTCATCAGCACAATTGTCTGATGGGATGCTAGTTTGACAAGTTTAGCATGTCTCTCATTCTGGTGAAAACTTCCCAATCGATTTGAAATTTTCTGAATTGTTGGAGGAGGGTCATTTCAAAGTTGACAGAGCTTGGCTGACGGTGCCTTAGCATAGGTTGTTTGGGTAGAGGGCTCCTTAGCTTGTTTAAGGATAGACAGGGCTTCTTCCATTGGTATGATGACCCAGCTATATATATATATATATATATATATATATATATATATATATTATGGCATATATATAATTTAATCACCATTGGAGTGAACCTTGATCGAATAAAGGCTGAATACATTATTGTAAGACGTGAAGACACAAAATAATTAAATTTAAAAATATTTTTAAATCTATATAATTTATTAAAAAAAAGGTAATTCTTTAAAATTTGATTACTTATGGATAATTAATAACGGATATTAAAAGAAATGGGTTGTTACTGTTATTTTTAAACTTTGCTATGTATGTTCTTTTATGGCACAGATAAATGAATTATTTCTTTTTGACTTTTTCCCCAAAAGGTGTCTAGTAGAATTAAAAATAAATATGTAAGAAATGTTCAATTTTGTGCTCAAATCTTGAGGATTATTATAAAATTGTAATACAAACTTTGAGCCATTTAATGTAAATAATCTGAAGAATGTAATCGTACTGAAAGTTGTTTTTTTTTTTTTTTTTTTTTTTTTTTTTTTTAATGAATGAATGAATGAATGAATAAATATACAAAAATTAAAGAATGAAATGTATGTAAAGTTTTTGTTTAAAGAAATGCTTATTAACTGTAATTGTTTGTAAGTAAAGTAGTTAAAAAGTTTTAACAATTATATAAGTACTTTTATACAATAAGATATAAGAAAAAAATATATAAACCCATGTTGAAACTGAAATGTCCATTTATGAAACCAATTTAGTTTGTTGGCGATGTTCATCTGGCAGCAAAATTTGAGTGTGCCATTTCAATGTTTAATTAAGGAATACTATTTTTGAAATGTTTGTACATAGAATTAATATTAAACCTTTTTTTTTTTTTTTTTTTTTTTTTTTTTTATCAACAAAGAATCCTTTTTTTTTTTTTTATTTTTTATTTTTTTATTTTTATTTTTACATGATCTTTTTAAAAACTTGAATTAACGAAACGTACAAAGGTTTAAAAAAAACATTACCAAAATTCCTTGTTTGAAAAAAACAAATAAACCTAGAATATTGACATTGATATTCAAAGAAGCCTGCAATAAAAACTAATCATCACATAAGAAAATTATATCATTATAAAGAGGAAAGATTCAATTTCATTTACATACTAATTTTATAAATATTAATCTAAAGAGCTGAGATAATTTTAGAAATTTCAGTTTTAGCTTGCTTTTTCATGGGGGGGGGGATCTTAAAAGCAATCCCATGTAAAATTTTATATAGAAATCAATTAAAACAAGTGTAATCTTTTTGTGTGTCCTTATTTATTTTTCATTAGTCTTACTAATTTAATATGTTACATTGAAAATTAATTACTTGTGCCTGGTGAGTGCATACTTTTGCTCGTATAATTATTTTGTATTTACCTACTGTGTTTAGAATGCTAGAGATGCATATACACTATTTATTTAGAAAATTAACTTCTCCAGAGCATTATTTAGTCATATAGAAAATTTACTTTATTGTATTGAAGACTGATAATTTTTGTATATTTGGCATGTTTTTAACATCTTCATTAGGTCATTGTAAGGAAATAGGGTACATAATTTTAAAAATGGAACTATCATTACCAGTTTTGATTTCTCTCAAATCTGTTTATAATTGGCAAATACTTAGTGATTAGTACATGTTTTATTTTTATCAATGTTTTATTTAAAAAAAAAAAAAATTCTCTCCTCTCTTTTTCCCCCCCACTCTTTGCTGCCCCTATCTTTTCTGCCAAAATACCTTTATTTTTATTTATTTATTTTTTTTTTTATTATCCAGGACCAAGCCCGAGTAGCCTTATCCTCACACAACTGGGACACAGCCCAAGCAACAGACTTCTTACTAAGCTAATGGCATACATAAATTGTGACAAATCACAACTTTTTTTTTTTTTTTTTTCTTTTTTTTTTCCTCTGTGACCCTGGCCTCACCTTGCAGCCTGCCAGTACATCACCTTGTTTGGGATACAAGGGTTATCATTGAAAGCAAAGTTGTTAATACATTTGAGATTGTTGAAATAATCAACAAAAGTAAGATAAATTTAAAGATTTTTATCATAATGTACAATCAAAGTTATAAGGAAAAATATAAAGTATTCAAGAAATAATTGGACAAGATATCTTAGTGGTGGTGATTTTGAAAGAGTATGAATGGGGAAAAAGAAAAAAAAATGTTGGGTGGGAAATGGGGAATACTGAAATGAACAGCATGAAACTTTTTTGAATTCCTGTCCATTTAGTTTCTCTTCAAACTTTAAAATAATAAAAAAAAATTGCTTCATCCAGTTCTGAAAGTTACTGTCACAAGGTTTAGTTACAGCTAATAAAAATGTGTGTATGTCTGTGCACACATGTACTGAAGACAATACAAACAGGGTGTGTATGATATGTGTACTGGTAGACCCTTTTCTCTCTTGCTCTTTCTCAAATTGCAGATATTACCTTAATGAGAGGACAGGTTTTCTTTTGCTGTCTATACCTGGAAGTGGATTTTTTAAAGCTCACCCTGTCCGGTCAAAGTACCTGTTTTATTCAAAAAGATAGTTGATTTTAAAAGTGTTACTGTTAAAAATAATTTGTCGCCATCTGTTGCTCTCGTCAAGCATGTATTTTAATAATGTTTCTGTTGTTAGAGTATTACATTTAATATTATTTATTTTATTTATTTTTTTAAATGGCGGTTGGGAGAATACTGGTAAAAATAAAGAATAATGTTAATTTTTTTAAAATTGAAACTCCTTTTTTGCGTGCTGCCCTTGTTTTTGGTTATGTATTTTTGGCCATCTTATATATATATATATATATATATATATATATATATATAAAATATCTCATGATGTTAATTTAGAGCTTTATGAAAACCTTTTTATTTTTAAAAACTTTTTATCAATTCTGAATTAAGCTAAGTTTTAAACAATTTTTTTTTTTTTTTACCACTTATATTTAATTTTCAAAACTAATTTGAATTAAGGCTTCAATAGGCTAACTTTTTAGAGATTGTTTTGGAATTTTTTTCCTCTCTAAGCACTAATTTCATAACTAGACTTCAGCTTTTATATTGAAACTCTATTAACTTATGATTTTTAAAAAAAGATTTGTTATAGACATGGCTGTAAAGAAATGTTCTTAAAATGATCAAACTGACATAATTAAGCTGATTTCTATTATAAAATTAAGTAGGCTACCTACATCTTTAAAAAAAAGAAAAAAAAAAAAGAAAAAAAGTGAATCAACATATAGCAGTTGCTTATCTCTTACAGTTTTTATACCTTCTGTAAATATAAAATTAATTTAAAAATTTTTCTTGCTAATGTTTTTATGGTTTGAATGAAACCATCTATAATTTATCCTTATAAAGTAGTGAACCTATATTACTGTTTGAATTAACATGCAATTGTTTTGAAACTAATTTTAGTTACCTGCTAGATAATCTTATTAAAAGGGATTGAAAATTTTATTGCTGAATATCTCATGTCAGTGCTAATGGAGCTCTTAGCTAATGGAGACACTTCTTGCAACTTTGTGCACTCATTCTAGTGAAGAGTACAATACACATTTGTCTATTAAATGTATGTAGGTACAAATGTGTGCGTCCATGTGTTTATATATACATATTTGTATAAATAAACAGTTAAAAATAAATGTACAAGCAAAACATATTCTAGCCTTGAATTCAGTAATATAATATTAGCAATTCTGCCGTTAAAAACATGCTTTTTTTTTTTTTTTTTTTTTTTTTTTTTTTTTTTTTTTTTTTTTTTTTTTTTTTTTTTTTTTTTTTTGCTCACTTTCAGATTTTTTTTCTTTTTTTTTACTGGTGAATTTTTTCTATTTTCAACACAGCATATTTTTAATTTATCTGAAATTTTGTTTATGGTTTGTATCTGCAAGCAATGACAGGTCCTGTTCACCAAACAGTCAACTCAATAAAATATTATTTTACTAACAGTCCTGGGTTTCATGTTTGCTAAAATTTTAAACCATTCCATATATTAAACAAATGTTTTATTTGTATTGTTTTGTTGCTGTTTTTCAAATAAAATGTTCTGCTTTTGATAATTGAAAAATGTTGACCAACTGTATTTCTGCCCCTCTTACAACAATAGGAACAAACCTTTTATCAAGAAACACTTAAATATTTATCAAAACTTTTCAAACAATACTATATTTAACTAATAAATAGTAAGTTCTGATAGAAAGTATCACAAAGCACAGGGTTCCTTATAAAAAAATATCTAGGTTAGATATTAACAAATTTTAAATTTATATATAATCTTAAATTTATATCAAATCATTTAAGATTTGAAAAAGAATAGATTTGAAACTGTTGCTCATCTTAATTCTTCTTGATCTTTTTTCTGCCTGGCTTGTACCATCAATGTGAAGCTTTCTATTCCTGACAAAACAAGATGCTGTTTACCATTTCAATATGAATTTTTGTCTCATTCATAGGTTGTTAAATATTGCTTGATGTATTTTCTGTTAAATATTCTTACCAAATATCTACAATTTCAAGAAAAATGTCCTAAGTAAACTACTTTGATGGATTGAGTTCAAATTGTCCACATACTTTTTACTCCAGGATTACATAGGCATATTGGATCACTAAATTGTTAATGAAAAAAAATGTTTATGTATTCAACAGACTGCTGTGATATGCTATCACAATATTAGATACACTTGCCCCTACTTTTTTTTTTTTTTTTTTTTTATTATTAAAAAAAAAAACCTTTTTGAGAACTTCTCAGTAGTAGTAGGGGATAGGTTGTTGGAATTGCATAAAATTGTTCTGGAAAACTATACTATACCACCACTGATACATACAGCAGGTAATGTATTACAATTTTTAATTAATAATATAGTTTTAAAATTACTTTTGATGTACATAATTTAAATAAAACATAAATAACAAGATAATTTTTAATCATTTTTCAGAAAAATTTTTCTTAAAATACCTCTCATCACATTATCTTCCTCCACCATGCTTGTGCTTTTTTTATTATTTATATTTTTTTTTTATCAATCTGCTAATATATAGTAGCTTATAACTTATATTGAATACCTGCATTTATTTGCAATTTGTTTGGTAGAGGATANAATCTTCTTGGTTGGCTGCTTTTAGCTTTAATCTCAAGGTGCTTTTCCTACCACTAACTTCATTTACTATTTGCCATGATAATTTTCTATTTGCCCTCGTATGTTTTCTATTTGTTCCTTTTGTAAGTTTTACTTGTTTTGACAAGCTTTCTTAAGATTTTACAACATTGGAGTTTACACATTACATAGAGATGCATTTTTAAAATATTGCTATCTCTGTTTTGTCTCCCAGGGACAGTGTATTTAGCTCAATTGGTATGCATTTAGCTGCTGCTTTTAAGTGGCACTGACAAAGTTTTCATTTTCATAATTTGGAATATGCCTTTTGATGTTTCCTGAAGAACAAACTTTTTCCTTACTAAATAGTTATTACATATATCATCAGTCATATATTTACTGGTTCATTATTTATTTCTACATAGAATTGGGCATAATTTTCCTGAGACAATTCTGTCATTTGTGAATACTCCTTCAAAAGAGGAGCATGCCTCGCAGTTCATAGCACTGTTTATTCACTTACTAAAATACAATCTAGCTGTGCTTTTGTGTCATTTGAACAGAAGTAGGTCCATAGTATACCAGTAATAGAAGACAGACTCAGAATTATTTTCATATATAATATGTGAAATAAAAACGATTGTATACCGTCAGGGATTTGCTTTGAAACTTTTTTTTTCAAAATTCAAATTTACTTGTCTTTCGAATGTAAACAACGGGCACCAATTTTTCAATTTAAATAGTAATTCATCACTTATTTCTGGTCCAATTTTTTAAATATTTATAGGTTGGAAATAAATGAAAATAATCTTTCTAAAAATGTAACTTTTATGTGTTTTTAACCATTGAATTATTTTTTTTACGCAGAGTTAAAATGGTATTATTTTTAAACAAAGCTGTACATGCTACATGTGGGCAGGCTTTGTTAAATCAAATTATATAGTTATTTTATTTCTTGTATGTAATACAACATAGCAGGTATCTAAAAAGGTATTTTTTAAGTCCAAACAGATGTTATTATATAAATTAATACTATATATGTGTATATATGCGTATTAAAATGAAAATGTTGAATAATCTTGTGGTAAACTTTATAAAAGAAAAATAATTTTTTTTTTAAGTCTTGATATTGCTACTTATTCCCTAAATAATGGGTTCTGGCATGGAGATACATAAAATTTAAGTGCAGAATCAGAAATAACATACAATTTTACATAAGAATGCAAAGTTTTATCAAAATTACTCCAAAAATAAAGAAAAGGTGAAGAAATTAGTTAATTTTTTGTTTGAAGTGGTCCATGATTTGACATTTTTTTAACAAAATCATGTCAACTTTTGTACCCCCAATTTTGGGCTTTAAATTCTCATAACTTTTGAACCATTGGGGATATTTGCATAATTCAAATAGTTCTTAACTCAATTTACAAAGCTCTATATAACTAACGTGATTAGATAACAACCTCAAATAAAAATTTTAAAAATCAACTGGGAATGCTATTAGCATATAGTCTCTAAAAAAAAAAAAAAAAAAAAAAAAAAAAAAAATGAAATATAAAAAAAAACTTACCATTATAATAATGCCCTACAAAGATATGAAAGTAATGGTTCATTCACCTGATGGTGACAAATTTCTATGACATTGTTGCTGGAGTCCTACAAAGAGTACATTAGCACCATATATATTTATAATATGCCTAGATTACGTACTTTTAATGTCATTAGATCACATAAAAGAAAATGGCTTCACACTAAACAAAAAAAAAATCAAGCCGGTGGCAATATCCCATAGAGACTATTACAGATGTGGATTACAGAGATTTAGTGCTTCTTGCAAATACACCAGCACAAGTAAAATCACTGCTACATAGCCAAGAGAAAGCAGCAAGAGTCATTGGCCTCTATGCAAACTCGGATAAAACAGAATTCATGTTTTATATGAGATGGTAAGCCTCTAAATTTAGTAGACCAGTTCACACACCTAAGTAGTAATATCTTATCTACAGAAAGCGATGAGAATGTACACATAGGAAAAACAAACAGATTATCAATCATATGGAAATCTGATCTCACTGATAAGATAAAGCAAACATTCTTTAAAGCCATAGAAGTGCTACTGTATGGCTGCACCACTGACTGACAACATACTTAGACAAAAAAGCTAGATGGGAGCTACACACGGATGCCACACGGTCTTGAACAAATCTTGGAAGAAGCACCCCACAAGAAAGCAGCTATACAGCTACTTGCCCCATCATACAAAACATTAGTAAGGTGAACAAGACATCCAAGACATTGCTTGAGAAGCAAAGATAAACTCAATGTTTTCCTGTGGACAACTACACATGGACACACCATCTTGGAATGACCAGCAAAAACCTACATCAATCAGCTGTGCAGATTCTGGATGACTGATGGGTATAGTTAGCAAAAGTCATAGTATCAGTGTTGTCAGCATGACTTGATAGCCCACTACTCCTTTTTAGGATTGTTTCTTGTAAGATAGTAAATTTTGTAAATTTTTTTAGAATTTCATTCTGAAAACACAACTGTAGGAATAATTCATCATAAAATGTAATATTACTAATCCGTTTTGGCTGATGGTTAGAATCAAAAGTTGTCATTTTTATTAATTTCAGAAAATTCCCACTGTAACTTATATTGTTTACAGATTTGTTATAAAGATTTTTTTTAAATAACCTCTACAAAAGAGAAGAGTATGATTTGAAAAAATTATAATCATATTTTAAAAATTTGCATTATAAATCTTTATAATGTGCAAAAGAAACTAGATTTTTACAATGTTGACAAAATTGAAAATATAAAATACAAGGGTCGTCTGAAAGGTTCATATGCTGACTATAAAGAAGTAACGCTTTTGCATTACTCCTTTATAGTTTTGTATATATTAATTTCAACTCTTACAACTGCATTGTTTATTTCCTGCTAAACTGACATCTGATTGTTCAAAGACTTCAAAAATAACAATTGGACATTGTGGGGTTATCAAATTAAACCTGCAGAAAAAGGGTCTAACCCCCAATAACATTCAGACTGATATGGTTGCCATATTAAGGGATGATACTCCAGATCTATCGACAGTGAGCAGCTGAATTTTAGAGTGGATGGGTTAGTCTTGAAGATGACCTAACCGAATGTCTGGACATCCTGCAAGTGACACCATAGGAGAAAATATTGTGTTCACCACATGGTGATGGATGACAGTACTATAAATCAAATAACCAATGTTATTTGCATATATCATGAGATTTGAGAATATTCTGCACAATGAACTTGACATGAAAAGTTCCTGCTCAAGGGGCGCTATATCCCGATACCATCACTGGGAAATCCAATATTGTGGCAGATCCAACTGGTTTCCTTGAACATTTCCTAACCCAAGAGGAGTGTTGGGTTTATCACTGACCCAGAGACAATCCATACAATGGAAACACCCTGCCTCACCTGCATCAAAGGCCATTTCATCTGCAGGGAACTTGAGGTCTTCAGTTTTATTTTTTTAAATTCAAAGGGCATTGTTTTTAATGAATATCTTTAAAAGAGCCACACCATCAATGGAGTGTACAGTCAAATACCAAGTTCATAAGGAAAACTGATGAAACAAGTCCTTGGTTTCAATAGCTGCTGTGTATGACTGGCTTTGAACTGTTTGATCACTTTTCCTATTCATCCGTTCTTCTATCATGATAAAAACACTTGTGTAGGAACCACTATCATAGTGAGGATGCACTGGATCTGCTGTTGATGACTGATGACAGAATAAAAGCTTCTTCACCAATGAGATCCAAGCACTGCAACACTGATGGAAGAAGTGTGTGGCCCACAAGGACTGTTGAAAAACTCATTTTGTCACATTCCATGAGTATCTTTATCAGCCTGTGAACTTTTCAGCCAAACCTTATAACTTCAGATATTATGAGTGCAGTATCATATGCAAATGAGAATACTATAAAAGCAGTCTGCCTCAGTGGCAAGGCAGACTGCTACTACAATTGCCTGATGATAACGTGTGTTCCATAGACTGATTTACTTCATAACAATGAGTATGGTATTAGCAACATGTTTTTTGTTTTGTTTCAACCACAACACTTGCTTTATATTCTTTTAGTTTGATATTCTGTTACCAGGGTCTCAAAAAAAAAAAAAAAAAAATTTTTTTAAAGTTATTCCAGTATATTTTTAAAGTGTTATTCAGATCTTTTCTGCATACCTATACTCTTTTCCTAAAAATTAATAGAATATCACACAACTAACAAGTTATACAGAAATATATTTCCATTTCATATACAACAAAGATGGTTTGCTTTATTTAAGTAAAACCGTTTTCATAAGTCACTCATCCAAAAATCTTGAGCTATATTAAAAGTTGAATCTTTTTCACTAGCAACTTCAGCTTTAGTAAATACTATTTCATGAAGGATAAATTTGTCCCGTGATATTTGTAAAAATTAAATGTTTTATTGAACATCTGAAGAATTCTTATCCTGCACAAAACTTGTTCATATGCAAGTTTGTTAATTCAAAATTTTCTATAAGAATAGTATAGGGAGTAGCAAAAAAAAAAAAAAAAAAAAAAAAAAAAAAAAAAAAAAAAAAAAAAAATCGGATACGAGTTTTAAAAGCGAATTAAGAATAATTAAATCTATTATTTAAGGTTAGACTTTGTCTAAAAATCGATAAGTAGTAGCATAATAACCATTAAAAAAAAAAAAAAGAAAAATATAATTACATATGCAGTTTATTTTTAAAAGATTTAAAACTATTTGTTTTGGTCAATTTTGATGCGATCCGCCATTTTGGCTGTTTTTCAATGGTTTTAGGCACTTGTTTACAATTTTAACGTAACATTTGGGATGGAAAAAAAATTTACCAAAAATCAGGTAATTATCCGATTTTAATTAAATTTTCAGTATTGATTTAACAATTAATGAATTTTATAATGCATCAGTTATTTTATTTCAAAACTTTAATTTAGTATTTTTGCTATAAAAAATTAATATATAAAATTCATTCAAAATATGAAAATCCTGATGTTAAGTTTAAAATGTTATATTTTTAGATTCTAAAAATAAATATCTACTTAATGCAAACCTTATTTTAGTCAAACAAAGTATACGTTTTGAAGAAAAACTCGATTGAAAATGTACCCCCTCCTCTTTTTAAGCAGAAAAAACATTGATGTATAATTTTTTCTTTTATAAAATAATAACCAATTAAATAATTATCGAAAAGAGTAAAAAGAAATCTCCAAAATTAATTATTTATTATTTTTTACATTTTATTTTTCGATACTTATTTTCTCATAGAAGCGCAACCGTAAAAAAATTTTTTTTTCTATTCATAACTTCGGTCTTTTATCTCATTATTTATACTGTAATTAGTATCAAATATGATCAACTTGCAAAACATTTTACGCCCCCAACACAAGGGGGGTCAAAATTAAGTGATCTGAAAAAAAAAAAAAAAAAAAAAAAATGAGAAAGTTTTGAAATAAAATAAATAATGCATTATAAAGATCATTCATTGATACATAAACACTGAAAATTTCATTAAAATCCGATAATTTCCCGATTTTTGGTAAATTATTTTCTGTAGGGGGGCTAAAGTCATTTTGTCAAAAACACATTAGGCTCGGTTTGCCAGTCCCTAGAATAGTATTCCCAGTTGATTTTTTTTTTTGGTTATTTAATCATATTAGTTAAATAGAGCTGTGTAATTTATGTAAAATTGTATGTTCTTTCTGATAATGCACTCAAATTTTATGTATCTCCATGCTAGAACCCATTATTTAGGGAATAAGAAGTAGGGACATCAACGTTTTTTTGATTTTTTAAAAAGTTTACCACAAGATTATTCAATATTTTAATTCTAATACGGCATATATACACATATATAGTATTAATTTATATAAACAATATCACTTTGGACTTTAAAATACCTTTTTAAATACCTGCTATGCTGTATTACATACAAGAAATAGAATAACTCTTTATATAATTTTATTTAACAAAGCTTGTCCTGCGTGTGCAGCTTTGTTTACCCAAGTTAGTTTTTTTTCCAAAATTGAAAGTTTGACAAAAAAAAAAAAACCGACGGTATACTATCATTAAAATTTCATACATTATATACAAAAATAATTTTGAGACTATCTTCTATTAATTATATAGTGCTCTTTTTGCTTATCTTATACTTTTAAAAAAATCTCCATCAACTTTGGTATATTGTGGTTTCGCCTACAAAGGTCAGAAAAGAAAAAAAAGTTCCTGCTTATAAAAAAAAAAAAAAAAAAAAAAAAAAAAAAAAATCAACTGGGAATGCTACATTCCCAGTTGATTTTTTTTTTTATTTGGAGATTATTATTTAATCATGTTAGTTATATAGAGTTTTGTAAATGGGGTTCAGAACTGTTTAAATTGTGCAAATGTCCCAGTGGTTCAAAAGTTATGAGAATTTAAAGCCCCGAAATTGGGGGTACAAAAGTGGACATGATTTTGTTAAAAAAAAAAAAAAAAAAAAAAAAAAAAAAAAAAATTTTTGGTTAAAACATGTCAAATCATGGACTAATTGAAAAGAAATTTAGTAATTTCTTCACCATTTCTTTATTTCTGGAGTAATTTTGATAAAACTTTGCATTCTTATGTAAAATTGTATGTTCTTTCTGATTCTGCACTTAAATTTTATGTATCTCCATGCTAGAACCCATTATTTGGGAATAAAAAGTAGGGATATCAAGATTTTTTAAAATTTTTTTTAAGTTTACAAGATTATTCAACATTTTCATTTTAATACAGCATATATACACATATAGTACAGATGAGGAGGTAACTTTTTTGTTCATTTCAGTCAATATGAAAACATTTACAAAACAGACTGTGTAAATTGGTCTGACCACAAAAAGGTTAGATTTTTGCTAAGATTAGACGCTATTGAATACACAAAGTTTGTAAATTACATTTTACTGAAAAAGAAAAAAAAAGACTTCTGACCTAACATTTAAAGAAACAGTTACTTTGCTTTCTGAATTGTTCAGCTCAAAAACATTTGCTAGCATTGTGAACAATCAGTGTGAGGGATTCAAACTGGCAGAATTAAACCCGGATAATTCTAAATGCCTGATATTTGTTCAGGGGTTGGTGTCAACAAAAGACGCTGAAATCAGGAGAAGAGTTTTAAATAAACTTGAAAATGAATTGACTTTGCAAAACCTAACAGAAGATTGTCAAAGATTTATAAATGTCTGACAAAATGCTAAAGATATTGAAGTAAGCAGTGTGTTGCACAATTAAAAAGTGCATCAAGAAAATTAAGTGACAAAAAAAATATTACTCCTAGCCCTTGTTACGCATGTGGAGAATTACATTTTTATAATGACTGTCCATACAAAAATAAAGAATGTTTCTGTTGAAAAAAAAAAAGACATAAGAAAAGTAACTGTAAAACAAATTTTTGTTAAAACATTAAAGTTGTTAATGAAATTACCATTCAGAATATAAGGAAATTTGTGCAAGTAAAAAATCCTTAACAAAAATATCAAATTACAATTGGATATCAGTTCCAACTTAAGCATAATAAATACATATACATCTAGGAAAATTAGGAAAAGCAAAATTATTGGTTACCAAGAAAATTGCTTGTAGTGTTACAGGACAAAAAATAAAATTTGAGGGGGAAATGTGATGTTTAATGAGAAAACATTGAAATTAAGATTGTAATGAAAAATACAAATAACATTTTTGGAATGAATTGGATGAATCAGTTTAAGTTATAGATTAGTCCAATTAGTTCATTATACTAAGAAGTAAAAGTTTTTACCAATGAAGCAGAAAATTTAAAGAATTAAAAATAAAATTCTCATATGTATTTTTTAGGGGTTTAGGCAGGTGTAATAAAATGAAAGCTAAATGAGCTGAAATGTATAACCAGTTTTCAAAAAGAAAAAGAATGTACCTTTTGCATTGGTAAAACAGATCAATGACGAGCAGGACAGACTTGGGGGGGGGGGGACAAAAAAAAAAGATGTTTTATTTAAAGTTAATTATAGCGATTGGGCTTCACCAATGGTATATATAAAGAAAAAGTCTAAAGAGATACGTGTCTGCACGGATTTCTCCGAGGGTTTAAACAATGTCCTCTAAAGTTATCATTACCCACTTCCAGAGCTAGAAGAGGTTTTTGCATAACTTAGTGTGGGTCAGATATTTTTGAAAATCAACCTAAACCACACACATCTGCAGATTGAAGTGGACAACCAATGTTCCAATTCACTTACGATAAACACACATTGAGGAATGTATAAATTTGATTATTTAGCTTTTGGTATCAAGGTTGCCCAGCTATTTTACAGCAAGTAATGGATACAATGCTTAGTGGACTTCACTTTGCAGATGATATTTTGCTGAAAAGTGAAAACCCAGAAGAACACAAGAAAAAATGTTTGAGGTTTTTAGAAGGATTCAAAACTATGGTTTCAAGCTGAAAGACAAAAAAAGGTGAATTTTTCATGAATAAAATCAAATATTTGGGACAAATAATTGATAAAAATAGCAGAAGACCAGATCCAGCACATGTCTAGAAAAGACATACCTGCTCCTGAAAATGTCAACTCCCTACAAAGTTTCTTGGGTTTGGCAAGTTATTACAACATATTTGTGCCAAACATGCATTGTTTGCAAGCTCTATTAAATAAACTATAAAATAAAAAATGAAGAAAAAAAAAGACTCTAAATGGGTTTGGTTGATGAAGTGCCAGGAAGCATTTAAAGAAATTAAAGGAATGCTAACATCAAATTTGTTTTTGAGACATTACAATCCGGAGAAAGAAATAATTGTAGCCAGCAACGCTAAGTTCCTACAACAGAAGCCTGCAATAAACTTGAAGAGAGCTCAAATTTATTGCACATGCATCTGGGATGCTGCTTTCAGCTGAAAATTATTCAGTGATAGAAATGGAGAATTTAGGGATTGTCTTTGCTCCTACAAAATTTCATAAATTTATCCACGGAGGTAGGTTTACCTTGCAAACAGACCATTACAAGCTATTTATGGGCCCAAAAAAGGCCTACCAACCTATACAACAGCAATAATGAAAAGTTATGTGTACTGGTGTACCATGGGTAGAGACATTGGAAGTTTGGTAAAGTCATGTAAAGGTTGTGCTTTGGCAGCTAATAAAGTTCAATCCATGGCCCGAAACTGACCGCCCAGGGTCACATCTGCATATTGACAGTGCAGAGTAAATCTAAAAAGAGGGGTATTATATACCCTACCTATGAACATTAATAGATATGTCCCAATCCTAAAATATCGGAGTATTATGCTGACTGAGTAGTCTTATACCACTGGCAGTGGTTTACCTTCTCCCATGTTGCTGGCAAGTATTGTATTTGTTAATGTTATAAAGATTCCATTTCATTTCCAAACTCTGTTTTGGTTATTTCTCATTCTCTTTGTTAGGTTACAACAGTGACTCAATCATAAGTTTTATGGAATTGTCTGTTGAAATCAAACTTCTATTATTAGTTTTCAACAGTTAACTCTTTAAAACAGTTCACCCTGTCAACTTGGGCTGTAGAATAAACCAACCACCTCTGTAGATGGGTAATATCCCCCAATGGAGCCACCTGTTGGCCGTGGGTGGTAACCCGTGATGCTTAAGAACAGAATCTTGGTAGCTGAGTAGTCCATGACCTACAACAATTCACTTTGGCCCTTAGGCTAAATGGGCAATCAGAGAAGCCCCCTCTGATCAATCGGCTGGTTATGTCAAGTCCTAGCACCTAATGATTGTCCGAAACCTATTGCCTTTATAGCAACTCTCCCCCCAAAAGGTTTTATCATATATGTGCTAGAAGGCAATAGCTGAGGGTCTTAGTGTCCTGGGTATGACATTTAACTGCATCTAGTGGTGAGGTTTCAATTCTGGAGCTCTGGGTAGTGTGTAGTACCCCTTTATTGCCATTACTTCCAGGTTCACTGACCCAGAGTGATAGTACCTGTTAAGGTTCCATTTATGGGTTAGATAGATTAAAAAGCTGAGTAAAAAATTGAGTTTAAAAAAAAAAAAATTTTAATTAAAAAAAATTGAATACCCAAGAATGGATAAAATGTCTTTGGTATAAAATAACCCAACAAGGGTTGACATGCCATAAAATCCAACCAACCAACCTTAAAACAGTAATCAGTATGCCGAGACTGATATTTCACACTGTCAGTGAAAAATTTTAAAATTTAAAAAAAAAATAAAAATAAAAATTACGAGAGCCTATAAATGTCAATTTCATACACTATTAAAATTTTAGCTGAATAAAAATAGATCAATTGAAAAGACTTTTTTGTATCAATTCAAAGAAAACTTACTACAAAAATTATTTTTTTAATTAAGAAAAAAACTTTAATTTTCGAATAACTTTTTTCAGGTCTTATTTTTTTTTTTTTTTTTTTTTTTATGATGTGGTCTTCCGGATTTATCTTTCTAGAAATGTAAAAATTAGAGACTGGAATTTTTTTTTTCTATTAATAGAAGATAATATCAGAATTATTTTTATATATAATGTGTCAAGTTTTGATAAGGTTTTAACATCAGGCGTTTATGAAACTTTCAATTTAGGAAAAAAAATTACGAGCTAGTATTAAAAACAAACAAAACTGTTCAGCACATGCCTGAATGGCTTTGTTTTAAAAAGATTTATGTAAAGAAGTATTTTATTTCTTGTATGTGATACAACATAAAAGGTATTTCAAGTTCAATGTGATGTTATTCATTTAAATTAATACTCTAAGTGTATACATGCAGTATTAAAATGAAGTTTAAATCTTGTGGTAAACTTTCTTTTTTTTTTAAATTTAAAACATTTTTTTAATTTTAAAAAAAAAAAAAAAAAAAATAATGATATCCATACCTAAATAATGGGTTACAGCATAGATACATACAATTTGAGTGCAGAATCAGAAAGAACATGACTTTACATAAAAATGCCAAATTTTATCAAAATTGTTCCAAAAATAAAGAAATGCTGAAGAAATTACTGAATTTTTTGTTTTGAATTGGTCGGTGATATGATTTTTTTTTTTAACAAAATCATGTCCACTTTTGTACCCCCAATTTTGGAACTTTAAATTCTCATAACTTTTGAACCACTGGGGATATTTGCATAATTCAAACAGTTTTGAACTCCATTTACATATCTATATAACTAATGTGGTCAAATAACAATAACCCCAAATAAAAAATAAAAATAAAATAAACTGAGAATGCTATTAAGTGACAGTAATCCATTCATTAACACTTCAATTTCTGCTACATAGAACTAGTTGTTAGTCACATTTCATCTATTGTAATCACTAAATTGTTGTAATTTCAAACCAAAACCTTTATTCAATTCATTGGGATAGACCATATAATTCATAAGAGAAATTCAGTTCTTTTTTTTTAAATTTAAAATTGCACTTTTCAATTATATTAGCAGGTGCAGGTTTTTAGTCCTACCTATTAAGGATCAATTGGACTTTGAAATAATGAAGTATAGAAAAAGGAAGAAAAAAAAAAAAAATGAAGCTAAATACCATCCGTATAATACTTAATATGCTAGAGAGCAGCATATGCTAAAAGACAACGGATACAAAAAGCTTTTTGTAAACAAATAGTGGCTGTTACAGGAATTAATGTGAATGATATCAAGGCTGGTTCAAGTTAAATATTGTGAAGATTACAAAGTAAAAAAAATAAAAATTTTAAGAACAAGAACTGCAAATCATAAGTAACTTAATAGTGAGTCCATAGAAAAAAATGGCAAGAAAATTTAAAGCAGAGATGGGAATTTTGGCTTATAGTGGAGAAAAAGAAAAAAATTTAGTAACAAGTTCAAAATTTGTATTTAGATTTTTCAGACTGTTGTCCTCATCTTTATTGTTATATACACACATTTCAGCCATTGTACTCTTTGGCCTTCTTTAGGTGTTTCTTGTCGAACTTGAGAACCTTCATGGGACATCAAACCGAACCATTTATCTGTTCTCATTCTATTAACCAGTCATGGTTAATAGAATGAGAACAGATAAAGGGTACAAGTGTTAAATTATGTTAAGTCGCATGTTATTTTCACCCACAGACAATTGAACCTGCAACCTACATATGATTGTCACTTAGAACTCAACCCTTATATCTGTTGCACCATGTGTCCAACAGTTTGAAGTGACAGTCATCTGTAGGTTGAGACTTAATCCTGACTACAAGCGAAAAATAACACTTAACATTTGTACCGGGTCATGGTTAATAGAATGAGAACAATCTACCTAGTGAATTAAATAAAGGGTTCAAATCAAAGTTTCAACAACACCTGAATAAGGCCAGAAGGTACATAGGCCGAAACATGTGTATATACATACACACATATATAAACAATTTGTAAAAAAAGAAAAGAAAAAAAAAGCAGAATTGAAATATATGAAAATATTGAAAAACTTCAAAAACAAAAACAAATTAAAGTTCATTCAGGAATTAAAGATATACTTAAAGCTGAAGTTATATAAAAAAAAAAAAAAAAAACAAAAAAAAAACAGATATGATAAAAAAACAAGATACCTACTATTTTAAATAGTAATTTAAAAAGCACTATAAAACAATTATGCAACCACCTGGATATAATCATAAAAAAAGCTGACAAAACCAACATATTTGTTGTACTTAATAAATCAGAGTACAATTCAAAGTTACAAACAATTCTTGATGACCAAACTAAATTTAAAACATTAAATAAAAATCCTATTAACCAACTCTAGACACAAGTAAACAAACTTATAGATAATAATGCCGATTGTGATAATATAAAAACTACAAAAAATTATTGGAGACTATAAACCTGGATATTTATATGGAACTGTAAAGATCTACAAACTTCATTACATCACATTTACCTACTAAATATAGTGTAAAATCCACCTATTAACTAATAAAAATACTACAAACACAAAACCTAATAAGACTATTGCATCCCTTGATGTAGAAAGTTTATTTACAAATGTACTAGTTAAAGAAACAATTGATATCATAAATATCTATAACAACCATTCTCTCCCTATTCTTAAAATTAATCCCATTATACTCCATAAATTATTAATTTGTACAACTGAAGTTTTTTACAACCATAATGGTGAAATATATACACAAATTGATAGTGTTTCTATCGGTTCAATTTGGGGCCTTACATTTTGCAATTTTTACATGTCTAATCTAGAAAACAATATTCAATGACAAAAAAAAAAAAAAAAAAAAAAAAACATCTGTGTGCGCTATGTTGATGATATATTCATTTTAGCAGATAATATTGATGAAATCAAAATTACAAGAAACATTTCAAAATAACTGTCCTCAAATTTACTTATGAATCAAAACATAAATAATAAAATTCCTTTTCTTGATATTCTAATTGATGCAAATAATGACAATTTTAACACCTCTGTATATAAAAAAAAATACTAGTATAAATTCATGTATTCTAAATTATAAAAGTAAATGCCCACATTGATAGAAAATAGCTATTATAAAAAAATCTCACTAAAGAAAAAACCTGAAAAGGTTTGAGTCTAAGATTCCAGTTTTCAGTAAGAGAACAGACGAGCAATGTTGCATCCATGTCACAAATTTTCTCATAGAAAAAAATAAGAGTTTATAACATCAACAACTGTTTAAAATAGGACAGTTACAGTTGCCATCTTGATTGTTTTTTGGGTTTTTTTTTTTTTTAAATAAAGCCTTGAAGAGATCAAGTATATTCATTATTTCATTGATGGTGCACAGTGTGACAAAAAAAAAAAAAAAAACTACAAACATTTCCAGAACCTTTGTTAAACCAAAGATTTTGATGAGATAACAACTGAATTAGCTAGTTTGTGATGGTATAGAGGGTACAGTAACAGATTGGCAGCTTGTGCATGCTCGCAGAGACCAATAACTAGTCAAATTTTGACACGTGTAGATCTGACTTCTGCTAAAATGAAGAGCATGAAACTACATTCCTGGTATCAGAATCGATACAGACCAAAAGAGAAGCACAGGAATTGAGATTTGAGCAAAGAAATACAACTTTTTAGATATCAATATCAAAAAAGTGCATGAATATACCTACAGTTGCTGGGATTGTTCCCATAAAATGGAGAACAAATTTAAATTATAATTACATGGGACAAGTTCTTTTGTGGCAAATGTTTAGATCTAGTGATACTGATAAAATTGAAAGTACAACCAGACCAATAAGCTGTGGATGTTTTGGAGGATTTCTGAGAGATTGAAAACATTTTGCAAGTTTGCAAGAATAAATGATGTATTATATTTATGCACTTTCTTTGACATCTAAAGAAAGTTTCTAGGTTCCAGAATAATCATATCCCAATGATTATTTCTACAGTTACGCCAACTTTTACAGAGCAAAATTTACAAATTTTTATGTCATTAAAATTTTTTAAATTCGGTGCTCTATTAAAAGAACAAGAGTCAAGCCGTCAAGTTGAAAAACTAACCAAGTATTTTTGAACATACTCTTTTCAGAAAATAGTGTTCTTTGTCCCAAATTATAAAATAAAATTAAATTAAAAAAAAATTTTAAAATATAGCTTTATGGTGTAAAATCATTATTTTCAGATCATTTTTGAGACCTTATATTTCAGGACCTAAAAACTAAAAAGATTTAGATTGTGCAGGACAAAACTTTCTTCAAAACTCATGAAAGGAATCAATTTGAAAAAAAAAATGGGTTCTATGCCATCTACATAATAATACGGGTGTTCCTAAAAAAAAAAATACGACCGTTATCATCCTGTAACATCCTCTGGTTAAAAATGAGACTGTCCAAATGAGTCTTGTAACCTTAGCTAAAATAATGGACCATTCTGGGTTTTAAAAAAAAAAAAGGAAGTAAAAAGGACATGCTACACAGAAAAAATATAAGAAAGTGTAGGGGAAGATAAAGAGAAGGGGTGAACGCGCAGAAGCAATAATGCTAATCCGTTTCAATCAAACAGTGAAAAAGGAAAGAAAGAAAAGTTAAATCAAGATTATACTTTTTACATATTGAACTATTTCGCAATAGTTCTTAAGTAAACATATCAAACGTTGTAATTAAGTTATCATACTGTGGTATATCCACAGGTTCTGCTAGTTAAAATATAATTGATCTAATTCATTTAAGATTAGGAAAAAAAATCCTCTAACAATAGAAATCAATGAAATTTTTATAGTTAGTTTCTTGAAAGAAATATGAAAACCTTTTGTATTACTTTAAAATGAATTTTAACATTAAAGAAAAGGTATCCACACTAAGATATTTTCTAAACTAGCTAAACTTTAGTATTTAAATGTTTAAATTTAATCAAAAATTGATTAATACCAATTGACTAATTATATCATTAAATGTTTATTTGATTTGGTTATTCTTTAACCTTTATAATGTTTACAGATTCTTTTTTAATAAGTTTCATTATAAATAATGGTAATCTTTGTAAATATATGTATGTAGGTGTTTAACCAGCATACTAGGGTGGGCTGAAAAGTTTATATGATGAGGTCATCTGCTGTTGATGACTTGATCAATGGGATATAATCACTGCAACATTGATTAAATAAATTTGTGGACCACAAGAGGGACTATGTTTAAAAATAAACATCTTTTGGTTGCATTCCTTAAGAGTACTTTGGACAGCCTATGAACTCTTAAGCTAACCCTTATAAACTCAGATCATTTTCAGAAATCTTAATTTAAAGTTAATAAAAATAAATGCTTGCTTTTATCCGACTTCTAACCACAAACCTGTTACTTTGGTAGGTTATATACACTATTTCTATCATATCTTGTTTGTTAACTTTATGGTTTGATTACAAGTCTGATACAGACATTTTCATTAACTTTATTTCTAATTAACATATTGCATTTTAAGAAACTTGTTGCATATTCCATGATTTTTTTGAGCATTTATATGTTTATTAAACACTCATAGGTGTATGTCAACTTGACATTTAAACAAATAGATTTCACAAGAGCACAATGTCTGAGACTTGTTACTTTTAGTTTATGTCTAGAATGGTTTCAAATTATTTTTCCAAAAACAAATCAAGTTAGACTATTTTAATTACTGTTTAAAATAAGACTCAAGATCCTTGCATTTCAAATAAAATGCTAAATTGAAATAATCATATCAAAATAAAAATTTTAAAAATTGATTTGGGGACAGTCTATATTTCTTTTGAAATGATTCCAGGATGGGTGTTAAAAATAAAATAAAATTTCATCTGGAGCAGTTTTTTTTTGTTTTTTTGAATTAAAAAAAATCTTGAATATCATTTATATAATTATTCAAAAAAAAAAAAAAAAAAAAAAAAAAATTCTCTTGGTAATTCACATCTTATGCCAAATTAATTTTTTTCAAGTTTTTTATTAACAGAAATGAAGTTTAGTTATGCATTCAACATCTTAAAAGTTACAAATCAAGGTCAGAATTAATTTAGTAATAGCTCATTTGAAAATAAACTCCAGGCATGTTTTATTCTTTGCATGAAAATTTAAAACTAGAATAGGTTTCTTTTTCCTTGTTATTTAGGAAAAACAAGTATTACTCACTTTTGGAGGGTTAAATGGATAAGTCTCTGGAATTTTTATTTCCAGCTGAAATTTTCCTCCTTCATAAGGAGTCTCTGGTGGTCCAGCTATTTCACCTTTCAGCTCATTGAATTTATCATTAACTAATTCCACTTTGATACGACATCTTTCAACCTGCAAGAAAGAAAAAGCTTTTCATTAAAATATACAATAACATAAATATACTCCAAGAAGAATACAGAAAGTTTGTTTTTTTATAATAAATTGACACCTTTATTCGGGTGCCTGGAACATTTTCCACTTTTGAGTGTTTGAAACAAACTAAATCCAGGATATCAAGAGATGATTTTCAAAATAAGCAAGTGTACCAACTTGGAAGAATGACAATCTTCCTCTTGCTATATGATCATGTGCTAGACAGTTTAGTAATTATTTATAGATTTTTCAAGCACAGTATTTTTATACACTTTATGACCTTAAGCATTTAATACAATATCCACTTCCCATAGAATCAATTTTTATTAAGGAATTCTAAATTTATTTATTTCAGTAATCCCATTTTGATATCTAAATAGTTATGAATCATATTAGGGTGAAAAGTTAACATTTCATTTTCAAAACAAAAATATTTTAACTGAATACTACATTCTCCTTAAAAGGTGAAACAGATTGCTTTGTAGAGTTGTAAGTTAATCTTTTCTTTTTCTTAATTTTTTAAAAACTGTCAGTTACACCAATGGTTCATTTATGTAACAAATATATTTTAAAAATATGATTTTTTTAAAATTCATTAGTTACATAAAGGAACCATTGGTGTAACTGACAGTTTTTAAAAATTAAGAAAAATATTAACTTACAACTCTACAAAGCAATCTGTTGATTCTTTAATGTTTGGTATACTATATGTCATACCTGAAAGATCTTTTATTCCATTAAGAACTTAGAATGGTAAAATACCAATACTTATAAAGTATTAAAAACAATGACAGTCTTCTTTTTTTCAACTCTTAATGTCATAGTACTTTTGTAAAAAAAAAAAAAAAAATTAAAAAAATTGTAGGAAATCTTAATCTGTTGGATATGAAACATCAGCTATATCATCTCATGATATTGAAGATGCTTGCCAGTAAGTGATGGAACATGGATAACCAGTTTTAGCAATTACTTACTGGCAAGTATCTTCAAGAATATGGGATGACATATTTGATATGTTTTATAGCTAAAAGATTTGGATTTCCTACAATTTTTTGTTTATACAAAAATACTATATCAAGTTGAATTTAAAATAAAAAAAACAAAAAAAAAAACAATACCCCTGCATAAAAAAAGTTAATTACCCATGCATAAGAAAAAGTCAAGCTATTGCCAGTAAAAATAACTTTCTAATATATATATTAAAGTCAAATCGTTACAAAAATATTTGATTGTCAGAATAAGACAAATGGTATTAAATCAAAACTTTTCTTGAAAAAGGATTTTTTTTAAATCGTGCAATTAGGTCCGTGTGATACTACTAATGCAGAGATTGGAGCTACCATGACTTCTGATAGTGCTTTAGTTTCAGTAGCAACTAGGTTTATTCTTTATTTAGTTTAAACATTTTAGGGAAAAGATGTATAAATATATTCTACAAAGGTAATCAGAAATCTGCAAAAAAATAAACATTATCTGTAATTTATCTACAGTGTAATGTTAGATACCTGTTTAAAGTATTAAGAAATTTTAAAGACATGTTACAAATATTTTACAAAAGTGATTGCATGTAGCATTATGTATAACAGAATTAACTATTAGCATTTTTATCAATCCTACCATATAACTAAGTCTTATTTTTTAGTTTTAAGTGAAAAGTTAATTTGCCATTATTATTCACTGGATTTTTACTGACTTTCAGATCTTATACATAAAAACTTTAGATTAAAATTAAGATTTGTCTTTTGCAAATTTATTGGGAATCAATTCTCAAATTAATTTTTTTTACTTCCAAATTACAAAACTTAACATTCCTTATTTGGTCAATAAGTTAGTTGTGGTAAGGTTTTCTAGACTGTAGATATTTAGTATTTTTGGCTTATTTTCATCATTAATTGTACAATGCTTATTGAAACAATTGTTTTCATAAACTTTTATGATCCATTACAATATACAATAATATTACACTCAAACTTATTTACATCTGATTCACCAAAATTTCCTATTAGAAAAACAAATCAGGTGAATTTTAATGGTTTTAAAGGTGATCCAAAATCAATAAACATTTAAAGTATTTTTCCTGGGGCCGGATTGACAATTTTATAAAAGTTGACCCCCCCCTTTTGGCACAAAGTTATAAGGAGTTAAATAATACTGAAAAGTATTATAACTCCATATAACTTTACCAAAAGGGGGTGAACTTTTATAAAACTGTCAATCCGACCTCAGGTAAAATACTTTAAATGTTTGTTGTGCAAAGCTAGGTTATTATTATAATATATATATATATATATATATATATATATATATATATATATATATGTATGTGTGTGTGTGTGTGTGTGTGTGTGTGTGTGTAATTCTGAAGCAGAAAGGCTAGGGAATTAATCGAAACATGTCCTTTTAATCATTTTTTTTAACTGGCATCTATTGTCAAAATGTGTCAACATTATGACAATTCTTTAAAATTGTTGTAAAAATAGTCTTTATACCAACCTAGTAAAAGAAAAGTCGAAATTTTTTTCCACTTCTATATTTTCCCTTGTAAATATAAACATTTCCCTCGTTATGTTCTTTTTATTTTACGTTTCTGCCACGTACCCTCCGGCCTTCATATACGAGGGAAATAGTCAAATTAATTGCAAGTAGAAAAATATCTAAAAACAGTCTAACAATACAAACTAGAAAGTTTATAAAAATGCATTTTTTTTTTTTTTGCAAAATAGCTGGTGTACAATTTCTTTATCAAACTTTAGAAATTAGAAAGTCAATACTCGAAAACTTAGAGCGATCTTAATTTTCGAAAACTTCTGTTCATATTTACAAACCAGAAGTTTAAGAGCTGCTTAAACAAATTCTAACAGATCACACACATTACAAATTTGATAAGCAACACTTTCGATAATTTTTGGTATATATTTTCGGGTTAAAATATTTAAAAAAATGAAAAACTAAATTAAGGAATTAATGTTAAATGGAAAATAGACACTTCAAAGTTTGTTATTAAAAATAGATTTAAAACTCTTGAAAACTAGCAAAGTCATAAGATACTTAGTTAATACTTTTTTAAGTCCAATAATTGCATCATAGCGACTATGAGAAAAAGCATTAGTGTTGTCAACAGACTGTTGAACTTGTTTTTCACTTGAATCTTGTGTATTTAAATTTTTTTAAATTAAACAAATGCCCGTATTTGTCTAGGTTTTTCCCGGTATTTGAAATGTCGACACAAAAGATGCGTATATATGATGCAAATTATTATACAATCTAACTCGAATTTGTCACTACTACGTGTCATAGGAGGTATTATGCTACAGATATTTTTGAAGACAAAAATAGAAGAAATGTTAATAGTTGGGAGGGGGGCTTTCATTCAGCATCATAGTAACAGTTTTGATGAGAAATTTCAACAATAATGGAGTACTTAGTTTAGATATGCCAGATTGTAAATGTATTTTTTTTTCTGTGTTTAATAAGTTAGACACTCAGCAATTAAACGGTTACACAGTCAATCAGGATGTCTATACCTAAAGTAACAAAAAATACAATCCTGTACCTTCGCAACGAATAGGAACATTTCTAGAACATTGCAAATTTTCAAAACTTAAAGAATGAAAAGCAGCAAATCAATTTTAATATAACGATTTTATTGGTTAAAAATAAAGAGTGTTTACTTTAGACAACGTAAAAAATAAAAAATAAACCTTAAATCCAAGGACAACGTAAACTTAAACTGATATTTGAGACTGACAAATAGCTATGAATGTATGTGTTGTATACACAAATTAACCTGATGGCTTAATTTTCATCATGGGGCAAAGACAAAAATTCCTTAGAGCGAAAGATGACACTAAATTCAAGGAAAACAAAAATAAGGGGAAAATAAATACAACGCGCCATTAAACACTTTCGTATTTTTGAATTAGTGTAATCCTGTAACAAGGGCAGCCATACATATCCAAACTGACGCATACAATAAACTGGGTTAAAAAAATTTTTTAAAGTAAATTACGAAAGAAAGAAAAAAAAAGGGGGGTATCCGAGTTCGATACTACCCACAAAATTTACATAAAGTTAGTGTTATTGACTGAATAGAGTTCCAATATTAATTGAAACAAAAAGGATTCAAAGTAGGGGTATTTTACTTTTCAACTATATAATTGGTTTTACTCAGAATTAAAAGTTGTACTTGTTATACAGATTATTTTGCTTTCTCGGATATATTTATAATATTCAACTAAGTTTTTTATGATTTGACAAGGAGGACAAGAAAAATCCGGTTCCTCGCCCTCAAATAAAGATGTCCTCCGCTTTAAAAATACTTTTTAAACATCAGTTTTAGAACAGGAGGTTTATTAAAAGGTAAGCACAGAAACGGGCAAATTTTAGTGAAAAATAAATGTAAAAGTATAATCTAATTAGGTGTTTATACGAATGTACGGTTTTTAAGTAGTAAAATGTGGTCGGGTAAGTTTGGAATTTTAATTAAAAAAAAAGAATTTAATAAAATAAAACGACTATTTAAAATGAACTAATAGCTAAGTTTTAATGTTTATTTCGATTATTTAATAAATTGCATATTTCTACAGCCTACTTGGGCGGATATAAGAGCATATAAAATCGGGGATCAATTTATTAGTTTCGATCAATTACAAACTACTCCCTCAGTTTCTAACCGTTTCAAATCTGCGTTAAAGTTGTTTTTATGTGAAATATCTAAGTAATTCAGTAGGTAAATTAAGTATTTAGTCGTGACATTTGAGACTTTTCTTATTTTAGCGTCTATGAACAGACGTCTTAAGTAAATAATAGATAATACACGATTGAATGAGTAGACCGTTAAAATATTGTTTATAACTTTCATAGCAACCTTTTACGCGTATATTTTTTCATACAGTAAGAAATTAGTGTTGAATTGTTTAGTACAACGAGGATTAAACATTAGAAAGGGGGGAAAAAAATCAAATTAATACCAAGGGAACAGAACTCAAATAGACCAAACTGTTTTTTTATATAAAAAATAAGAAAAAAAACTGGTATATGAGCTGTAACTGCGACAATTTGTTAGAAAAATGGGTACTGTAAACGACTTTGAATCATTTCCCAATTCGGTTTCTATGTATTGATAAGTTCTTACCAATACATAGAAACAGTTTTTGTTTTATTTATTTTTTTGTTTTGTTTGATGTCTGGCTAGAGTTTAACCACAGTAAAATAATGTTTTATAACAACGGACAGACTGACTTGAGTATGACCAGCAGCAAGTGTAGAATTTCAATGTTCAGTAAAGCACATTCACATGCTTTTAAAAGATTTAGCTTGAATAACGGAGAAATTGAAAGTAATAGAAACTTGTTAATACCAAAAAATGCATCATTAGTGTTCAAGGCATTAGAAGTTACAATATAAACATTAAACGGTACTGTAGGTTTGAGTGTTCACTTGACAGAGCTTAGAGTTGCACGCATAACACTAGGCGGGGAGGGCAAACATACACAACATTTTTACCTCTTCACTTCGAATAACTTCTCGGAATTCTCGTCTTATTCGCTGCTCGGCAATTGCCATTGATAAAGATTACTGATCTGTCGCGAAAACGAAACTAGCAATTTCACCTGTCTCTAGCTGACTTTTTTTTTTTCTTTTTTTTTTTTTTTTTTTTTTTTTCCTTCAAACTTCGAGTCGTCGCACTTGTCTGCTAGAAAAAGTAATCATAACTTCCGACTCCAGACTTGCACATGCGCTGCCGACCGACACTTTCTTTATTATACTCCTCTATATACTACAACTCTTCCTGTTACTCTCACACACATCTCTCTATATTTTTTACCACCTTCTCTATCCACACATCTTTTCTTCTACCTCCCTATGCGTGTCTCTCTGTCTGTTTGTCTCTCTCTCTCTTTCTTTCACTCTCTCGTCGCTGTCATATTCTATCTATCCATCTCCAAGTTCCTCATCTCTATTTATTGCTTATAGGTTTGTCTGTTCACTTTTGCCCCTTATGTCCACACTTTTTTGAAAAACATTTTTTTACTTTTCTAATTGTTTATTGGAATTTTTTCAACCATAATATTTATGATTAAATCCCAAACTAATAGAATCCATTTTATTATTTATTTATTGTTATTATTATTATTATGTTTTATTTTTATTATTTTTTTGATTCGCGATGTATCGGGTAATTCCGGTATTTTACCTCCCGCTAATTCACCCGGAAGTTCCGGAACAATACTCAATATTCAAGGCAAAAAAAAAGGAAGTGATGTCAATTGATTTATGCTATATACACGAAAAAAGGTACAATTAATTAGTTGACAATTGTAATAACACATTTGCTAGACATGTTCTTATTGTAATTAAGTGTTTCAACTTTAATGACGAGGTAAAGAAATAAAATTATTTTGGAATAATGAAAACTTTTGTTGTTTTTTTAAGTAAAAATCATCTTTTAACACCTGTGTGTTACTGTTGCTCATTTGTTTGATTATATAAAAAAAAATACACTAACCAAAGTTTCATATCTTGTTTTTCTAGTATTTAAGAATATCAAATACAGTTTTTGTTTTTTATGTAAAACTATTTTGTTCAGTAATTTCATACAATTACTGGATTGGTGTTTGTTTCATTTTTTTTTTTTAATTTCTATTTTAGTACGATGTTTTTTTTTTTGGTACAAAAACTTTCAGGCTTGTAGAATTCTAAAAATAAATAAATTAGATACTAAGCAGATATTTTAGATTAAAAAAAAAATTATTTAATTATTGCTACTTGGAAAAAAAAAGCTTTTATCAAAGAATCAAATAGAAAACGCCTGTGTTCTGTTTCTCTGATTTTAAGTTTGTTTTAGGCCTTTTCAACTAATGCCTTTAATAAAATAAGATACTTAGCAACAAAGTCTTTATAATGTTTTATCAAAATATTTTATCTTATTTGAATTGATTCACATGCTACATAAATAGCATATGAATCAACTCAAATATGAAAGATTAAAATATATGAAAATAATTCTAAAGTATAACTTCAAAGTGTAATATTGTTGTTAAATTTTGTTAATTTTTTAATGTTATATAAAATTTTATTTGTATTATCTTACACGGATTTACATAAGTCAGTGTTTTGAAGATGATGTAACTCTTGGATATTAATAAAATTTATAAACTTTTCTTGTAAATAAGGTATAAGTAGGGACTGGCATTTTTACGGTGTTAAGGGAGGTAAATGTCGTTCAAAAGTCGCCTTGATTTTGATGTCTAAATAGGTAAGAATCTATGGAAGACCCTAAAATGAAATTTTATCGTGTATCTCATCGATCCGGGTTATCAGGGGAGATAACTTTTTAATTCGTTTGACGATCCGTAAATGAAAATAAGTTAGGAATCTTCTTTTTTTTTTTTAATATATAAAAATCTCGTAAAATATGTTGCGCAAAATTGCGCATTTTTACACTTATATTTTTGGATAGATTAAATAGAGCTTTATCGTTGGTGAAAATATTGACTTAGACATACATAGTTCCAGATGTTTAAAATTCATTAATTTTTTTTAAGTGAATTAGAATAAGCTAATTGAATCATAAAAAATACGTTTTTTCTCACAATTCAAAGAAAAATATTGTTTTTAAAACCACGAAAAAAGGAAGAAAAAAAACATGCTACATAGATTGTTTTAAGAAAATAACTTTTAAATTTTCAAATCACTTTTTTCGGATATTGAATTTTTAGTTTTATGTTCTTCAGGATTTGATCTTTCTAGAAATGAAAAAATTAGGGAGCGGATTTTTTTTTTTTTTAATTATCAAAGGTAACCCCCTACATTCTATTCATTATAAAATTAAGTCATCAATAAATAAAGTAGTGAAAATTTTAATAAAAACGGTCAATTCCCTGATTTTTGGTGATAGTTAGGAAATATAATAACTACCCTTAAATATGTTAATAAAATTTTTCATAACATAACATTAGATGTGTGCAGGAGTCCACAATATCCTTTTTTGAAAACTAGAGACTAAATACAAAACTTTTTTAATAATATTATTTTAAAAACAACTTTACACAAACCTAATCTATCTATCTATACATTAGGTATCACCAAAACCGGGTCATAGGATCAGTTTAGGCCATATTGAATAAACAAAAGTAAATATTTTTTAACTTTGTTTTTTAAAAATCTTGCAAAAAAAAAGTAACAATCATACAGAGTTGTTACAAAGAAACAGTTAATTCAAAGATCAAGTTATCCGATTGGGAAAAATTACACCATTATCTTAAAAAAATAAACAAAACAGTTTGTTTTACTTGCAAAAGGGTGATTTTTATGTAGAAACCAGACTGCAAATTTACATATTATCTCTCTTTGACAATTATACATTTAAATATATGGGCGGCTGTATTCGACATAATTGTTTTCTTGTGCATATTCAATAACCAATTATACGTTTTTAACAATTTTTGAAAGATTTTTTTTTTTTTTTTGTAATAGTAGTTTCAGATTAACTCCGGAATATTTTTTTTAGTTGAACTTATAGTGTAACTGAAGCAAAGAAAAGACAATAAGTATTACAAATATTGTCAGTTTTGCTCTTCCGTATATTATAAGAATCAAACATTACTATTCAACAATAATAAATTACAAATTCTCTTAAAAATATTAATATATTGTGGATTGGACAAATCTTTAGTTCACCTGAATTCTATATTTCAGTGTTATATTATATTCAAATATTAGTGAAAAATTCGATTTGTACACACAAAAAAAGATTTTCAAACATTAAAAAAACAAAATTATTTAAGAACACAAAAGATTTAAAATCTTAAAAATTAATTTCTTTAAAAAAAATTAAATTAATAGAAAATAGTATATAGCAATTAAGAAAGAAAAAAAAAAGTTTTCAAATAATAATATTATGACATTTGTTAGGACTTTTTATTTCAGAATTCATGATTTTTTTTTCTACAAAAACTACTGCCTTGAATTTTATACAAATCTATTGATATAGTTATTCAGACACTTATCTTTATAGAAAAAAGGTAAAAACCATTTTTTCCGGTTCATTTTTTTCATATCTCACAAAATAAATATATATATATATATATATTCCTTAATATATTTTAGGAAAAAACTATTTCAGACATTTTTATCAAAAGAAAAGCAATTCTGAAAATTTTTGTGAAAATCAGACCATTAATTGATTTTTCATAGAATTTTTTAAAATCCACTTGTAACTTGTTTTTGGCTTCAGTTTTTCAATCATAATTTTCATTATTTCCGTAAGCTGAAAAAATTTTTTTTAAATCATCAGGAGTTTGTTTAATGTTTCTCCTTTTGAATGGACAAAAAATTTCAAGATAATATTAACCTTTATGCAAGTTTCATTGTGTTAAATATAGGTGAGAAAATTGGTGGTACCTAATGTTTGTTTACATTGACGAATGACGGACACCAGTACATACCTTTATGCAAGTTCCATTGTGTTAGATATAGGGGGGGTAAATTTCACACGTTTATTTTATTATTATTTTGTTTGCTTTCCTCTTCCCAGGCTCCGCCAGGTAGCCGCTTCTAGTATATATAAAAGGACTATACTATACTGTATATTATTTTAACTGAACTTAATGGTTTTTAAAAGTGCTTGAAGAATTCTACCATTGATAAAGCAAGATTTTACCACAATTGTGTATAGTATTGATAAATCATATCTTCCCAATAACTACCAAAAATGCACATACTATTCCAGAATGATATGAATAACAAAAATAAACAGATAAAATATAATGTTAAATCAAAAACTTAAATAAGAGACTTTATTTGAATTTAATTTTCTCAATTCATATTTCATTTGACTTGATGATAAAATCAACATTTATGTTATGCAGTCATTGCTATTTTTTCTTACCTATTAATTTAAATAAGAAAACTCAAAATCTTTAATAAGAAAATTCCTATTCAAAATAGATTAGATTTTAATTTTAACTTTTCCTTAAATATCTGATTACATTATAAATGCATTCATATAACGTATAAATATATACAAGGGAAAAAGATTGGACACTTGTAAAATATTTCAGATAATTTTGATGTTTATATTTACTTTAAATTTAAACATGATGTATTTTTATATGAAATTAATAATTACTAAGAAATCTACATATTTTCTAACATACAATGCAGAATAAAATATATACAAAATTAACAGAAGGTGGGAAGAATTTGGACAATATCACAGGAATGTAGATCTAGATATGATCTTTTTGCACCTACATAGAAACTTTTAAAATGTTGATTTGTAGATTGCAAGATTGAGTGGGTTAAGATTTCAAAAGAATATTAAATAGTGAAGGGTTAGAAAAAAAACAGCTTTAAGCAATAATTGTAAATCATACTTATACAACTATGTATTAAAATATGAAATTATTGTATCTGAATATTTGTTCAACTATAACCCGTCGGTCGCTACTGAGCTAAAGGGCTCACGGAATTTCCGATATTGGTCGACAAGATCGGATTTTCTGCATCAACCATGGATTGCAGGGTCTCTATATTTGCCGAAAGTCTAGTCGAATGCCCACGTTGTGTTCAGATCTCAAACGACTAGAAATCTGCTATAGAACTGATTTCCAAGGTTAACGGAGGCCTAGTGGTCACATAAAAAACAACTCTTTTTCTTTTTTAAAAACTCAACAACATTTATATTCAAACAAAAGAATACAAACAATTATTTCTCAAGGCTGTGGGAGCGATGGACCTCTAATTAATAACTTCTGGTCGGAATACAATCAGGGCTCTGCAAGGTATTGTTCAAAACAGTTCATAAAGTTGACTAAGTTTTTCAATGGTCTTAGCTGAAGTCAGTTTCTTTGTAGTTAATCTTCTCTACTAGCCCAGTCAGCTAATCTCTGAGCACGCTTGGCTTCATCTCGTCTTCATCTGCTTTTTCGTCAAAAATGTCTCAGTTAAATAATATCTCAACCGGACATTCTGATTTCCGGCTGATGTGGAGATATTAGAAATTTCTCTGTACCTCCTGGGTACCACCTTCTCCTCAATTCTAACTACCAATAGAATTCACTTCCGCTAAATTGACAGAGGGCCAGTTCTTTTCCGGTATTCTTAAGTGTTTCCCAACATATGGGTTTAATTCGTTTCTTCTGGTTATCTATAAGATTTTCAACAAAGAGTTTATCTTTTTCTTAAGTGGAAAAGGAAAATAATAATAAAAATTTTCTTCAAGGGCCCAAGATAATCATGGTCAACCGACTTCCTGATTATCTTTTTTCTGTGCGACTCTGCGCCATCCGTCTGGTCACATCAAAAGGCTGTCTCCACAATCACAGCCGATTCAAGTGGACTCACTTCTTGGAGGTCTTCTGACCCACTTGATATTTTACTTTCGATACGGACATTCCAATCACATTGTGTGGCCTTATCATTGCTACCATCTGTTTTGACCTTACTCCGACTCAAGCTTTAAATTTCCAGGGTTTTTTTTATTTATTTATTTATTTTTCTAATTTCAAAGAATGAATCGGTCACACAACATCTGATTATTCTGAACTCTTTGTTTTAAAAAAGAATTAAATTCAAAAGTATATCAAATGAATATTTTGCCAGAGTTCAAAAAAATTTTTTACCCACTGTACCAGTGGGTAAAATAAATTTTTGAAGTCTTGCAAAATATTTAACTTAATTTCAACTTAACCTGATTATGCATTTATAATTTTCTTAAACTCTTATGACAGTGAAGTTGTTTATATCCCATTAAATCATTTACATTTTTTCATAAACAAAATCATATTGATAAGATAATTAAAATTGGTTTCAGATAAATTTTAGTGAACCATTTATCAATTTGATATTTTATATATAAACTAATGAAGCAGTATTTAAATTAATACAATAATAATTTCTATAACACAACTAATATAATATAAATTTTAGCATAAATATTAATATAAATTTTAAAGAGTAAACAGCATCTGGAGATAATTATTTCTTAAAAGGATTAATCAGTTTATAAACTCAAAATTGTCATATTCAGTAATTATCATTTGCATACATTGTGAAGCATTTGGTTTGTTTAATAACCCTGTCCTAGTTTAAAAGTAATTTGTATGTTACACACATACACACAGGGGAATAGATATAAAGTATATAAGATAAACAGAGTATTCAAAACCACCTGGGCAACACACCTAAAATCAGTTCACATTGTTGGGTCAGTAAAATGGTAATTCCTGTGTATAGAATGAGTGAGGGAGAGGCTCTCTGTGATAGAATATACCAATCACATGATGAGCCCAGAAGTTTAGGTGCAATATATAAAATCCCGACAGCAGTTCCAAAATCTCTCCGAGATAGACAACCCTAAGATACCAGATATCTTCTTCAGCACGCCGGTAAGTCCCTCAAACTCAACTTTATACATAGGAAGGACTTTATATTTTTATTCATTGTTTCATGTGCTGGTTAATAAATTGTTAGAATTAAACGAAGTATTAATTCATTTATTTGTTGCTGTTAGTCTTAGAATTAAATGCTATACTAACACAATAACATTATTCTGGCAATGACAATGAAACCACTGCTGGGCTTTTGGAGTGAAGCCAAGAAAATGTTGAAATTCAACCAATTAAAGGAATATTTTGAAGTCAGATGAAATGTACAGACACCCTCAATTCCTATCAAGTACAGTAGATTGATTAGTAGGATAGAACATTGAAATTAGAGGTTAATCAAGTCATCAGCCTACTGACTAAGTGTTAAGGGCATTAGTTCACAGACTAACTGACCCCACCAGGGTTTTGCTTGATGTCCTGACAGCCCAATCTGCTCCTGCAAACAGAATATGCAATCTTAATTTTAAGATAAATTAGATATACTTTCACTCATCAATTATATGATAATGAGAATAATAATCGTAATAAAGTAACTATTTATTCTTATTCAATTCTTAAAACCTAAAAATAAAAGTAAACAATGTATATTTGATACTTAACAGTATTACTGTTTAATCTAATTAATAGGAATTAAATTTGAAATTTCTCAAGAGCAGTAGCAATTAAATTCTGCTGATATTTATGGGTTTGTATACTAAATAATCTTATATAGTCAATCAAACAGTAATTTTGTTATAAAAAGATATTTTATATTTTCTCCTTATTATAATGAAATCAGTATCTATCCAGATTCAACTTTAAAATTATAAAAGTAGGTGGGATGGTTGGTGGATTTTATGACATGTTAACCCTTGGGTTATTTTATCAACTTTCAAACTATGACAAAATAAAAACAATTAACTAAGGTGGTCACTTCTAGAATAGGCTCAATCCTAATTAGTGATCCTCTTCCACACATTACTACAACAACCAACATTATGTTTTTTTTGTTTTGTTTTATGTGACATTGTGTAATGTGTGAAAATAAACCAGTCTTCTTCTGAAGATGTTTTGTTTTATATTACTTATTGGGTATCCATTTTTCTTTTTAAACTTTTTTTAAAAACTTATTTTTTTAATCCACGGGATCCTAACTAACAAGTAATACCATGCCTTGTCAGAGTGGACCTGGGAGTAATGGCAATTAAATAGTATTCCACACTCCCCAGAGCTCCAGAACTAGTACCTTACCACTAGTAAGTAGAGTGAGTATAGTTTGCTTTGATTTTCTTTGATACCTACAAAAACATTACTTTTTAGAATAAATTAATGGACCATTCAAGATACTAAATGAGTTTAAACTAACACAGATGATATTAAAATATAATTTATAATTAGTAAGCTAGCAGATGGTTAGTCTTTCTATGAACATTAAACATTCCTACAAAACAATCAAAGAATATATTAAAAGAAAGTTTGACAAACATGTGGATGGTCTAGTAAAAAAAAAAAATGAAAATCTTAAACATAGTCATAACTTTCATTTTTATAAATTCTGAAGACATAGCAATGTAGACAACAAAGTGGGTATACTAACTTTTATAAATAGTGCTATATATATACGATGAAAATTTGTTAATTATAAATCAAAATTTGTCAAAGAAAATTTGATTTAATTTATTTTTTAACTCACAAGAAACAAACAAAACAGACTTCTGACAATAATTTTCTTTTAAATATAATTTCTTTTCATGTATAATAATGCATAAAGGTAAAAAATGAAAGGTTTTCTACAGTTGTTTAAAAGCAATCATAGATAACAACAGTTTATTCACTTTGTCTTTATACAACAAACTGGAGAAAATTAGAGTTTCTTTGAAAAAAAATCTCATTGAAAAAAGAAAACTGGAACAAACAATGAAGATTAGAAAGCAATTCCTTGCAACATGTCTTACTCCATTTGTTGTATATCCATATCTCTAGTTTTATATAATTGTGAGAGAGAAAGAGAGACAGAGAAGGGGATGATAGATAGATAGGTTCTTACTTGTTAACTTTTCCACTTGCTACTGCTGCTAATTTGTTAGCCGCCATCTTCTCAGGGCTGATCCAGTAGATTTTTTCTTTTATGTTGATTCTACTTATTTCTTGTTGGTCTGGTCATTTCTTGTTTTAATGAACTAACAAGACTTTGTTGTTTTTCTTTTAAGCTTTTATTAACAGCCCCAGCCCACAAAACCACAGCAGTAAGATGCAACTCTTGAGACACATCCTCTCTCTTCTAGAGTCTAGTCGCAACTAACTAAACTAATGTCTCATGCTTTCAATCATGCGCTTCCAAAAGTTCAAGCGAATGTTACCAATTGTCAATCATCGGCCATAGTAATTTTCCACTTAACTCCAGTTATTTTGAATCTAACAAACTCTAATTCAAAATATCTAACTACAGTGCGTACATAATTCATTGGCTATCCATGAATTATGTAACACACTGTACATCCATTGTTATTTATTTTAAATTAGCAGAGGAACCCTCAAGTGTTGCATGTATTGATAAAAATAGAACTTAAATGCCATAAAGTACAACTTTGTTTTATATTAAAACTGCATTTATAATAATAAAATAAAAATTGTTTGTTTGTTTAATTACTTGTTCAGTTCAAAACTTTAGGATCAACAATATTTTTATTTTTGTCCTTTGGTAACCAGAATAAAGAGAACATTATGATTTTCAACTCTTAAAAGACCAGTATAAAACTGCACTTATAATAATAAAATAAAAATTGTTTGTTTTGTTTAATTACTTGTTCAGTTCAAAACTTTAGGATCAACAATATTTTTATTTTTGTCCTTTGGTAACCAGAATAAAGAGAACATTATGATTTTCAACTCTTAAAAGACCAGTATAAAACTTGTTATGTGAAATTTCAATATCTGCCAGATTCAGTCAAACAACTTTCAGTGATTATTGCCCTTGAAATTTGTTGATCAAAGCAAAGTAGAGCCATTTAAATTCAAATGGCAAATCAGTTTTTCATCAGAGATGAAGCAATTACCTCCAGCACATTTTCCTGATATCATATTTTTGATGGTAAGTCTTGTACCATTGCAAAGTATTGGAGGGTTGAGATTGCAAAGTATTGGAGGGTTGAGATTTAAAAGTATTGGAGGATTGAGATTAAAAAGTATTGGAGGATTGAGATTAAAAAGTATTGGAGGATTGAGATTAAAAAGTATTGGAGGATTGAGATTAAAAAGTATTGGAGGATTGAGATTAAAAAGTAGCATGATTGGTGCCTCAAGCTTCAGTAAAATGTTGACACTATCCCCCCCCCCCAAAAAAAAAAACTAAAAGAAAGCATCTTGTACTGGTCCAGTAAATCCAAACAGCAAATGCTGCTTTTTTGTGTTGGAATTACCATTTTTTCTTGTGTTGGAATCATTGTGAGAAACACTATTGTTGCTAAATTCACAAAGCTACCAGCTAGTCACTGACAGAATTATCTTCATACACTTTCCACTTCCAGATAAGCAACATATCATGCTCATCAGTGTGTGTACCCAAACACTTTAGGCAAATCTAGAGGACAAAGACAAATTATAAACTAAATTCCCCAAAATCCTGCAGAAAATATGTAAAATTGACAAATTCATCACCCTTGATAACTTTAACATTAGAGTTGGTCAAGATGTTAACGCATAATAAGAAGATGGTGTGGAGAAATTCAATGACAATGAGTGACTACAATTGAAATTCTGTGCAGAACAAGAGTTCTGCCATAAATACTCTCTTCCAACAAAAAAATTCAACAGAATACCATACAGACCACGGTCTGATCTACTGCAAAATCAACTTCCAATTCAAGTCAAAGCTGAAGAAAGAAGGTGCTCCCAGTAGAAAATTTTGATCAAGTATCTAATAAACACCCCAATTATTGTAAGTGTTGAAAAATATTTATCAACTTCTGATTAATTGGCAAAACTTCTGATTTATTAAAGTAATGTTCGGGCGCCAGAGTGATTGAACATGATTTGGGATTTTCCCATAAAACTTAATCATTTCCATATTTTCTTTAACAGAGAAAATAACGTGCACACAAATAATTGAGAGCTACTAAAATAGATTTTATAAATTTTTAATATAAAAACATGTCTTTTGTTTAAAGTTTTATAATTAAAAAAAAAATTATGTTGCTATTAAGTTAACAACATGAAATAACTCATTTTTTTAATTAAAATCAAAGACTATTTTGAGATTAAAAAAACCTGTTTTTGGTTTGTTAATAAACATGAACTAACTTTTTAAAAATTTTACAGTGAAATTCTAATGTCAAAAAATTGTCTATGGCTTTGTTTACAAACAACCAGAAGTTTGCGGTGAAAACTGTCCTTTTTCCAACTGGTCTCTGTTGGGGTGCTTATACTTGATACAAAAATTCTGTCTCTTACATCTGAAACAAAGAACTTTCAGCAGAAACTTGAGTCTAAGTTCCAAATAATAGATGGTTATTAGAATGAATTTTTCTTTTTTAAATTAAATAAAAAAGATCATTAGAGAAAGGCTGGTAACAACCTGCAGTATTTTTTTTAAATGGACCTTTTATATAACAGATAGGATCAAGATGACCTCCAAAATTTCTCTCGGAAAATTATCAGGTTAATTAAAAAATAATTTTTGAGACATTTATACCCTTTATTTTTTTACTTTTTAATTTTTGTAATACATTCTCTGATTTGTTAGAAAATATTTAAGGGCAGAGAAAAAATTCAAGATTTTTTCTTCATTTCATATTTTTAGTAAATTTTGGTTTCAAGTAACCAATAGGCATCCCAGCTGTGAGCTACATTCAATAGGACAGGTTTTTGCTTTTCACCGTCAACTTCCAGTTGTTTGTTAACTGACGATTTTTTAGAAACGTTTTTTTAGTTATTTCATGTTGTTGTTCTTAATTTTTAAAAACATTATTGTAAGTGTTGAAAAATATTCATCAACTTCTGATTAATAAGCAAAACTTCTGATTTATTAAAGTAATGCTCGGGTGCCAGAGCAATTGAGTGTGATTTAGGATTTTCCCATAAAACTGTTAACCATTACCATGTTAAACGTGTCTTTTGTTTAAAGTTTTATAATTTTAAAAAATTGCTATTGAATTAACAACAACAACATGAAGTAAGTAAAAAAACGTGTCTATTATAAAAACATGTCTTTCATTTATAATTTTATAATTTTTAAAAATTGCTACTGAAGTAAAAACAACAGCATGAAAGAAGTAACAACAACATGAAATAACTAAAAAATGTGTCTTTCATTTAAAGTTTTATAATTTAAAAAATGTTATTAAATTAACAACATGAAATAAGTAATTTGTAAAAAAAACGTGTCTTTAATATAAAAATGTGTTTTTCATTTATAGTTTTATAATTTTTTAAAAATTGCTACTAAAGTAACAACAACAAAAGGAAAAACGTTTCTAAAAAATCATCAGTTAACAAACAACTGGAAGTTGGCAGTGAAAAGCAAAACCTGTCCTTTTGAATCTGGCTCACAGCAGGGGTGCCGATTGGTTACTTGATCCATTTTTTTCCCCCCCTTTTTAATTGTGGACAAATGATTTTTATAAAAAACAGATTAATGTGCATCACATTAAATTTATATATCATGGTTGTAAACTGTCCACAGCTGAACCATCTGAATAATTGTTTGGATGCATAAGATAAAAATGTAACAATATTAATTCAATTTCATTAAACTTTGTCTAATTCATTAAAAGAATGAGTGGAAAAAATCTTAAATGATTTTTTTTAATTTACTCTGTAAAACAATATTTATATGTAATAATTTGCATAAAAATAAATGTATTCCTGAATTACATCTTGATTTAAAAAATCTGACAAAAATCAACAACTGATCTAATTTTAGTTAAATTTTCAGTATTTATTCATGTATTTAAGAATTAATTTATTCATGAAGAGGATATTTTATTAGAAAATCTTTTAAAAAGTACCTCCCTGCACACACACACACACACACACACACACACACACACAATTTATTTTATGAATGAAAGCTATATAAAATAATATTTAAGAGATTTCAATTTTTGGAGACTAAAATATTTTTGTGCAAATAAATAAATTTCCAGATAGAGTGAATCAATTGAAACCTCAATGCAGAAAATAATTCTGCCATGAATCAGAATAATTGGGAATATGAGAAAATGCAATAAAATTACATTATTGTTGTGAAAGTTTTTATCATTTTTATTTTATGAAAAAGATCATTTAAAAATCATTTTTCATTTATTTACATTAATAAATAGTTTTAATGTTCAAAAAGTATTCAATCTATTTTGTGTTATCTTTTAATTAAAAATCAGCATGAAAGATATTGAAAAATTTAATTTAAATTCTTGTAATGAGTTTTCACTTTAATGTTGTGGTGAAAAGTGATTCTAGCACTCGAAAACCCATAAAGGAAAAAGGCCCAGCTTCGTTTCGCAGGGCTAGGTTTGTGTTTTCGTAGACCCCTTTTACGTTGATGTCGCGCACGCGCTCAGAAAACGGAAGTGAGCGAGGAGAAAGGTAAACAAGCAGCGGCAAGAGGAGAACGCAAAAAAGGGGTGTCCGAACGAGTGAACGGAAACGAAGTGAATAAGAGTGAATGAGCGATAAAAGAGAAAACTGAAAAGGATAAGGAAGAGAAGAAGGAGAGAAACGAACGAAAGAAAGAACACATACAGAAGCTCAGAAGAAGGAATACAAGGATAAAAGAGACAGACGCAGGTTGTAACGAATTCTTTGTTTTACTGTATTTTAACTTGTCATTTACTGTTTTATTTTTGGCAAAATAAATCAGTGACTCTTAGTAACTGTTAAGTTTTTTGTTCGGGCTAACTTCAAGGCACAAGCTAATTCGGCAATTAAACCATGGAGGAAAAAAGAATTCGATCCTGCGGTGATGTAATCGTCCCTTTAGTGGACAAGGCGACGTAGTGGCATGGCTCACTAAGGTGAAGCTGATTGCTGAGTTACAGGGTGTGACCGACCTGTCGAAGCTGATACCACTATATCTTGAGGGTGACGCATTGGCTCTTTATTTAGAAATGAGTGCGACGGACAGAAGGGACCATAAAATAATAGAGTCCAAGTTAGTCAAAGCGTTCACTGAAGGAGTGTTCATCGCCTATGGTAAATTAGCCATGGTGAAATGGACAGGCGAATCCGTTGATGCCTATGCAAACAATATTAGGCGATTGGCAGGGTTAGCAGGATTGGTGGGAGTGGGTGCCGAGAGTGTTGTGAGGCTGGCTTTCGTGCATGGATTTCCTGAACGAATTTCAATTGCACTTCAACAAATGCCCCGCGTAGAAACCCAGGAAATGAGTGAATTGATTACTACTGCCAGGGTACTGACTGTCAACAGGACGGATGAATCTCGAGTCATAGGTGCTGTGGCTCAAAGTCAAGGTGCCAGTAGACCAGAAGATAGAAGAAATGGAAAATTTGTTGGACAATGTTTTCGGTGCCGTGGGCCACACATGTTGAGGGACTGCAGGGAACGACCGAAACCACCTGTAACTTGCTATGGATGCGGGGAGAAGGGACACATTGTTAGATTTTGTCCCCAGGGAAACGAGCAATGGGGAGTTACTGTGCCAATAGCTACCCCGTCAGATCAACATCGGCGCGACATCGAAACTTGCCAGTTGTAGATGCAAAGGTGGGAGGAGTAAAGGCAAGAGCCCTGGTGGATACAGGATGCAATATGACCCTGGTAACTCCCTCGTTGGTGAGAAGTTGGAGTGGAAGGACACTCATAAAAGCGGTTGATGGGAGATCGGTCACTTGCAGGGGGTCTACCACTGTGACGTTATCAGTGAAAGAGGTGCAGTTCAACATCAGGGTGCTTGTGCTGGAACGCATCATCGATGACATCGACGTCGTTCTTGGCATGGATGCTATCGACGAGTTGGGAGGTGTCATGGTTGTCGAGAATGATGTTCAATTTGGAAGAGCACAGTGTGCAGCGACCCTACAGACACAAGGTAGTGGACTGAAGGGCATGAAGGTAAAAGACAAGGACTTTTGCGCTGAATTTGATGGGGAAAAATGGACGGTTGAATGGTACTGGAAAAATGAGTCACCCGCACTGAAGAACAGGGTAGGCATGTATAAAAGAACTATGCAGGATGAGGAGAGAGTGGCATTTGAGAATGAAGTAGACAGGTGGATTGAGGAAGGCATCTTGGTGCCTTGGAAGGGAAAAGTTCAAAGTGGAGTATTGCCACTGATGGCAGTGACCCAACCCACGAAGCACAAAGTCAGACCAGTGCTAGACTTTAGGGAGCTGAACGCGCATGTAATATGCCACACGGGAGGAGATGCTATCGATGTGTGTGGCGAAACCATTCGAGAGTGGAGACAGATGAAGGGTGCTGCTGCAATAATAGATCTAAAGTCAGCGTACCTGCAATTACATGTAGCAGAGAGGCTGTGGCAGTACCAGCTCGTGGCATACAAGGGGAAAACTTATTGCCTTACCAGGTTGGGTTTTGGGTTGAATGTCGCACCAAAAATCATGGCAGCAGTGCTCAAGACGGTATTGAATCAGGATGAGAGAATAGCGAAGGCCACAAATTCATATATCGATGACATCCTGGTGGATGAGTCAGTTGTGCAAGTGGAGGGAGTGAGATATCACCTGGAAAAGCATGGATTGATAGCAAAGCCTTCAGAGTCCCTTGACGGAGGTGCAACACTTGGGCTCAAGTTGAAGAAGGAGAAGGAGACTGGAGAGTTGGTTTTCCGGAGAAGTAATCAAATTCCTCTAGTGGTGGACAGGATGACTAAGCGGGAGTTGTTCTCGATCTGCGGGAAATTGGTGGGTCACTACCCCGTGGCTGGATGGTTGAGGGTTGCCTGCAGCTATGTAAAGAGACAGGCAGAGGAGATAATGTGGGATGACTGTGTGAGTGACAGGACACTCAAGATGATAAGGGATATCATCAAGGAAGTGGAGAGAGAGGACCCTGTGAGAGGAAGGTGGCATGTACCAAAAGTTGATGGCGGCATTGTTTGGTGTGATGCCAGCAGTATAGCAATGGGTGTGATATTGGAAGTAGGAGGTGTCAGGGCAGAGGACGCTGCTTGGCTGAGGAAGAAGACAGATGCTCATCATATAAATGTTGCAGACTTAGAGGCATTGATAAAGGGTGTCAACTTGGCAATAAAGTGGAAGCTGAGGAATATAGACGTGAAGACTGACTCGGCAACTGTGCTGGCCTGGGTTGAGTCTGTAATAAATAAGGAGAGCAGAATACGGACTAAGGGAGCAGCAGAGATGCTCATAAAGCGACGGCTGGGAGTTTTGGAGGACGTGATACAAGAGTTTGACTTACAGGTCAGGGTTAACCTTGTGACCTCGGAAGCTAATAAAGCTGATGCTCTCACAAGGGTGAGGAAAGCCTGGTTGAAAGTGCCCATTGATGCAAACATCGGATATGTCATGTGCAGCATTGAGGATGAGTTCGTCAAGAAACTGCATGAAAGTCACCACATGGGTGTGGAGAGGACACTATTTTTGGCAAAGAAGGTAGACCCAGCGATTTCTAGAGAAGTTGTGCGCAAAGTAGTGCGAGCATGCCAGCGATGCCAATCAATAGATCCTGCGCCAAGTAAGCATGAGGCTGGTGAAATCCATGTCTCGAAGAATTGGGCAAGACTGGCAATTGACGTTACGCATTATCATAATAGCGCATATCTGTCAATGGTGGATTGTGGACCTTGTAGAATTGCTGTATGGCGAGAGCTGAGGGGAGAGACGGGAATGTCGATTGCAGCTATGCTGGATGAGTTGTTTCTGGAGAGAGGTCCAGTGGAGGAGATCCTGATGGACAATGGCACTGTCTTCAAATCAGGACCGGTCAAGGCAGTCCTGGAAAAGTGGAATGTACGAGCATACTACAGGGCTGCATACCGACCAAGTGGGAACGGCATTGTGGAGAGGCATCACAGGACTGTGAAGGCAATATCCGAAAGGGGCCAAATATCACCGCTCGAGGCAGTTTACTGGTACAACATATCACCTCGAGTAGGTCAGGAAGAGGATTCTGTGCCTCAGCATGCGATATTTTCGTATGAGTGGAGACATCCGTTGGTTGTACCCAAAAGGGAGACAGAGGTGAGGCAAACTGACTCAGTTCATATTGGAGAAGAGGTATGGATAAAGCCGCCTGATGCTCGTTGTACCACGCAGTGGGGACGAGGAATAGTGACTGGAGCGCAATCACGAAATAACATCTCTGTGAATGGAACCCCACGGCATATCCTCGATATTCGACGAGTGATAGGCTCCCTGAATGAAAGTGAAAGCGAAGGTGCTGTGAGGCAAGAGGAGAGCAGCGAAGTCGTTCCAGTTCATACGTCGAGTAGAACCGTACGTCCACCTTATTGGTCACGGGACTACGAGATGTGAAGATGATTTTGAGATCAAGGGGGCGTGTGGTGAAAAGTGATTCTAGCACTCGAAAACCCATAAAGGAAAAAGGCCCAGCTTCGTTTCGCAAGGCTAGGTTTGTGTTTTCGTAGACCCCTTTTACGTTGATGTCGCGCATGCGCTCAGAAAACGGAAGTGAGCGAGGAGAAAGGTAAACAAGCAGCGGCGAGAGGAGAACGCAAAAAAGGGGTGTCCAAACGAGTGAACGGAAACGAAGTGAATAAGAGTGAATGAGCGATAAAAGAGAAAACTGAAAAGGATAAGGAAGAGAAGAAGGAGAGAAACGAACGAAAGAAAGAACACATACAGAAGCTCAGAAGAAGGAATACAAGGATAAAAGAGACAGACGCAGGTTGTAACGAATTCTTTGTTTTACTGTATTTTAACTTGTCATTTACTGTTTTATTTTTGGCAAAATAAATCAGTGACTCTTAGTAACTGTTAAGTTTTTTGTTCGGGCTAACTTCAAGGCACAAATGTACAAGGTCTTTAGAGGGTCATAATTTTGACTTTAACTTAGTATTATGATCTGTATCAGAAAAAGAAATGATTCTTGGATGTTTGCGCTCTGGATAATTTGGCCTTATCGCAAGACTAACAGCTACTCAAAAATATATGTGACCTTCACATTTCACTATTCCTCTCATTACCACAAGTCATCAACATACAACACTCTCTATATTAGTAATGATTCCACCACCACAGAAATCAAGACTAGTATTGACTGAAAGATGCATAAACATTCAGTTTAGCAATAAACATAAAAAAAACATAGGTCATATGTAATACCCAACAGGCTAATAAATTTAACCTGTTTTAGGTGGAATGCACCTGAACTTGATGAAGTGATTTTTCCTTCTCCAGAAATATCAAATGCCAAATGTTCACCAAAAAACTATAAAACAAGAGAATCAGCAAGAGACCATGCCCAAGGTGATCACTAAGGCACCAGTAAATCTACAGCATTGGAGCTAATCATTCTTTCAGGTCATGGCTGAGGGAAATATCATTTTCCCAGTGGTTCCATACTCTGCATGCTTCCCAGTGGTTCCATACTCTGCATGCTTCCCAGTGGTTCCATACTGCATGCTTTTGCTACATACTTTTAAGTTCACAGCATTGGAGCTAAACATACCTTCAGGCTGTGGCCCAGAGAACACTGTTTCCCCAGCGGTTCAAGCCATAAGCCATTCCATAGCTTGCCTCCTCCCCGCAGGTAGCTGACTATGTCCCAGCCTGCTACTGATCCTGCTTTCTGCCCACAGACAATCCTGCCTCTGTTGACTGGACTCCAGCCCACCACCAATCCAGTTTATCTGCTGACCATGACCCTGCAGTAGTCCTTGACTTATCTGGCAACTGCATATGTTCCAGCTTGCCACTGATCCAGTCTTCTGCTGACCACAATCCAGCCTGAAGCTGATCCGGACTTCTGCTGACCTAACCAAACCCCTTGACACAACCTGTATCCCATTCCACGATCTCAAGGAGAACTCAACCCTTTTATCAAGTTTTATCATTTCAGTTTCTTTTGGTTAATTAAACATTAAATTATCATTCTCTGTCTTTGTTAACCTTGCCTTATTCTGTGTCAAATCACTAGTTCAAATTGTTTGCAGGTCGGGTCATGATATGCACCAATCCAAACCTTCGCAACAATATGCGTTGTTCAGCCACAGATGTTTTGGCTGCACTATCATTTTAAAGACAAAAATCACTTAATGTAATTCAAAATAGAATCATATATAAAAATCCAATGCAATGTACATTAATCTGTGTCATTTCCTGTTTTATAAATAGCTAAAAAATATATTTTTTAATAATTATTCAATGATGATTAACATAATATTGTATTTTCTAATTTTTGTTTTTCACTTTTATGCATTTTTTTTATAAAAGAAAAATCAATAATTATGTAATATAAATCATGTTCATTTATTTTATAGCATTTATAAAAGGAAAATAAAATGTTAGAACCTATTTAATATGATTAAAAAATTTTCCTCTTTAGTTCTATGTTGAAAAAAGTGTTATAAACTTTAGTTGTTTATTTGGACCTTAATCTAACCCAACTCATACATGACCCTTTGTCTTTTTCACTGAGAAATAACAATTTTTCCTCTGATAGAATCTTAAACTTGAATTCTTAAGCTTTTTAAAAATTTCACAATCAACATTGGTTTATTTTTGCTTTTATATAAAGAATAAATATTTATCTTTAAAGTAAAATAAAATGCATGATTGGTTTTCAACAAGTGACTAAAAATTATAAGTTTTAAGTGAAACTTTTAGGGTACAAAAAGTTATTTTTAAAATTGAATAGCCCTAACCCAATTTCACCAAATATTTTTAAGGTTTCTTTTATTTAAAAAAGATAATTAAAATAAAATAGAAATTAGCTATAAAAAGTTTGTCAAAAAAATAGAAAACAGTAAACAAACAGAAATTATGTTACATATCTATACATTATATAATTATCTTTGATTTTAATTTAAAAAAAACAAAAGCAAAATTACATACGAGTAAAAAAATAAAGATTAGAAAACAAACATGAATTATATTACACAGACACACACACACATATATATTATAACAGTGTATGGTTATGGCGCTTGCATGCATATGTACGTGTACTCATACACACATGGGTACACCTCCCACCATATAATGCATGCATCACTGCACATGCACATATGTGCTTCTATATGGAAGAAGTGAGATGGCCTACTGAGTGGGGGGTATGTATATATTGGTGTGTAGCTAAATGCAGCAGAAATGTAGGTAGCAGGAAGTGAGAATTTTTCTGTGTGTATAGTGATGGTTGTAGCTAAGAGAAAAAGGGTTGTGAGATCAGTTGGAAATATCCGAATATTTGCAATGCCTTGTTATAACATATACTGCACACTATGTTGTATTACACAATACTATTATTTCTTATGCAATATTGCATAGCCCAATATTAATTGTATCATGTACTGTGATGGTTATATCATGTTAAGATGATACTGGCATTAGTAATATGATACTAAAACTGAATAATACTGGTAATACATTTATTGTATTATAACTGTTGCAGGTGTTATTCAGTTTTAGTATCATATTACTAATGCCAGTATCATCTTAACATGATATAACCATCACAGTATCTCACACTGGATGATATATTGTGTGTTAAATCGCACTATGTATATCAGTATAATTAATATTATTTGCTAATGTTATACTACATTTATTGCAGATGTTTTTCAGTTGTAGTATAATATTACTAATGCAAGTATCAATTTAATATGATATAATATAACTATCATAAAAATACAATTAATATTGGACTATGCAATATAACATAGAAATAGTAGTATTGGGTAATACAACATAGTAAAAGACTCACTAATAATCACATAAGAGCCTACACAATGATACGCAAATATAATCAACATAAAGAAACATTTGTGTGCATGTGTGTGTGCCTTGATGTATGGATATGTGTGCATATACATAGGGGAAGGTGTACCCACATGTGCATATGAGTGCATGTACATATGCATGCAAGTGGTGTATCTACATGTATATATTTACATATGAATAAAATTCATAGGCCTATACATACTGATATAAAATTCAAACCAACGTAAAAATTCATTTTTAGCAATGTTTTTCTGAGTTTTTCGCTTTTCAAAAACTTTCTCTATTCTGACTGATGATTGCCGAAAAAGACAGGCTCGAAACCAAAGGTCACAGATAAAATATCCATGTAATTATATATACTCAAACTTATACCAGCCCTCGCCAACTCAGCATATGAGTAGCACAGGGATCTGTGCGGTAAAGTAAGGAGCTGATGGTAGGTGCAGTGCTCCACCTCAGACGCAAAAACAATCTCCTTGGTCTAGCACTAGTGAAAAGGGGATAAACTCCCTCGCTGATTGGCTTGTTCCGACTTTAGGCCACCCCGACGACTTTACTTACTTTACTTATATATATATATATATATATATACACATGTATATATATATATATATATATACACATGTATATATATATATACATATATATATATACATATATACATATATATATATGGGCAATTCCATGTCAAATCATTCAGAAAAAAAGGAAAATTGTCACCGAGCCCCTTAAATTTTTCTGAAATTTTGTACATGTGTGGACTATGTTAAAGTTAGACATTCCCAAAATTCCAAGAATTGGCGGAGTTATGTTGATTTTGAGCTCTCTAAATTTGAGTGGGGGGTCGTGAAAAATGGCGAATTTTTGCAATCTATTTTTGTCTGTAAAATGAGTTCTAGAGCTTCCCTACTCCTAAAAATTGCTTTTCTTTACCCAAGAAATCCAAAAATACTATCCAACCAATTTTAAGTTATTCATGGTTTCTGATTTTTTCATATCAAGATCAATATCCCAATGTGGCACTAAATCTAAGACAAAATTTTTTTCTATCATTATTTCACATATATTGAACATTATTTGTACCAAAAAGATAGTTTGCCCAGGACCGAAGCTACAACATCAGTTAAAATTTTTCAAATCAGAAATCATTAATAATTTAAAACTGGTTAACTTTCATACTTTTTTTATAGCATTTTTGGATTCTTTGAGCAAAAATAGTTTTATAAACCAATTTTTAGGAATAGGGAAGCTCTAGAACTCATTTTACAGACAAAAATAGATGACAAAAAGTCACCATTTTTTGTGATCAACTACAGTTTGGAAAGTTAAAAATCAACATAATTCCACTAATTTTTGGAATTGGAAGCTCAAATTTTGGAGATTGTGTAACATTAAGATAGTCCACACGTGGACAAAATTTCAGAAAAATTGAAGTGAGAAATTTTAACAAAATTTTGTAGCTTCAGTTCTGAGCAAAAAACAAACTATGTTTTTGGTATAAGTAATGTTCAATAGATATCTATTATTAAATAGAAAAAAAATATTTGTCATAGATGAAGTGTCACATTGGGATATTGATCTTGCTATGAAAAAAACCAAAAATCATCAATAACTTAAAATTGTTTGACTTTCAGACTTTTCCAATAGATTTCTTGGATTCCTCAGGTAAAAATGCTTTTATAAACCAATTTTTAGGAGTAAGGAAGCTCTAGAACTCATTTTACAGACAAAAATAGATTGCAAAAAGTCACCATTTTTTGCGACCCCCCACCCTCAAATTTAGAGAACTCAAAATCAACATAACTCCGCCAATTCTTGGAATTGGAAGCTCAAATTTTGGGGAATGTCTAACTTTAACATAGTCCACACCTGTACAAAATTTCAGAAAAAATTTAAGGGGATGGTTGACATAGCCTGGGTGATTTGACATGGAATTGCCCATATATATATATTGTTGGAATATTTGGATATATAAAGTGTGCTATGATCCACCACTTAACTCTTAACACCTTATACCGCCTCATTCCACCCAACCAGAAGTCACATTTGTTTTCCTAATCCTATACCACCTCATTCCACCCAACCAGAAGTCACATTTGTTTTCCTAATCCACCCCAAACGATTGCCTTTGTTTAAATGTAATATCAAACATATTTAGCAGTCTTTAATTTAAGGGAAATAATAGGTAACTTTAAATGAAAAGGCCATTTTTAGCCATTTTTTGATAAATCCTTATAGGAATGGAGCTCTGAACTTAGAAAATTCTCAACAGGATGTTAAATGTTAAACTTATAGACTCGGCGTGGTCACATGGATTAAACCCAGCCTATCAACAGCTTGAATATGTGGTTAGTTGACTATTTAATCACCGATATTGATATTTACATGTTATTTGACATTGATGAACAAACCTGCAACCAAGGACAACATAAAGTTCATGCTCTGCTTAACACAAGGGATCTCCACAGCAAAGTGCTCTCCCTTGAAGCCTAAAAATGTCCACAAAAATCATAACATATATACACACACATACACACACACATATATATATATATTGCCATATTTTGCCCATAGCTATATATATATATATATATATATATATATATATATATAAGTTAAAAGAAAGGAAATGAATCCGACAGTATGAGTATGAAAAGGTGGAATGAAAACATCACACAATGCTGTTGTAGCTATGATTATATTATAAATTGTTTTCTCTTTAACAGCATTGTATGATGTTTTCATTCCACCTTTTCATACTCATATATATATATATATATATATATATATATATATATCGTCGGGTCGGCCTATAGTCGGTATCAGCCAATCAGCGAGGGAGTCTATCCTCTTTTCAATATATATATATATATATATATAGCTAGGGGCAATTATATTTTGTAAGGGAGATAAATGCATTTACATGACAAAAAGGTAGTACATTTCTGTGTGCAAATAAATAAAAATCTATGGTAGACCATACAGTATAATTATTTGGCGTATTTTCAGTTTGAGTCATAAATGGAGAGAACATTTTTCAATATGTTTGGTTATCCATAAATGAAAATACAATCATTAGTGATAATTTTTTAAATATATAAAAATCTTGGAAAATATGTTGCGCAAAATTGCGCGTTTTTAAACTTACATTTTTAAACAGATCAATTAAAGTTGTATTTATAGTAAAAATATTGAGTTCAATGAGGCACCTTCCAGACGTTTAAAATTCAATATAAAATTTTTGAGTGAATAAAAATAGGCTAATTGAACCAGAAAAAAAAAAAGAAGTTCAAAGAAAAATATTGTTTTTAAAACTTTAAAAAAAAGAAGAAAAAAAAATGCTACATGAATTATATTTTGAGTTTTAAGAAAATAACTATTAAATTTTCAAATCATTTTTTACGGGTATTGAATTTTTATTTTTCAAGTTTTTTTTATAAAATAAGCTATTCATTATAAAATTAAGTCGTTGAATATTAATTTGTTGAAAATTTCATTAAAATTGAACAATTCCATGATTTTTGGTAATGTTTAAAATTATTTTTTTTAAAATTTATTATCTCCCTTATGAAGTAAAAAGTTGTAATAACGTTTTTAAAATATTCCTAAAAACAGTAAAAAAAAAAAAAAACATCAATAACATTGCATTAATTTCCTAAAAAATATGAACATTCCAATTAAACTAATAAAAATAAGAATCAAAAGACAACGGCAAGACTTCGTTCCCCACTCCCCAAACAAAAACTTTCGGGCTACATGTTCAGGACTAGTTGCATCTCTGTATCTGTTTTGAAATAAATGCTTTATTCCTACTTTTTACTTTGGGACATACATGGATACAGTTGACCCAAATAATGAACTGTCTGCAACTGAAACGTCTGGTTAACTAAAATAAATAAATAAATAAAACACGAAAGTACAAGCCGAAAAACAAACACAAACATCAAAAGTACAAGCCGAAACTACGGCTATGGAAAAAAAAAATACAAACCGAAACTACGGCTAAGGAAAAAACATCAAATGTAAAAGCCGAAACTACGGCTAAGAAGAAAAAACATTAAAAGTACAAACCGAAATTACGACTAAAGAAAACAAAAACAAACATAAAAAATACAAGTCGAAACTACGGCTATGGAAAAAGAACGTTGTGAGCGCATGTCTAAACTAAACACAACTACGAAAATAAAGACAGTATTAATTAACAGTTCGATTGTATTAATCTTTTATTCTCCCGCGGGTTATAAAACTTAGAAACTTGTTTGTAATTGAGTTGATCAACTGGTTGAAGACCTTCTTATGAACTGTCTCGTTTTCTATACTCAAACAAAATGTCCTGACATTGAGCTTGTAAAGTTTTTTTGTTTTGTTTTTCATAATTCTTTCATAAAATTGGTAATTTTTTTTGCAATCGCGAATGTTGCAATTTATTTTGTAAACACAGATTTTAAGCAAAAAAAGGCGGACGTCTTGATTGAAATTGACCGAAAAATTTGTTTTAAATGTATTAAAAATAAATTACATGTATAATATTATTTTGCTTTTTTACTGATGCTCATTATATGTTACTACTTTTCGACTTAGACAAAAATTTGACCGTAAATAATCAATTTAATTAAACCGTTTTTAAAATTCGTAGCAGCCGAATTTTTGGGTATACCTAGGTTATATACGGTAAATTATCTTATATACTTTTGAGACTAATTACAGTATAAATAAAAAGACAAAAGACCGTAGGTGTGAATAGAGGGGAAAAACATTTTTTAAGGGAGATATCCTGGTAGAAAATAAGTACAAAAAATCGGAAAATAAATTTAAAATAAAAACTAAAAAAATAATTTTTGGAGATCTTTTTTTACTTTTTTCGATAATTACTTAATTAGCTATTAAAAGAAAAAATTATACATCAATATTTGTTCTATTTAAAAGGGAGGGGCCTGAATTTTCAATAGAGTTTTTCTACAAAAATTATTAGATAACGATAAAAGTAGTTATTAAATAAATATGTTTTTAGAACTAAAAATATGAAATTTGAAACTTAAAATTAGGCGTTTCATATTTTAAATGAATTTTATATATTAATTTACCATAGCAGAAATACCTAATTAAATCAGAAAGTTTTGAAATAAAATAACTAATGCATTATGAAATTCATTATATTTCATTAAAATTGGACAATTCCCTGATTTTTGGTAATTTTTTTCAATCAGGGGGATTAAATTTATTTTGTAAAATACGTCTGTGAAGTCAAAATTGGCAGTACCTAATACTGATAAATTGCCATTAAGAAAATTAAAAGTGACTAGCAGGACCTGTGGATATATCACAGTATGATGATTTAGTTTGATATGTTTACTTAAGAGCTATTGAAAATAGTTCAATATGTAAAAAGTATAATAATCTTGATTTAACTCTCTCTCACTCTTTTTTTCTTTCTTTCATTCTTTTCATCATGTTCAATTGAAACATTAGCATTATCACTTCCATGCACTCTATCATTTCCCTACTCTTTTTCTTTTTCTTTTTTTTCTTTCTTTTTTATATTTTTTCTATGCAGCATGTCCTTTTTCTTCATTTCTTTCTTTATTATAAAAACAGAACGGTCTATTATTTAGCTGAGGTGATGACACTCATAAATAAGAATACGGTTATTAAGTAACACCAGATAATCAGGATTTGCATATCATTTTGGATGGTCTCACTAGAGTGTGTTAGAAGATGATAATAGTTGTACAATTACAAGTATTAATAAATAGGTGTCTGATGTTATTAGATAAAATTACAATGTAAAATCCAGTTTTATTTGGATATGAATAAATAAAAGCAATTTTAAACTTTTTATTTGATGATGTTGAAATTAGCAGAAAATTCCGTGATTGTAAATTTTTGACAATTAGACAGCTGTTACATTATCTCATTGGGGATGATGGTGTATTCCATGGTTTTAGGATTGTTTAAAATCAGTTTTATTTTTAGGCCTTCTCTTTAAATGTGTATAATTATTTTGGTTAGAAATGAAAGGATGGAAAAAAATTCAACTTTGGCAAAATAGTGCTAAAAACCATATGGCGGGGGGTAACCGGATAAATGAATGACAAAAAATAGATAAATAAATGATCCAGTCAGCCAGCACACAGATAAAATTTAACCCAAATCTCCAGACAAATTGGTGACTTATCCCAAGGGGAGGGGGTATAGATTTATGTGGACAGTCTGGTTAAATTAGGTCAAAGAGTTTTTAAGTGCTGGTTAGAGTAAAAAAAAAAACAACAAAGTTTTAAAAATAATATATTTATGATCAGAAGAAAAGCAGGTCAGTGTCAATCATAATAAAGTTGTTAGAAATAAAATTGGCAAGAAAAGAAAAGGATAATTAATAAAATATAAATCTTGGGTTCATTACTTTTAGGAACATCTCTCTCTCTCTCTCTCTCTCTCTCTCTCTCTCTCTCTCTCTCTCTCTCTCTCTCTCTCTCTTAAATTGTATTTGACTGACAATCAATAATAGTCTGGTTGATTTAGACTCAAAAAGAGGTGTACTGGGAAAAGAAGGTTAAGGCATATTTGGAGTGTGATTTTATGCTCTCTAAAAGAAAAGGAAAACTCCTGTTATAAACAAATTTATTATGTCCATTTTTCCGAGTACAACCTTCAGTCAAAGAATTAATTTTCAGTTCTTCAACAAACACATTGGATTTGAATAATGGTGTTAAGATTCACATCGTGAAGTTACAAAAGAAAGAAATATTCCAAATTCTCAAAGTTTTCCTATTTTCATTTGTGTTCAAATGTAAATGGTTCTTTTCACATTTCCTTATTGTGAACATTTGAAAGAATTTCATTCAGTTTATTTTAATGTTGTTGCTTTAGTGATTAAACAAAATTCTATTCTCTCCTCCAATTTGAAAGAATTTCATTCAGTTTATTTTAATGTTGTTGCTTTAGTGATTAAACAAAATTCTATTCTCTCCTCCAATTTGAAAGAATTTCATGCAGTTGAGAATGTTTTAATGTTGCTGCTTTGGTGATGATTTTTTGTCCTCTTCTTTCAATGAGTTTCATGAGTTTCTTGGGAAGTTTTGGTTGTCTTATAAATGATGCAGAGGAGCTGATGGTAGGTGTCGCGCTAAAAAACGATCTCCTTGGAATTGTGCTAGTGAAAAGGGACAGACTCCCTCACTGTCTGGCTGACACTGACTTTAGGCCACCCTGATGACTTTCCTACTACTACTACTACTACTATGAATGATGCTGGGTTGTCTGAGTTGTTGGCTATGGAGACAATATTGTAGCACACATTCTTTCCGGAAAGATAATCCCTTGAGCTTTGTGAGTGTACTTCTTGGTACATGCAGCTTGGATGAACAAGCATATTGATTCTGTATTTCCACCTGTATATGTTGATCATGTTAGTGAAGGAGTTGATGAGAGCAGTAGATGTGGTTTCATTCAGAATAATTTCCATGAAATGGTATAAAGCTGTTTGACTGAGAAGCTGGAACAGTCAGATGTAGATGAAATAAATTTTTTTTTTTATGAAAAAATATGAACGCATGAGTTGAGCAGTGATGACAACCAAATTCACAACACTCTCTAAGCTACAAGGAGTGCTTGAAACTTTGATGCATGGATTCAGGGACATCCAGAACAGTAAAGCTAAGGTTGGCTTATATTGAGTCCATTGAAACATTGAAGCTGTTTATCAATGGTGAGAAAACTGGAGACTGGAATTTGCATCTTGTGGCTGTAGGATAGATACAGAATTTATTTGCAGCACTGAGACATTCCAACTATTCTAGGAGTGCTAGATTTTACTTACAATGGATACTGGAACTGTTGGAAAAAAAAACCCCAAAAAATATCCTTGGCAGAGTCAGCAGTTCTCAGAGTATGGATTTCATTGTGTAATTCAATGATCAGCACTGGGTGGGCTTATCAACTGACCTCATTATAAACGATGATGAAGTCTATAAAGAGCTGTGGTGGTCTGACAAGAGGTCGAAGGTTTACAAAGTCAGTAAGATTGATGTTGGTATACAGCATGCACACCCATGCTCAAGTGCATAATACCATGATCACATTGACGGATCTTGTCCATAGAATCAACGACCAGCATGTAGAGCTGACCTTTGAGGATATAATGGTATAAATTGTGTTGCTGTTGAGGAAATTGGTTCTATCCAGAAGAATCTTGACAATATGAATGTTTTTGCAATCATAATGAAAAGAAATTCACAATTACATACACTTGCTCAGCTGTAAAAATGTGTGAAAATTGATGGACAAAATGTTAACCTCAGTGTTCTGTTTTCAAATCTGGTCATTCTACTAGAAAGACAAGAAGACATGACTCCTTTTTTAGGCTTGAGTTCACTCTATGTCTAACTTCAATTTTCAAGAATTTTCAGATGAGAATGCTGTACTGAAATATCATCTGACTACTGACAAACATGAATCTCAGCCAACAGCTGCGATAAAGGTTGTTTTGCATGGATGTCCTTTATCGATTGAAGTGGTTGCCAAGAGTGATATACAAAGATGTAGTTGAATATTACCTGAGATATATAAATGCCAAGAGTGATATACAAAGATGTAGTTGAATATTACCTGAGATATATAAATGCCAAGAGTGATATACAAAGATGTAGTTGAATATTACCTGAGATATATAAATGCCAAGAGTGATATACAAAGATGTAGTTGAATATTACCTGAGATATATAAATGAGATGATATACCCAAGAGTGATATACAAAGATGTAGTTGAATATTACCTGAGATATATAAATGCCTGATATACAAAGATGTAGTTGAATATTACCTGAGATATATAAATGCCAAGAGTGATATACAAAGATGTAGTTGAATATTACCTGAGATATATAAATGCCAAGAGTGTGAGATATATAAATGCCAAGAGTGAGATGTAGTTGAATATTACCTGAGATATATAAATGCCAAGTATGAAGCATGAATTTTTGATGGTTACTCTGCTGGATCTTTAATAAAAGACAACAAACATCTTGGAATTTTGCTAACATTAAAATTGAAAATGGCTTACAAGTTGTTATCAATTAAAAGCTTTTCATCTCAAAGAAAAAGTGTTTTGAGGGAAAACCATTTTAGGGAAAGTTGAAGAAGCTGATCAGCGATTGGGAAGTTGTATAGAAGACAAATTTAGATGTGTTACAAAACTTGCTGGTTATCCACACATGGGCTGGATGTCACATAACATCAATTGTATTTAAGCATGGAAAATGTGAGGTAATCAAACGAGATCCTATCTTGTTGTACTACTTTATCTTTCTTTAAATTTCTTCTCATACCCAAGTTGTATTTGCAGATTTTTGTCAAGATGCAGGAAAGTAAAGTGACATGTTGGATTCACTCAGGTACATCAAGTACATGGTGTACATGACAACATCAAATATTTTACAGACTGAATAACTTCCTCCTACTGAACAAGCAGCCCTCTTCCATAGTCTGTGTGTGCATCAACAAGTAATGATTTGGATGAGGTTAGCTCCTTGCCAAATTTAATCATGTAACTGGGGTTGGAAAATGAAAAGCAGCAGCAGTTCAGTTCCTGTCATGACAGATCTTGATCCAGTTCCTGAAGAACTACTAATGTTTGCATGGTGCAAGAGTTCTACAGGACTGCTCATGCCAGAAACCTGGGTTTGCAGGTATCACAAGCATACAGTAATTGTCAACGTATTGATTGCTGCAACATCAGTCAGGCTGCACAAGAATTAGAAGAGAAATACAAAGACAAAGTTACTTTGTTTTGAGGACAGAAAATTGTCTGGGAATTACCTTTTTTTGGTTGAGATTTCACATTCCTCATTTTAGATCTTGTTTCCATACTCTCTCAATAAAAAAAAAATTCTTCAAAAAGAGGAGTTTCCAAATTTCAAAAGAGGATACCCTGGTCTCTCAAAAAAAAAATATAAGATTTAGCTTGGTAACTATTTTTCCCAGTCCACCTTTATATCTACGATAGCAATGAACTAAAATTACATTTGTGTCATTTGTCAATGTGATTAGCAAGATAACTTTCCCCGTTGAAAAAAAAATCATGAGCCTGCTTAATTTTCAGGAAAACAAGAAATTTGACAACCCATTCACAGAAAAAGCAAGTGGAAACATTTATGTTCTATAACACATTGCTGATTGAACTGGTTAACTACCAATAGAAAAACCTTATAATGTTAAGCCAAAGGATGAAACAAAAAGTTCATGTCATATGTTTTATTGGCACCGACAATATTATATGTGTAGTAAGTAAAGTCTGCAGAGTGGCCTATATATCAGCCAAACAGCAAGGGAGTCTATCCCCTTTTTGTTAGCACTAGACCAGAAAGATTTTTTTTAATGAGAGTGAGCATCACACCTACCGTCAGCTCCCAGATGTTTTACTGCACAGGTCAGAGTATCTAAGCTGTGCTACTCATGCATTGAGTTGGTGATGACCGATATCGAACCTGGAATCTTGCAATTCCTAGTGTAGTTAACTAAATTCCAGTATTTTCCCAATTTACTTGGTTTGTGTACAAATGATACTGTTTAGTACATAGTAAGATTTACACAGGCTAAATGCAGATACATGAGTCCACTAGATTACAAATTTTTAGTTCATATAGTTAACTTACATCAGCTAAATTTCTGAGATAGCTGGTTAAATTCTGTAAACTGGATGTTTATGGGAATTAATACTATAAAGCATTAACTCTCACATATGGGGAATTCCAATATACTGGTAAATAACTTAATTCTTTTATATATTGGGTAAATACATCCTAATTTTGAGTATATTGGGAAAATATTTCAAGAGTGGTGGAAAGGGTGGTGGAAAGGGTCATGGTAGGGTGGTGGAAAGAATGGTTGAAAGGGTGGTGGAAAGAGACCTGGAAAGGTGGTGGAAAGGGTGATGGAAAGGGTAGTAGAAAGGGTCTTGGAAAGAGTGGTGGAAAGGGTGTGGAAAGTGTGGAAAGAGTGGTGGAAAGGGTGGTGGAAAGTGGTGGAAAGAATGGTTGAAAGGTTGGTGGAAAGTGGTGGAAAGAATGGTTGAAAAGGTGGTGGAAAGAGTCCTGGAAAGGTGGTGGAAAGGGTAGTGAAAAGGGTCTTGGAAAGGGTTTGGAAAGAGTGGTGGAAAGGGTGGTGGAAAGTGGTGGAAAGAGTGGTGGAAAGGGTGGTGGAAAGGGTCTTGGAAGGGTGATGGAAAGAGTTGTGGAAAGGGTGATGGAAGGGTGGTGGAAAGAGTCCTGGAAAGGTGGTGGAAAGGGTGATGGAAAGGGTCTTGGAAAGGGTCTTGGAAGAGTGGTGGAAAGGGTGGTGGAAAGTGGTGGAAAGGGTGGTGGAAAGGGTCTTGGAAGGGTGATGGAAAGAGTTGTGGAAAGGGTGATGGAAGGGTGGTGGAAAGAGTGGTGGAAAGAGTCCTGGAAAGGGTAGTGGAAAGGGTGGTGGAAAGGGTGGTGGAAAGGGGTGGTGGAAAGAGTCCTGGAAAGGTGGTGGAAAGGGTAGTGGAAAGTGTAGTGGAAAGGGTGATGGAAGAGTGGTGGAAAGAGTTGTGGAAAGGGGTGGAAGGGTGTGGAAAGGGTGGTGGAAAGAGTTCTGGAAAGGTGGTGGAAAGGGTGATGGAAAGGGTAGTGGAAAGGTGTTGGAAAGGGTGATGGAAGGGTGGTAGAAAGGGTGGTGGAAAGAGTCCTGGAAAGGTGGTGGAAAGGGTGATGGAAAAGGTAGTGGAAAGGGTGGTGGAAAGAGTTCTGGAAAGGTGGTGGAAAGGGTGATGGAAAGGGTAGTGGAAGGGTTGTGGAAAGGGTGGTGGAAAGAGTTCTGGAAAGGTGGTGGAAAGGGTGATGGAAAGGGTAGTGGAAAGGGTGTTGGAAAGGGTGATGGAAGGGTGGTAGAAAGGGTGGTGGAAAGAGTTCTGGAAAGGTGGTGGAAAGGGTGATGGAAAGGGTGGTGGAAAGGGTCTTGGAAGGGTGATGGAAAGAGTGGTTGAAAGAGTTCTGGAAAGGTGGTGGAAAGAGTCCTGGAAAGGTGGTGGAAGGTGATGGAAAGGGTAGTGGAAAGGGTGATGGAAAGAGTGGTGGAAATAGTGGTGGAAAGGGTGATGGAAAGGGTAGTGGAAAGAGTGGTGGAAAGGATGATGGAAAGGGTAGTGGAAGGGTGGTGGAAAGGGTAGTAGAAGGGTGGTGGAAAGGATAGTGGCAAGGGTGATGGAAAGGGTAGTGGAAAGAGTGGTTGAAAGAGTGGTTGAAAGGATCATGGAAGGGTGGTGGAAAGGTAGTGGAAAGGTGGGGGGAAAGGGTGGTGGAAAGTAATTTAAAGTTATTGAAGTGTTAATAGGTTGCAAAATTTGATGTTTTTCGGGGAATTTATCTTTTGAATCTGGATAACAAAAAAGTTCTTCAAAGTTGAATTTGTAGAATTATTGTCTTTTAGTTGTTTGAATCTTGTAGATTTTTTCTTTTTTTTTAGTTGAAGTCTTGAGTGAAGTGAGTGCTGGTTATTTCATATTTCTTTGAGCGAGATAAACCCTAATTTCCTCATAAAGATGATGTCAATCAATATCTGGGCCTTGAGGTAGCATTGCTACGATGTCCTCTTTCAACCACTGTCCTGATATACACTTAAGTTTTCTTAATTTGTCTCGGCAGATTCACAACCATTTTTCTTTCATAGGCAGAGGGAAACTTGAGATCCTATCCTTCGCAGAGCTGTCTTTTACATGCTGCTACCAAAGGTCTGAGCAAGAAACTGTTGTATCAGTCAAAATCTTCCCCTCTCCCAAAGGGTCGTGACATCAGCAGCCCCAGCAACTTTGCCTTGCTCCTCTCCAAAAAATCAGGATGTCAGTAGCCCTAGCCTGGCCTACATGAGGGATTGGTAGTGATGACGTCATAAAAATCTAGCAGTGATTGACCATCAGTCAGTGTAAGCCCTTAGGGTCAAAGTCTGGGACGAAGAATTTCAACTGTGATGTCACAGATTTAACAGAAGATTCTTTTATGTTAGACCCAGATATCTGGAATTACACCCACATTTGGAATATATATGAAAATGTTAATATATTCTTGTATACTTCACCATTATTATAAGTGAAGACACACAATCCATCAGATGAAGTGAAATAACATCATCTCCATATAGTAAGGTTTTCTAAATTCCTTTATAAAGTCTTTATTAAATAATGAGTACTGCCATGTGAGTACTGCCACATAGCAGTACTGCAGTTTTCTCATCTCTATTTTTATCAAACATTTTTAATGTTTTAATGATGTTTTATGTCCATTTAATTTGTTGTAAGTGGTGCAATCAAAATCTTCTGAGACTTGAAAAGTTTTATTTGTACTTTATTGAGATTTGGCCACTATTTGGGATAGTTTACCTCCTTTGATGTTTTTGCCTTAGTGCAGTGTTTCAGTCATACTTGCAATGCTTCTTCCTTTCTGAAAGTCCTATTCTTTAAGCATGACAAGCATCATATGCAATCTCAGTGCAACCTTTTAGTTTGAAATTTATCCTGAAAAAGACAGTCATATCTAATAAATAGGATGATTCTGGTTGCGCTATTATAGCAGAAAAACTCATATTTTCAAAGTATGACACTCTAGTTTACTAGTTTGAAAAAAGGCTATGTTGTCATGTTAGTGCACTCAATTCCCATCATGCCACCTAATTACCGGAAAATTCTAATTGAAAACAAACATATACTGCACAAAGAAAAAAAACAAAAAACTTCAAATACTCGAAGCCCAATACATAAAAAAAAACCCACCTTAAACAAGATCAACTTTGAAACATGTCAACATGTCCTCAAATGCCTATAATTTCCCGCCAACTCTCCTCCCACCATTCCCCATAACATTCTTATAAACTTTTCAGTCCCTCCTCCTACTTATTCCTACTACTACTGTTTGTTCAAAAAGAAACAATGGAAACATCTCACCAGTTCCACACCTGATGATGGCACTAAGTAGTGCAGAAAGTAATGTTAAAACCTTTGGTGGATTCATACACCAGTTCCACCCTGATATTAAAAAGATGGCTAGACAATTAGAAAGGATTGAAAAAACTTGTCAGACAAGAATTGTCCATTGAGTTCAACAAAACATGTTTAAAAGAAAAAATGCCGCCAAAATATACTTTATATATATATATATATATATATATATATATTATATATTCTAATAATGCATCATAATTCTAATATATATATATATATTATAGACAATTTATATATATATGTATATGTATATATATATATATATATATATATATATATATATATATGATATGGTTGGCATAGATAACTTAACTCGATAGGGAATTCTGACAATAAGAATACAAGATACCCCAGCCTTGTCCATGCATAGGTAATAATAAAAAAATAAAGTGTCTAGGTTTGGCTTGTTTATTCCATTCAAAAGGTTCAAATGGGTATTATAAGGTCTAGCAAGAGAACACATGAAAAAACATGATAATGGTAAGTGAAAGAAACAAGGAAATAAGTCGGTTGAAATTTATCAATAGTTTTAATTGCCAAACAATATGGGAAGAAAATATATTAGAAATTTTTTTCCTACTTGAAGAAAATGGAGCAAATGACACTAGTCGGATGCGACTTCACTCTTACTGCCATGATGGATATGGACTAGACTGACCGTTCATGACTTGGGGTGCTCTTCTCACTGGGTCAAAGAGGTGCAGACTACACAAGGATCCTGTGGGCTGTCTTGAACAAATCCTGGAAGCAGCACTCCATAAAAAGCAGCTGTATGGCTACTTACCTCCTATCACAAAAACCATGCAAATAAGATGGACAAGACATGCTGGACACTACTGGAGAAATAAGAATGAACTCATAACTACAATAAGAAAAATAAAGGATAAGTATCATTTTAAAATTCTGTATAATAAAAATTATCTAAAAATTCCATTTTCTTTTTTGGGGAGGGGGAGATTAAGGTAGGTTTGTGTTTTGTTTTTTGTTTTTGTTTTTTCATAAACCAGATACTTTGGCCATGCTTTGGTAAATGGTGAAAATGACTTACTAATTATAAATTAAAATAAAATATGCTCATAATATATAAATATAATGTAATGTTCATAAATCTCTATGTAATATAATTCATGTTTGTTGTTTTGTGTGTTATAATCTTAAAAAACGTATGACAGCTAAGATTTTTCTTTCAAAAAACTTTGTTTTAATAAAAGACCAATAAAATGAGTTAAATTCATTTTTTTTATCAAAACACATGAAAATTTAAAAAATTTAGGTTTGGATTCCTTGTAAATTTACAATCAAAATACAATCTGAATAAAAATAAAACTTCAATTTGTTAACATATATAAATATATCATATAACTTGCAATGAACATGAACAAATAAGAACAATTTAAGTGAAGATATTTTCTCTTCTAGAAATTACTTTGGTGTGACAATGTACATAGGAAGTTAAAAGATCTGATAATATTAATTAGATGATATTGGTATATGTATCTGTAGGAACCAAATATAATAGAACTTATTATTTCATATCAGCTTTTGAAGTTTTTGTCTATTGAATTGTTTCTGCTGTGACTACTGATGGCATCAATGAAAAGATGTTAACCTTGAGATTACTTTTATCTCTCTTTGTCTTTCAATTGGCATCACTGTGTGATGACAACTTTTGTCCAGATTACTGTTCCTTTTTATTGCTGGAGGTTGACTTGTTTCTGAAATAAAGAAAGAACTGATGAATTGCAATTGGTTTTTTAATCAATTTAGTTATCACATGACCTATTTTAGTAGCAATTACATAAGTATTTAAATTTAATGGTTGGGTGCCAGATTCAAATATTGCAGCCATCTTTGTGATTTGTTAATTATGAATTTGTAACTTTGTGGATTCTTTTATCTAATTTCTTTTTGCAAATGACCCTTTGATTTATTGATTTAAAAGGTAGAATTCTTCAAAAAAAGTCTTATTTTAAGTAATAAATACTTAAAAGATATTATTTTATTAATTTTATTAATTAAACAAACTGATTAAAAATAATCTAGAATCACAAAACAGGAATATTAAGCAATACTGAAAGAGTTAAATGTAAATAAGTATAGATATATAAATGAAAATGTATATCATATGAACATTTATTGTATATTGCATTAGATTAATGATTATATTTTTGCCCCTATCTAATCAGTTTGTCTTTCTGCTGGTAATCAGACTTTGATCTGGTCACTCTCTCTCTCTCTCTCTCTCTCTCTCTCTCTCTCTCTCTCTCTCTCTCTCTCTCTCTCTCTCTCTCTTATTTTAAGTAATAAATACTTAAAAGATATTATTTTATTAATTTTATTAATTAAACAAACTGATTAAAAATAATCTAGAATCACAAAACAGGAATATTAAGCAATACTGAAAGAGTTAAATGTAAATAAGTATAGATATATAAATGAAAATGTATATCATATGAACATTTATTGTATATTGCATTAGATTAATGATTATATTTTTGCCCCTATCTAATCAGTTTGTCTTTCTGCTGGTAATCAGACTTTGATCTGGTCACCTCTCTCTCTCTCTCTCTCTCTCTCTCTCTCTCTCTCTCTCTCTCTCTCTCTCTCTCTCTATCTATCTATCTATCTATCTCTCTCTCTCTCTCTCTCTCTCTCTCCACTGTGTTCAATTAATCTGGAAAGACAAGGTGGATTTCTGCTGAATTCCCCCTGGGTCGAATAGATTGTTGAAAGGCTATACAAAATATAAGACTTTAAGACAAGGAAGACAAGGAATCACTGGTCAAATATAGTATGATCTTAAGTTATATCTTTCAGTTTGATTACATTAAATTTATCCCTTCTCACTGCCATTTCAATGTAAGTGACACTGGGGTCTGCTTACTTAGCAGTCAGCCACAAGCCAAAGTTCTAATTTTGGAGACTGGTACAAGGTCTGGGATCAGGAGATTCTGCAAAGTGACATGGACTCCAGTGGCAGTATTAATTCGACTGGCAATCTCCAGCTTATATGGAACCCAGCCTTCATTTGGCATAGAGTTGGCTGGGTATGTATTTTTTTTTTTACCAAAATAACTCTTTTTCTAAATTTGGGGAATTGTCCCTTTTAAATGATCAGAGGGTTCTTAACTCCAACTTTCTGTAGTTTGTACCTTTCATTGCCACTCCAATGCAGACAATCTCTGAAACCGCCTTCTGTCTTTGAAATGTTGCTTGTCTTTCTCTCTCTCTCTGGACAAGTATCAACAACTTTTGGGCTTCCTCATTCAGCCATCCCCAGCCCAACCAAATACGTCATTAATAAATTCCAAAATGTTTACTGATTATTTCTCTGGTCTGTTTTTTTTTTAAATATCAGTCATCACTGTCCAATTTTATATCTCATTACCTACATGCTTTTATTTGTCAAAAGTAACCCTTTTGAACCTCGGTACATCTGGGAAATATCAGTCATCACTGTCCAATTTTATATCTCATCACCTACATGCTTTTATTTGTCAAAAGTAACCCTTTTGAACCTTGGTACATCTGGGAAATATATCATTTTGGGTCACTCAAATCTCAACTTTTCATTTAAAAAAACAATAATCAAATTAATTTCTATAGCTTGATTAACCAATTTTCCATCCATCAACCAATTCCTTGTACCCTTATGGTGTTACATTATTATGTTTTCACCATTTTGAAAAATAAATAGAAAGAATAAAACAAATATTAAGCCATTTCATTTGTCTGTAAAATATACAGCTATGGGTAAATTGTCACATTTTGAATTATTAATTTTGCGCATGTGCTTTGTTTTGTTTCAGGTTTTGTCTACTGTGCAGCAAACTAGGATTAGCTTGGCATTATCTGTGAGGAAAGCAGTACCATAACATAATTAACTCCTCCAGAAATTTTGAAATGAAATGATGTATTGCATGGCATTCATGCTGGAAGCTCTAATACGAAGATTTCAGTTTATCAATCTGGACACTGCAGAGGATTTGAAAATTGAGAAATCCAATGGTAATTATGAAGATATGGCAGCTCAGAAGCCTCACTAATCATTCTGATGAGGAAGGAACTTCCAAATTTGTTGGTGAAATCCAGACTATGATTGATAACGATTCCAGCAAGTTATTTGGGTCCATAGCTAGGGACATGTAGTATCTGAATTTCTTATCAGGCTGGTAGTGTATGACAACATTTGCTACAAGATGAGAAAGGGCCAATTTTTATCATTTGTTGTATGTGTATACATACACTACATTAATGTAGAGTTAACTTGCAGTTTTGGTAGGGAACACTTCTGGTCCTGAAGTAGGGATAGGAAAACCCTTAGTAGAAATAAAGATGTAATCAACTCAATACATGTGTTGCAGTTATTCATATATTGATGGCAGGGAATCATCTCTTTCTCTTACGGGTCCAAGTCCCAAACTCGACACCGGTAAGCCTTACCTCACCTTCGTTTTTTAATATAACATGATATTAGAATCTTAAACCTTTTTTCTAATGTAAAACTGTCACCGATTTACTCACTCTCTCACTGCCATAATGTCTTATATATATGGTTGATTGGTTGGCACCTTTCTGTCCACTAAGGATGTTAGTGTAATGTCCATAAAAACAAAAAAAAAAAAACATTATCTGCATCTGCACAAGTGACTCTGCGGGCCAATCCTTGAGTGACAGTCTTTGGTGCACTGACTGCACACAAACAGTGATGCTTGCTGGGGCTGCTGTTTTCTCTCCTTCCTTCTGGTTCTCTTTGCTGTAGAGGCTATTCTCCTTTCTGTCTTACCCCTCTTCGTGCCTTGTTTAACATTAAGGTGCCAGGTCACTCAATTTTCTGCATCTATCTCCCATGTGTTTGTAGCATGTCCTCATGTCTCTCCCGCAGACATCTTTGAAGCGTAGGTGTGGTCTACCTACTGATTGGGAGCCTTTTACCAATTTGCCATACTTCAGGATGCAGCCATTTTCCATCCTCCTGACATGACCAAGCCAGTGAAGGACAACATGCTTTATATATATATAAAATTTCAGTATAACTTGTGTACATATATAATGGAAATGACAAAAAGACAAACACATTTTGCCTTTGTATTTATGTAGTAGACAGAACATCCGGCTAATTCCATTAAAAAATCAATTAATTTTAGATTTGTCAAATTACTTGAGTAGGAGAAGTTCTTCTGAATGGAAAGTAACCAAAATTATTCCCAATTTTATTTTTGTGAGCGTATGATGTAATTTGTTCCTCAATTACAAATATCAATTTCTCGTTTTGGTTTTCATGATCATCAGTCAGACGTTAATGAAATATTCTCTTTTTTGAATTTACTGTATTTATTATTTGTTGGAATTTTGAAAAGCCAAACCGTTTATGTAAGCTTGGCTGCCATTGACTTATTTTAAATTTGAGATGCTGGCTCCCCCATGGTATATAAGCATTTTGGTGCATATATTGTGGCAGTGACAAGAAGATCATGGTCCCAGCTAGACCTAAGTTTTGTCATTCCTTTGAACAACATGGTTGGTGGAGTAAAATTTTAATTTAATTTCCACATACATGTGATTAGAGGAAACCTGGTCTCACTAATTCTAATCACTTGTAAATTTCCACATAAATGGACTTCATTCTGGAGAAAGAAGTACTTACCCTTCCCTATAAGTGATAAATATTTGTTTTCAAGGAGAATATGATTGTGAGAAATTTATTGATTACTTCTGAGATGTCAGCAGTATATTTTGTTAATTCTGGAGAAATAAGATTACAAGTTTGTCCCTATTCAACAAGTGAGAAGTTGTGGGAAAAGTTATTTTCAGGAAGTTTAAATTGAGTGTATTACAGTGTGGAATAACAGTGGAAATGAAACCAGAAATTCTACAGAAGATTCCTGGTGATTCATCTGAAGAATTTAAGAAAATGGGGACATCTAGATTATGTATTTTCAGAGGCTGTATGCCTTTAAGAACAGAAGTAAAGAAAAAAGAAAAAGGAACTTGTATATCAGAGACTATTTTTTGGTCATTTTTAGAATATTTGTCATAATATACAACAGTTTCATTTACGTTGAAACAAATCTCTCTCCTTCTTTATGTTAGAAAATGTTAACTGTTATTTTTATAATGAGGAATCTAATGCAACTGCAGCATAAAATGTTTTTTCATTGTTAAATGTGATTGAAATAAATTACTGTTTAACTAGGATAAATGTTTGTTTCGCTCAGAATTATGGCCCAACTCCATTCTTTTGAGATTTGAATATCTTAACTCCTTCTTTTTACAGCTTTCAAGAGAATCTTTCTTTGGTGATAACAACAAATAACTATTTCTTGTTAATTTTAGTGTGAACTTCGAGTTACAACTCGACAGCTTTTTCACATATTCTTTCCCTTTTCCTGTATTTACTTCATGTCATTCAAAATAAACCCATGGTAATTTATGAAAATACCTCATGGTAACCCAGAGCAAGTTACAAAAATACCCCCAGAGTAACCCAAATAACTCTTGGTGATTTATTTTCAACAATAAGTAACTATTTCTATTATTTATCTAGTTATTAAAAAGAAAATATTCAAAAGTATTTTTGAGTCTTGACATAGTCTAAAAATAAATTTATTATGAAAATAAATGTACGAAGAAGTTTTAAAGATTTATTGGATATCTCAGAATTATTAATAAAAAATTGAATTAATTTTAGCAAGAAAAGTACGGGGGTCCAGTTGCTTCGGCCCTGGACCTTACAAGCTAACATTGTTGATCCAAGGGGCCATCCCACCAGGCAACACCTGCCCCCTTGATTTAAAGGAGCAGGGCTGAGTTTATTGCCCAGTGCCTGAGGCGCCCCCCTTGAGTGGGAATGCCGACGGGATCAACGCATTTTTTGCACCCGCCACCCACGAGCTTCGGTTCGTGGGTGGTCCCACATTAATAGGGCCTTGTGCCTAATCAGCATACGTGGGATATGTGGTAAATATCAACGGAGATTTTAACCACAAATAATATACATTATCTTTAGTGGTTTACCATGTGATGTCATGCGGTGTTGTCAACAGTTGCTCACAGCAAGAAAAAATATTCAATAAATGTTTACAATGAGTAAAGAAGAAAAAGAAAAAAGAAAAAAACAACAAAAAACAAAAACAAAAGCCTATTGGCGGAGTAATCTCAGAATTATTAGGAAAAGTTTTTTTTAGCAATAGTATTATCTAGGAAGGTTTAAATAATTCATAACTTACATTCCGTGGGCTACAATGTGATGTGCCCCACAATTTAAGATTAAATTGATATGAAAAATATTTGAGATTTTTTTAGAATAAATAATTAAAATAAACCTATTTAGAGTTTTACATAAAAATTCGTCAATAATTAATACAGGAAAAAAATGAATTAAATAATTTTAGCAATAGGCTAACACAATATTCATTATTTACGTAGGCTACCACATGGTACCCCATGGTCACTAACCGTGACCCACGGGTAGTTATCGACCATAGCCTACTACAGTAGCCGACTTTTAAAATAATTAGAGAACAACAGGAATATAGTTACTTTAACAGTAGTTTCATTAAATTTATTATATAGTTAATTTATCGTAAAAAGTTGTCGAATATTATTCATATTAACTTATCGTAGTCCATCGTGGGGTTGAGAGATATACCATGAATTCAGTAAAGAGGGACATCCACGTAAATGATTAAACAAGTTCACTAGTGTATTCATTATTACATAAAAATTATTTTATAGGAATATTAACTGACGTAATTTAAGTTTACGTTATTGATAGTTTCTTCCCGTTGTTTGCTTCTATTGTCATTAGGTTATATGACATTTTCGGAATACGACAAAAACTCAAACAAATATTTTTTTTCGAGTTAGATTAAATAAATTATCGCAAATCAATCTTTTAAGGTAAAAATAACTCACTGACCAATACACTCTCTGTGCTTTTGAATATCTGATATTATTTAATATCAGCATCCATACGGTTAACTAACTGTCTCTAAATAGATAAAATATTGATGTTGATGTGGATCATAAATGAAAATATTTTTATCATTTTTCGTACAATACGCTAGTCTATGCTAAAGATAATGATTGAATGTTGTATTTATTTATCATCATACCATTAGTGTTGGTCAGTTTCATTATGGATTGTTTTATTGAAAAAAAAAAATGAATGATTTCTTCTTGGCAAGTTACCAATAAATTCTTGAACAACGTATACGTATACAGTACAGGATTGTGAATACTACGTAAATCGTTATCTAAGATGACATTTTAATGGTATGTCCCAAAATATTCGTTGTCAACGTAGTTTTCATAATTTTTCAGAAACTTTGGTAGACTGTGAATTCAGGAGTGTAAATCTTTACCATAGTCTACAGAACAAATGTTAGTGGAATGAATATGAAATAAAGTCCAATGTATATATTTTTAATTTAACTTGAACTAATTGGGATTAATACTATTAATTAATAAAAATGAAACTAAGAAATAAAAACAGAACTTAATACGATACGTTAATTATTAATTTATAAGTTTTTAAAAAGAAGTATAGGAGAGCATTGCTCTCCTATACTTCTTTTTAAAAACTTATCTATACAACATCAATTAATGCTCTCAGAGCATTAATTGATGTTGTATAGATTTGAAGTTGTGGCGTAGTGATTCAATTATACACTTTTTCACCTCAGAACTGCAAAAGTGGACTGTTTTAATTTTTTTTTTATTACTCTGAAATAGATATATCGTAAAATACTCGGCAAAATTTCAGTTCAGAAATTAAAAATACATACATTGAAGTGCATTTCATAATCCATTAACATTTTACCAGTACCATAATTAAAATTTACGCCACTGAATTCACAGTCTACCAAAACTTTTTATATATGAATCTCACGTGTTTGAAAATAAGTAATTTTAGCACATTCATTTAGTTAATCAATTTCTCATTTTTAACTTTCAGAATTGATTTCCAATAGTAATTCTCTACCGTTTATTTAAGTTAGATGCAATAAGGAATATAATTAGCACTTTTTATATCAACTTTTATTATCAGCAGACATTGTAGTTAGTAACGATTAGACTTTATTTAGTAAATAAATTTCAACAGAACACTTAAAGACTTTATTGTTTAGTGTTCTGTCGAAATTTAGTTTTATGCAAAAGAAAATAAAGATTATGCTTTTTTTACTCAGTAAAAGTGGTGGAATGGAAAGGATTTTTATACGAAGTTTCGTATAATTAGTTAAGAAGAAGCACTAGTAGTTTTTAAAGAATTTTAGGGAAATAGTTCAAAATAATTTAAATGTGCTACACTCAAAGCATGGAAATCTTTTCTTTTCTTTTACTTAAAACAAAATATTTGCCCAAAACTACAAATTTTGCGACCATAACGTATTTTAATTTCCCATTTGTCTACTCATGTTATAAATAAATCAATCACTAATGAACGACAATGCCAATGATGATATCATATGGACAGATCCAGAAATATATCGTCATTTGTCATTAACCTGTTAAATCTTTTTTCTTTTACTTATATTCATGTCAAAGTGATAGTAAATAAATACATGACAAAGTGATAGTAAATAAATTCAACCTGTCTTTAAAAAGTTGTTACTTAATTTTTAGAACTTTAAAAGTTTTTAATTACTGAATGAATAATTATTGTTCATTCAAATAATATAATCAAAAACTTTTGAAGTTCTAAAATTAATAAAATGTTCTTCACTATGAAATTTATTTTTTATTTCTCTAAGTAACAAAGTTAACAAGGTTACATTATTCGTTTGTATAGGTTATATATTCGACTGAGTTTTAAGTACCCCATTTTATATCCGAAAAGAAAGTTTCTTTCTACTTGTTAATCTCATCCTGATTCAACCCCTCTATTTTTCCGTATCTTTTATTCTTTCTTACCCTCTTTATCAATTCCCTTGCTCCTCCCTCTTTCAATTTATTTGTCCATTATTCTCTTTCGTACTTCTACTACTCACATTATTTTCCCTTACTCCTCCTCCTCCTCTCACATAAAAGATATAAAAGCAGTGGAACGGGAGGGGGCAATCCTAGATAAGCGCCAAAAAGCTTAATGCCGGGCTCTCTAAAGTTCAAAGAGAAAACTCAGTCAAACAGCGGAGCTGATATTCAAAACATGCCGAATATCAAAGTGTTTAGCGGGACATCTCACCCAGAATTAACTAGAAAGATTTGTGATCGTCTGGGAATCGACAAAGGAAAGGTTGTGACAACAAAATTCAGCAATGGAGAGACTTGGTAATAATAATTTTTTAAATGTTGCCAAATCTAAAACCAATTGTTAGCTATGGATGGGTGGGATCAGTGTTCTCTTTTTTTTTTTAAATTTATTTTTTATACGGTAGATTTTCCATGTCATCTCGCCTATCTTATGTCTATATTCTATTTATATCATTGTCGTGTTAAATTGAAGTTTTTCGTGTATTTTAACATGTGTCTGATCATTGATGCATGACAGTTGTGCATATGTCACGAAATGTCCATTTTATGCTTAATTACATTAATGTAATTTGAGCATTTGCATTCCAGCATTAACAAATCTTTTTCGGTAGCGATATCAAAATATAAATTAACTGTTTGTGCATAAAATATTTTTTAGATAAGATAAGATATCACTCATTGACAGAGTAGGTAAATATAATTTTAATTAAAATAACTTACTGATCGTTGATTTTATGCCCAAACGATTTTTCTATTAGTAAAATGTACCCAATCATCATTTAAATACGACTCTTAATGAATGGGACAATTTTCTTGATTAATTATTTTAATTATGTTTTAAGTTCCGAAATACGTTATAAAGTTTAATATAGAATTAAAAGCATTACACTTATATTCATGCCCTCTTATTGTAAATTATATTTTGTTTATAGCACGTGGTTATCTAAGTCGGGTTTTCTTTTTCTTTCTGTTTAGTTTAACTTTTGATATTTCGAAAAAATAGGGGAACAAATTGCATGGAAGGCGCATATAATTTCTTAGTTCTAAATATGCATAAAGTGTTATCTTATAAGAACTTTATTCCAATGCAATAATAATGGTATTTTTGAATAGTTAACTTGATGCACGCATGTAAATTTGTGCATGCGCTTCGTACACTTAAAATCAATTGTTATCGTTTCCATTTTTTAAAGTTCGCACGTGGTTAACGTTGACCTACATGGTCGAATTTAAATAAAGTATTTGTATTCATCCTAATTCATGTCTACCTTTATTTAATTTTAAGGAATATTTGAAAAAAAAAATCCTTCCCATATTTATATAAAAGAAATGAAAAACTAAAAAAATTGTCACACTTGATTTTAAGTAATTTTAATATTTAGTACCCTTGTAAAGCAACAATTGCGATGTAATTTTTGCTCTGAAAATTTTTTTAAATTAATTATTTCATAAATCACTATTATACCAGTATCAAAGTATCAATTGAGAATATTGTAGCTAATTTTCTAAGGTTACATTTTTTATCATCTTGCGTCCTACGCATTTTTAACATATGTGTAAAGACACTTATGAAAAGCAGTTCAATGAAAGAATTTTTTGTTTTTTAAAATAATTGTATTTTTCAGAGTAATGTTATTTTTGCTATTAACATTTATAAAGTGATGGTCCAACTGGAATATGTATTTAAACTTATGAAAGAGATAGTAATTAATTTAAGTAGGATTCCACGTGGGTGATTTTATTTAATGCAATAATGGTAATTAATTCAGTCTACTCATTTTGTAGATCTGATGTTTCACTTTTATGTACTTGATTTAAATTTTTTACATTGTAGTTTAGCGTCAAATGGATATTACATTTTTAAAAAAGTGAACCTCCTGTAATTTAATTTGTATATCTAAACTTCTTGGTACTTTTCAGATAGAGTGGTCCCTGACACATTTGCCAGAGAACCATTTTAAGTCGTAACAACGCCAATTTAATTGAAATTAAACAAAATATAAAATGAAACCAACCGAATAATATAGATGCAGACAACAAGTCCCTAAATATCTGACATAGGCCAGAACTCTAAACCCTTCTTAATGTTTAGAAGCGGGAAAGATGAGAAGTATGGCCGCTGAATAAATTTCAGCGTGTTGAAGAAGTACTTTTGGGATTTAATTGTTCAAAAAATAAAAAATAAATAAATGAAGCAAGTGACAGAAATTTTTAATGTATCATTGAAGAAAAAAACTTTTTACATTTACCGCAGAAATTTCCTTTATTAAATTATTCTATACTTACAAACAGCAAAGTTAATTTAAACCAATATAGAACATCTCACATGGGACTGCACTATCCGAAAAATACCGACTTTTATTCTTTAAGATTGACTTAATTTTCTAAAACAAGAAAATATATGTTTCTTAGTATTTTAACTTATAATTTTAAAGTTTAAATGAATTTCTTTTTGAATCGGTGATACTAAAGCTGTAAAATACTAAACTAAATTCCAACGTCTGGATACAGACAGATACAGTTTAAACCTCTACTTTTTTTAATGGTCGGCTATTGAAATTTAAAATATCAGGTTGTTGAATATTGTGGCTGAATGTTAACATGTCATTTCATTGCCGAGAGAAGCTCTTTCTCTCTCTCTCATTGTCAACTTATATAACTTTACAGTTTAGTGCGTAATTAAAAATATATTGATTTCTTTAAAATTATGAACAATTAATTTAGCAAAAAAATAAGATATATTTTTTAATTTACCTATTGACAACTGGAATAAACCAGTAAATGCATTATGATAATTTGGTCAAATTCTTTCATGTTATAAGAATTTTTATAAATCTTTCAGTTTTTATTCATATTTTCTTGCAATTTTAAAATGAAAGTATATTTTATAATTGTTATACATTGTTACATTGAAACGACTCATTTGCTTAAATCTAAAAATAACTAATTTCCTACCAGAAAATGTTAACTTTGCCTTGGAAAATACATTTAAAAAATCTTGACTGTTGTCATCTATAAATTTTGAAAGCAACAATACAATATAATAGATCAAAGGAAAATTTTTAGATTTATTTCTTTATCCCACCTAAACCTTTCTGAAACTCTAGATAAATTATTAATTTCTTGCTATTAAAAATAGTAAAATAAACAAATACTTTAAAAATAAATTCTACTGGAAATATTTTTGCACATAGGAAGAAAGTTTAAATGATTTACACGTCAATATATAAAAAAAAATGAACCTCAACACAGTAACTACTTTAAAAAAATTATATGAATAAATAATGTCCCTATTTTAATTTCTAACCAATTTCTAACATTGATAAAATACATTTTCTCTCAAAGAGGAAAATGCAATTTGCAATTAGCACAAAAATACATTTATGGTTAAATTATTTTATCTCAGCAAAATTTTCCATTTCATTATGTAATAATCATTAGAACAAATAAGTTTTCATATCCTTCACTTATGAAGGTATTATATAGATAAAAGTTGAATTTTTATTAATTCTAAATAAAATGATAGATGACAGATGAGAATCTTTCAGAGAAAGATAAAAGATTATATTAAAAATAAAACATTTATTTTTTGTTAATTCAAAATTTCCATTAAAGTTTTTATCAGTTGTATTTGAAATACTTTTTGGTAAAAAAAAAAAAAAAAGATCTGGAGATAGGAGTGTAAATGTGTCAGTGTTTAGTGTAAAAACTAGGAATTACTTGAAAAACAATTCTAGTCAAATATCTGAATATGAAAATTGAAGATGAAATTATCTGGATTTTATTTAATGTTTTAACAGTCTTCTGTTAGTATTTTATTTTATACCATTCGCATAAAATAAGGAAAATGTAGTAAAATATTTGTTTATATGCAAGTAATATACTTTTTTTTTTTTTTTTTAATAATAAAAATTGTAAAAAGTCTTATATAAAAAAAAGTCTTAAAAAAAAATAAACAAATAGAATTTGTTTGAAATTTGATTTCATTTAGGAGGGGAAAGCAAGGGAAAAAATCAATTGAAAAAATTTCAGTGCTTAATAAATGTGAAATTGAAAATTTGATAAGACTTTGTTTCTGTATTTTTAAAATTGATAACATTGTGATAAAAAAATGTTTGCTTTCTAAAATTAAAATTGCATCTTACTCTATCATCTCAATATTATATCTATTTTAAATTTTGAATGTTAAACTTTCTATTTTCCAGTGTTGAAATTGGAGAATCAGTTCGTGGTGAAGATGTCTACATTGTACAAAGTGGCTGCTGTGAAGTGAATGACATGTTGATGGAATTGCTTATTATGATTAATGCTTGTAAGATTGCATCTGCTTGTAGAGTTACTGCAGTCATACCTTGCTTTCCTTATGCTCGTCAAGATAAAAAAGATAAGGTAATTAATTGTATAAAGGATCTGGCAACAAAAAATACATGCCTTGTAAATTAATAAGTTCTTTGCTTTTGTATTTTCTAGTTATTAGTCTTATTCTCAAAAGTACAACTAAAAAGTTATTAAATTCATTCTTATTTTTGGTTGGGAATATTGCAGTACAAAAAATAATCATTTTAATATTGTATAATATAGGTACCACCAATCAGTTTAGGCCATATTGAATAAAACGGAAATAGATATTTCTGAACTTTGTTTATCAAAAATCTCGTAAAAAAAAGATCGTGCAGGGTTGTTACAAAGAAAAATAGTTAATTCAAAGATCAAATTATCCGATTTGGATTAATTACATCGTTATCTTAAAAAATAAACAAACCTGTCCGTATTACATGCGAAAGGGTAATTTTCAGACCGTAATATACAGAAATGTTAAATTATTTCCCTTTTACGATTAACCAGTAAAAGTATGGATAGCTCTAATTTACATTTTTGTCTTGTGCATATTCAATAACAGATTATTTGTTTTCAACGATTTTTAAGATATTCTTTTTTTTTTTTATCTTGAAATATTATCTAAAAGAATTTTTGTGCATTCGAAAGAAGAAACATTTTAAAAACACCTGATGATTTAAAAAAAAATTTCAGCTTAGGAAAATTATGAAATTTGAATATTTTTTCGAAGAGAAAAACTGATAAAATAATCCTGTATTTGTATTCTAATAGTGAAAAAAATTATTTTATTTAACTTTTTTGAACAAAGAAAAACAAACTTTGGTTGTTACTCAGAAGCATCTCGTCTCTGTAAAACAACTGTCTGTTTTGCTCTTCCGTATATTCTATGAACCAAAAATTACTATTCAACAATAAAAATTACAAATTCTTTTAAAAATATTAATCGAGCTCAGATCGAATCAACTTTTAGTTCACCTGAAATCTAAAAATCATATTTTTAAATATCCGTGAAAAAAATTTTTTTTTTTTTTTTTTTTTTTTTTTTCCGCAGAAAAAAAAAAATTTAATTTATATTCACGCAGAAAATGAAAATATTTAATCACACGAAAGATTGAAAATCTCATAAAAATTAATTTCTTTAAAAAAAAATTTTTTTTTGACAATTTAATAGAATATAGTAAATACCAATTACATAAGCAAAAAAAAGTTTTAAAATATTAATTTTTTTTTCTTTTTTTTTTCACTTTTTATTTCCAATTTCATTAATTTTTCCTAAAAAAAACTACACCTCATACATTCATACAATTTCATTGATATAGTTATTCAGCCTCTTATCTTTATAGAAAAAAAAGTACAAAATTTTTTTTCCGTGTCATTTTTTTTATCTTATAAAATAAAATAGGGGGGGGGGTGATAGACCTCGTAAAAAAATATTTCCCCTAATTTATTTTAGAAAACAACTATTTCAGATGTATTTACATCCAATGGTAAACATTTATGTAAATTTTCGTGAAAATCGGACCATTAATTGATTTTTCATAGAATTTTTTTTAAAGTCCTCTTATCGTAACTTGTTTTTAGCTACGTTAAATTTCAGTTGATTTAACAGTGCAAAAATGAAATCATTGTTTTTGAATCATAATTTTCATTATTTTTGTAAGCTGATAAAAAATTAAAAAAATCATCAAGAATTTGTTCAATGTTTTTTCTTTCGAATGGGAAAAAATTTTTCAAGAAAATATTAATTTTTCTGCAAGTTTCATTGTGTTAAATGTAGGGGGGGGGGTAAATTGCACAGGGTCAAATTGGTGGTACTTAGTATAATAACATGATTTGGTTTCTTCTTTATTTTCTTTAATTTTTAAAATTCTTTTTTTTACATTGATTATTTTAAAGAAAAATAATTTATATTTAGCAGTCAAGGCTGCATATGTAGAATTCAGATATAACCTGCTTTAAATACCCAAAGATTTAATCTAAGCTTCTTTCACAAAATAATCACATGATTGAAATTATACCAGTAAGAAAAATGTGAACCTGTACAATGTATTAATATTATTGTAAAAGTTGAACATTAATATCAATATAGAATAAACAAAAAAGTATTAAATTAAATTTTAGTTACAAATGAGTAAATTTTGCCACTATTTTTATTTTTATATTTTGTTATAATGTTCAGCTTCCTGGTTCATCCATTTATTTTAAAATTGAATTACAAATTTTGTTAATTTTCAGATTTAAAAAAAATACATACTATGGTAAAATAAAAAAAATGACACTTTATTTTTTATAGAGTAGGGCCCCCATTTCTGCCAAATTAGTTGCCAACATGCTGTCTGTCGCAGGAGCTGATCACATCATCACTATGGATTTGCATGCTTCACAAATTCAGGCAAGTTTTTACAACTTTGATATTTCTTTTCTATTTCCATTTTCACAATTTTAATGTGTGCTAATTTCCTGATGTATTTTGTATTTTTATCATTTTTACATTTTTCATAAAAATAATTTAATAAAAGCATTCAGATTTTGTATTTTCTCTGCATATTGTAAGATTTAAAAATTAACCTTTTTGTGTCTTCCTGTTTGTAGGGATTTTTTGATATACCTGTAGATAATTTGTATGCTGAACCTGCTGTCTTAAAATGGATCAAAGGTAACATTCCTGAGTGGAGGAACTGCACCATTGTTTCTCCAGATGCAGGTGGTGCTAAAAGGTAAGTAACAGTTAAGTAATTAAGCATTGTATTTTAACTCTTAACATCCTATACCACCCCTCATTTCACCTGAAGTAACATTTGTTTACCTAATCTGCCCCAAATGATTGCCTTTGTTTAAATGTAATATTAAACATATTTAGATGTCTTTGATTTAAGGGAAATAACGGGTAACTTTAAATGAAAAGGCCATTTTAGCCATTTTTTGATAAATCCTTATAGGAATGGGGATCTGGATTTAGAAAATTCTCAACAGGATGTTAAGAGTTAAGTTAAATACACACTATGCCATAGATAAACAAAATTGTAAATACTGAAATGTTTGTCTCTAACTGAGATTATTTTGGCTTAAGATATTAAAAATCACATTCACTTGTAGTTATATATTATCTAATAAAAATAAAAATCAATATATTATTTTGAAATTCAACATTTGTTAAAAATTGATTTAAATCAATTTTTCTGGCAGGGGAAAATCTTAATGTAGCAAAAATATAATTTTCTTGTATATCTCAACTACTAAACTTTTTTTTTTCTTTTCTTTTCTTTTTTTAGAGTGACATCTATAGCAGATTGGCTTAATGTGGATTTTGCTTTAATTCACAAGGAAAGAAAAAAAGCTAATGAAGTTGCCTCAATGGTTCTTGTTGGTGATGTAAAAGACAAAATTGCAATTTTAGTTGATGACATGGCTGATACATGTGGAACTGTATGTCATGCTGCTGGCAAGTAAGTTTGGAGAAAGACTTTTAATCTTTTTTTACATTTATTTAAAAATATATTTTCTAATATGGAGACATTTGTAATTTACTTCAAACATTTTATAATTAGATCAACAATTTCAATATTTTACATTTAGCCAAGCTTGGCTACTGCTAAAAACAACATAACTATGTTTTCAGTGTGTAAATCTGAAACACCTGGATTATTATCAAAAGTGTATAAAGAGGGATAAAGGTAAATCTGAAACACCTGGATTATTATCATCAAAAGGGTATAAAGAGGGATAAAGGTAAATCTGAAACACCTGGATTATTATCATCAAAAGGTATAAAGAGGGATAAAGGTAAATCTGAAACACCTGGATTATTATCATCAAAAGGGTATAAAGAGGGATAAGGGCCAAGTTTGGTGTTTGAGTTGCCTCTTCAAGGGAATGCATTTATTGCACTGGTCAGCACATGATCTTCAGTTTGTGTATAGCTTCCTACATTAAAGATTTCAATTTCAATTGGTAGAAGGTCTGGAAAATAAAACCTGGATTATGTTTTACTGACAAAAGTTCATAAAAAGAAGGAAAAAAAATGTCCTTAGAAATCTTATTAGATATTTTCAGCCATGAAAATGACTTGACTTGTATCTCTTCCAATTTAAGTTACTTATTGTATCTTTATTACCACATTTTAAAGTTGTTTTTTTTTTATATAGGGATCAACTTCATTTTTAAATATTTTCTTTTTCCTTTTTTTTTTAGGTTGCTTGAAGCTGGTGCACTAAAAGTATATGCCATTTGCACTCATGGTATCTTTTCTGGGCCAGCCATTACAAGGATTAATGCTTCTCAATTTGAAGCTGTTGTTGTTACTAATACCATTCCTCAGGAGGAAAGAATGAAGCAAGCTCCCAAAATTCAGGTACTTTTATTTTATGTATTCATTATTATATATTCATTATGTGATAGGATAAGGCTTTTAATACAAAATTTGTTTTTAAACTTATCCTAAACAGATTGGTTTTAAATTTGAATTTATCTTAGTTGTATATCTGAAACCTTTTTAATGTTAAAGGATCAAATGGCTTAATTATTAATTACTCATTTCAGCTAGTGCATTTTTAAAGATAGTGTGAGCAAATTGGATGACTTGATTAGGAATAGATTTACAATGCAATGAAGATAGCATTGCCTTGCAGATTATTTTTTCTAGAAACAAGTGTTTGTCTCAGTCGCATGCATTTGTAAGTTTACAGATTTGTAGATTACTGAATCTGCTAGTCTGCCAAACTTTTTATGATAAAGCTACTCGGAGCCTATTTTTCGTTTTGGAGCAGAGTATTAATATCTTCATTTGATATAAGAAATATAGTCTTGCCACTGTAGTTTGATCATCACTGGGTGCTTCACTTGTGATTTTGTATTATACTAAGCTGATATCCTCATCTGTAAATAAAAGGTTTTAGGATCATTGTATTATATAAATCTTTTATAATTTTGTGAGTATTATTTTACTTATGCATTGGAATTCAGTGTCAGTTTCTGTGCATTCTGAAATACTTTCTTTTTTTTTTTTTATCCCTTAACTCCTGTTTAATGTTGTTATAATAGTTTTATAGGAAATGCTGTAAACTAATATTAAGAATTTCTTATGGGAATATATATATATGATTATCTTGACATTTTTATTTATTTTTTATTTTTTTTAAATCTGAAGAATTAGAATATCTTGTCTTCCCTAGGATTTGTTTGTTTATAGCTCTCATTAACATTTCTTGGCTGCATTTTTTTTTTTTTTTTTTTTTTTAATCTAAAATATCTTTTTTTTTTTTTTTTTGCACAAATTTCCTAGTATTATTTCCTAGTATGTTTTACAAATACCTAATTTCAAAGACTGTTCATTTTAATTAACAAAGTGCAAGAATTTATTTCCAAATTTAAAATTGAAAACTTGCACTCAAGCTTTTCCTCAAGATTCATTTACGCACTGATATCATATACATACACTTATATAGAATTGATATTTTTAATATTACCTCAGATCAAGGATAAGGTTCTGATAATTAATAACCTAACTTGTTTATTTTTAGGAATTCAATTCTACACAATACTTTTAAACTTAGTGATTCAAAGGATTTTTTTTAATCCAGATAGTTGATATTTTGTCATGGCTGTGTGAGATATTTGAAATTTCTTTCCATCTAATATTGTATGAAGATGCCTGACATTTAAATCAGAACTGTTATATGTCATCCTTATTCTTATTTATTTTTCATCTTCATTGACTTCGTGGGCTTGGAATTAAACCACATGAAAATATTAAAAGAAGGCTGGATCTAACACAGAATTTTCTTGGTTTCCTTTGCAGTGTATTGATATATCGATGATTTTAGCAGAAGCTGTACGACGCACTCACAATGGAGAATCTGTATCTTACCTGTTTTCCAATGTTCCCATGTAGATGGTGCCGGAAAATGATTCACAATTTCATAATGCAGGTGGTTATTAAAGAAATGAAAAAAGGAAAATATGTAATCTGCATGTTATTTATTTTGATTTTTTGTTGATCCAACTGCATGATTATTTTTTTTATTTTTAAAAAATTTTTTTTTACAATGGATCATGCACCTTTTTACTAGTTTTTTACTCTTAAGAAAATTAAAATAATTATATAAATGTTTTTGAAGATTATATTCTTGAACTAAGTTTTATTTTGGGATTGTATTTCCATTTTACTCACTATTTTTCCACTAAATATAATTACTTTTTTATGCTTATGAAATTTTCTAGGAGTCAAATTTTAATACATGGTTATTTCTTTTAGAATCCCTACCATTGTCACCTGAAAACATTTTCAGTTTCTTTTTGATTGACTGCATTTATATATTTGTATTGCAGAATTTTGGATTTTAACATTTAAAGCATGTGCATGAATTTAAAAAAAAATTCTCTTAAAATCAGGAGCTGTGGAATTGTACATAAAACCTGTGATTCTGACTCCTTTATTGGAAATAATTTCAAAGTAGACAATACATTTTTCTTAAAGAAGAAAAAAGGAAAAGTTTATTTTTCTTGAGAATCATATTTAGAATATACTAAAATCAATGTGTTATACTTTTCTTTTCTTTTTTTTTAATAATTAAAGGAAATCATTTAATGAATTTGTATTTGGGATGATCACCCAAAAATATTTATATAATTTGAAGAAATTTAAAAATTATGATTTTTGGAGATTTTTTTAAAATCAGATTGTTCTTTTTTACCTAAAAAAATATCCTAATGCAACTTATTACATCTATAAAAAAGATTGTTTACACCACTGGTTCTCAACCTTTCCCCCATGGATACTGTTTTCAAAATGTGCAGACCCTTACAGCTTTGGTTTATTAGATGATTATTATAGAAAAAATGTTTTTTTTTTTTTGTTTTCAATTTAAAAAAAGAACACACACACACACACATACACATATATATATTCTAAAGATAGGCATCCTGTGGTTATGAAACTGGTCTTGCATTCAATCCACATAAGGTACCTTTGTGACTTTGTGCCAAATATAAGGAATATTTAATTTATAGGCAATTCCAAATAGTTTAATAGTTAACAATTTAGTCAAACAAAGAATTTGATTCTCACTGTCACATATTTTTTGGCTTTGTGCCAAAAAGAATAGATGATTAAATTTTTGAAAGGGAATTGATACTTTTTTAAAAATTTTTTACTTTTTTTTTTTTTTATATACAAATATCTTTGAAATTTGGTTAAACAGCTTGATTCTTATCCCTGCTTCATTTAGTAATTTATGATTAGTAGTTACATATGTACAAAAAAAACAAAAACATCCTTAGTTGTAAAGGATTTTTTTTTTTTTTTTTTTTTTTTTTTTTAATTATTATTATTATATCTATAAACCAACTTTTATTAGACCGCAACAGCAAAAAATAATGTACTTATGGTAAATTGATTTAAAAAAAAAAAACTATTTTATCATTTGATCTTTTTCAAATGATTTTCCTTTTTATAGACCTTTGACATGGGGCTCATGGATTACTAAAGGTCTGTAAACAGTTTGAGAACTGCTGCACTATTATTTAAAAATTAAAAAAAAAAAATTTTTTTAAATTAAATTTCTATCAGAATTTTTCAGTTTTGGCTGTTGGCACAAAGTTTATAAAATTATTTCTATTCAAATTAGAGCAATTTTATTTCTTGGTTTGATATACTCATGGAAGTGCATGTTCATACCTATTGTTACACTACCAAGATTTGTAAATGATTATACACAGAAAAAAAGTTAATAAAATCATTAACATAGAATTTTTTTGACATTTATATTACTGATTAAATTTATTTGAAGTTGTTAGATTTTGTATTGACTCTGCACAGCTCTGCTTTAAACTTAATTCAACATTTGAATTTTATTCTTTTCTACTTAAGGAATAGATTTTATAAATCAGATCCTTCCATTTTAATTGTTTCTGAAATTGCTACAGTTTGTTTGAAACTTTATCCATGTGTGTGTTGATCCTTTTCAGTTACTGAGAATGCTTCAGCCAAATTGGTCAGGTGTTATTTTACATGTATTTTGCTACAGGAATTTAATTTTTGTTTGTTAAATAAATAGTCTTCAACTGACACTGCCTTCAATTGATTTGTCACAACTTGTTGCATGCTCAGTTTGCAAATGGCAACCATGGGGAGTTATCAAGAAATAATCATAAAAACTGAAATAACACCAGAACTTTTTTAATCCCTTTTCTGTTTCAGTTTGGTAACCTTGATTGAAAATCAGTTAATCAATGTTAACTAATCACAAATTCTTCTTATCAAACTTCTTTGACTAATTGGGGGTTCATTTTCCAGTTTCTGTCATCCAAAAATACTTAATGTTACCTACTAATCTATTTCCTAAATAGAATTTGATCTTTACAGATGCAAACATGAAATGTTTTTACAAGTGTTCAAAATCAATATTCATAAGCTGATTTTCAATTGTGGTTGGTAAACATGAACAATAAATTAAAAAAATAAAATTACTTTCTAAACTGATCTTGTATTATATAGTTTATTTTAAATTGAATATTTTGTCTGAATTCTATAAATTTGTAAATTATTCAATAAAACTAGAAACCAAACATACTAAACAAAAAGTTGTATGAAAATAAAAATACCCACAATAGTTAATTGTATTTTTTAAAGTGAT
>CM042179.1:19351518-19705669 GCA_023376005.1 Doryteuthis pealeii
CCCATGGATACTGTTTTCAAAATGTGCAGACCCTTACAGCTTTGGTTTATTAGATGATTATTATAGAAAAAATGTTTTTTTTTTTTTGTTTTCAATTTAAAAAAAGAACACACACACACACACATACACATATATATATTCTAAAGATAGGCATCCTGTGGTTATGAAACTGGTCTTGCATTCAATCCACATAAGGTACCTTTGTGACTTTGTGCCAAATATAAGGAATATTTAATTTATAGGCAATTCCAAATAGTTTAATAGTTAACAATTTAGTCAAACAAAGAATTTGATTCTCACTGTCACATATTTTTTGGCTTTGTGCCAAAAAGAATAGATGATTAAATTTTTGAAAGGGAATTGATACTTTTTAAAATTTTTACTTTTTTTTTTTATATACAAATATCTTTGAAATTTGGTTAAACAGCTTGATTCTTATCCCTGCTTCATTTAGTAATTTATGATTAGTAGTTACATATGTACAAAAAAACAAAAACATCCTTAGTTTGTAAAGGATTTTTTTTTTTTTTTTTTTTTTTTTTTTTAATTATTATTATTATATCTATAAACCAACTTTTATTAGACCGCAACAGCAAAAAATAATGTACTTATGGTAAATTGATTTAAAAAAAAAAAACTATTTTATCATTTGATCTTTTTCAAATGATTTTCCTTTTTATAGACCTTTGACATGGGGCTCATGGATTACTAAAGGTCTGTAAACAGTTTGAGAACTGCTGCACTATTATTTAAAAATTAAAAAAAAAAAATTTTTTAAATTAAATTTCTATCAGAATTTTTCAGTTTTGGCTGTTGGCACAAAGTTTATAAAATTATTTCTATTCAAATTAGAGCAATTTTTATTTCTTGGTTTGATATACTCATGGAAGTGCATGTTCATACCTATTGTTACACTACCAAGATTTGTAAATGATTATACACAGAAAAAAGTTAATAAAATCATTAACATAGAATTTTTTTGACATTTATATTACTGATTAAATTTATTTGAAGTTGTTAGATTTTGTATTGACTCTGCACAGCTCTGCTTTAAACTTAATTCAACATTTGAATTTTATTCTTTTCTACTTAAGGAATAGATTTTATAAATCAGATCCTTCCATTTTAATTGTTTCTGAAATTGCTACAGTTTGTTTGAAACTTTATCCATGTGTGTGTTGATCCTTTTCAGTTACTGAGAATGCTTCAGCCAAATTGGTCAGGTGTTATTTTACATGTATTTTGCTACAGGAATTTAATTTTTTGTTTGTTAAATAAATAGTCTTCAACTGACACTGCCTTCAATTGATTTGTCACAACTTGTTGCATGCTCAGTTTGCAAATGGCAACCATGGGGAGTTATCAAGAAATAATCATAAAAACTGAAATAACACCAGAACTTTTTTAATCCCTTTTCTGTTTCAGTTTGGTAACCTTGATTGAAAATCAGTTAATCAATGTTAACTAATCACAAATTCTTCTTATCAAACTTCTTTGACTAATTGGGGGTTCATTTTCCAGTTTCTGTCATCCAAAAATACTTAATGTTACCTACTAATCTATTTCCTAAATAGAATTTGATCTTTACAGATGCAAACATGAAATGTTTTTACAAGTGTTCAAAATCAATATTCATAAGCTGATTTTCAATTGTGGTTGGTAAACATGAACAATAAATTAAAAAAAAAAATTACTTTCTAAACTGATCTTGTATTATATAGTTTATTTTAAATTGATATTTTGTCTGAATTCTATAAATTTGTAAATTATTCAATAAAACTAGAAACCAAACATACTAAACAAAAAGTTGTATGAAAATAAAAATACCCACAATAGTTAATTGTATTTTTTAAAGTGATGATTCAATATTTTGTTGTTGCCTAGCAGCATCTTTAGTTTCATTATTAGTAAAAGTCTTGTAAAGATGCATTCACTTAAAAACTAGTAAATTTATTCTAAAATGTTTTTATCTAAATTAAAACCACTAGAAAATTATTTGCTCATTGTGATAATTATTTCACTGTATAAGTTAATTTTTTTCATTTGACAATATAATGTAATCCTTATAAAAAAACAAAAACCTTTTTTCTTGGTGGGGGTGTAATAGTAATTTAATTATGTTCTCCCACCTCCTAATACCACATTATTGACAATTTAATTGATAATATTGTGAACTGATGCTATTGTTTGTTTTACATTTATTTATTTTTTTTTTTTTTAAGGTTTACATGTACTGAAGTGTAAAAACATAAATATTGATAATGAATTGAAGATAAGATAAAATATATTGACAAAAACTAGATTTAAAAAAATAAAAAGCTGCTGTAATTTCAAACAATTGTATTTTTATCTAATTTTACATAGTCTCCATTAATGCTGAGGGTACACATTAATTAGAATCAATTAATGAGACCTAATAATTTTTATATTCCTCCTCCATTTATAAATGGTATAACCTACTTGGGGACTCCTATATTTAACCACTTTGTTTGTTCCTTTAACACTGGTGTATATAATATAATTTTATTCTCACTATTTCTAAAAATTTGTTATAAAAAATATATGCATCCATTTGACAAATTAATACCTGTTTATAACATTTAATGGAAATGCTTAATCCATTTTTCATTATAATTTTCTTTGTGTGGATTAACTTGTATTGTTTCTTTTAACAGTTTGGATATCTTTCTACATTTTCCACTGTGTGTGTAAAATTTCAGTTGTTTGTATATCTTAAGTTAAATCACTTATTTAGCAAGCAGATATGAATTTGAGATATTTGTACTCATAGTTCAAAAGCAAATGTATTTTTATTAATTCAGTAAATAGCAGAGTTACTCACTAGAATATGAACTGAATGTTTTAGAAGCTATGACATCACTTTTTATCATCTGTGAACACTAAATAAGCAATGTTTGGCCAGTTCAGTTTTAGTTATCCATATATGACTTAAGTCTGCCTTTACAAAATATATACTTTCTATAATGCTCTGATGTTGGACATTAAAGTCCTTGCATAAAATGGCAGCAAGTAGTAGCAGCATCCATAAAATAACTTGGGAAGCACCATGGTCTAGTTTTAGTTTCACTGCAAAACTGGAATTTCTCTTCATATTTCATAATCATTTTATTTACTTACCTTGTTTGATATGAACCTGCAATATTTACAGCTGTTGACTTTTTCAAGTCTGCTCATTCAGCATAATTTTTTTTTTTTTTGTTGTAACCTGATTAGCTCTAGTCTTAAAATTCAATGTCTGCTAGAACATTGTTTATACCTGGGAATTTGTCATATTTTAACTTGTGCACAGCCTCTTCAAACTATTCTTTCACTTGGATGCTTATTTCATTGTTGATGCTAGGTTTATAGTTATGCAGTTCTTCACAGTAATTTGTACATCATTTTACATGTTTTTAATTAATCTTGATTTAATATTTTTGTTAAGTTAGTCTATAACTGCTTTGCTTTTTGTCTCATTGTTAACACACACACACACACAATCACACTGGTCTCTTATCCAGTGTTTAGATCCTCATTTTCTTAATTATATGTTCTTGTTTACTTATACTGGATCACTAACTCCCCATCTTTATTTATTTTATTTTTTTTAACAGTGACTCTCAATAATTTTTATTTTAATATACCATTTTCTTAATTGAATTATTTTCATTCTACTTTTATGAATTGGACAGTAATTTACATTTGGACATGTTTTCTATCATGGAACATGCATTGAGGAATTTGATGCCCAAATAACTTGTTCTCAATTCTTTTGTGGTTTCAGGTATTCCAGAATGGTTAGCTACATCAAAATCCATGACTAAGTTAGAACTAGTATTGTTTAGTTGAAATAAAATTAGTCAAATTCAATTTTTAAAACAAATGCAGTCATGTTGGTATTGAATAAAATTCATAACAGTTTTCCTTTTTCTTAATTGGAGAAAAAACAAACCTCAAATTAAAAAGAATATTGTGTATGTTTACAATTGAAAAAGGAAAAAGTTGATTGCTTTGTAACAACAACAACAAATATATATATATATATATATATATATATATATATATATATATATATATATATATATATATATGAAATTGAAATCATAGCAAAGAAAATGAGTTAATTGATAGATTTATTTTTTTCTCCCTAGTACCAGTATAATAGAACTATAATTTTTTGTCTGAACTGACCAACATTGTTTATCCTACTCTAAATTGCTGTTTTCGCTGAGATTTGTCATGCATATCAGAGTTAACAGTAATATTCCAGTCTCCTAATAAGCAGATCTTCATTGGGACTGGTTTGATGGTTTCTTAAAATGCCATGACTTTATTATAATAGGATAGATTTGAATGATGGTTATTTCTTTTTGGGTTGTAAAATGTGAAGGTAATAACTGATATAAATTGGCATGTAGCTAGTTTATGTTAACAATGAAGATGTTGGTGTATTGGCATTCAACACTTGTTCTTGAGCCAGTAATATATTTACCATATACTTTAATTTAGAGAAAATTAGCAGGAAACCTTGTTGATATTTTGGGCCTTAACTGAACTTTTATTTTTTAATTAAAATTTTCTTGTTTTTTATTCACTGGTCAGGATATTAGCATCATGGGTATTTTATAAAAATGAGGGTTTTTTTTTTAGTTTTTTTTTAATCTTATCAAAATTCACGTAACTGGCTTCTTTTGACTTTGAAAGAAATATTGGTTCGGCAGCTACTTGGATTAATTTTGAATTATCTATGTCAGAGACTTTAATTTTTGGTAGTTTAATTTCTGTGCCTCTCAGTCTATTTTGCTGTGGATTTTGCATACGGCTATTGAGCCCCCATTTGCATATGCATGAGGGCAGGAAAACTCCTGGCTTTTTGGTTACTTCTGCTGCTGCCAACTTCTATTCTCAAATCTTTTATGCATGCTTTTTGTCTTTTATGGAGTTAGCTAAATATAGTGGAGTTACTTGGTGATTCTAGAGTCATCTATCTGATATCTGTGAAAAGCTTTGCTTTTAAGAGTATGGCTTTAATGCTTATAGCCTTTACTGTTCCAAGATCTCAATATTTGTGATCTTATCCAGCAATTGAATGCAAAGGATTGCACATATGTAAGTGATCCAGCAGCCATGATGTAAGTGATCCAGCAGCCATGATGTCTCATGTACAAAATCCACGTCTCAGCCATGGGGAAGCTTATTTGATGTGCTGATTTAGTATTGAAGATTGCAGGTGCTTGCTTGCTTTGCACTCTAGTGACTACATTTCCACAAACAAAACTGATGACTAGAGGCATTCAAATACCAATATCATCTTCCTTGACAAAAAGATTTTAATTTTGAAGCTCTGTATATACAATATTAATGGTGTTCAACATTCATGCATATAATTACTTATTTCCATTTAAAACAAATATTAAAAAAATAAACACTAAATTTACAAGGCTTCGTTAAATAAAATCTCGGTATTTTAATACCCCTTCTAGGGTTTGACATTAACGTCGTCCCGGGGACGATAAAAATTACATCCGAGGCGATCAATACGTCATCCAGGACAGTTTGGAGGGGACGGTAAAAATGTTTCCTAAAAGTTAGTACTACATTCCAATATTTATCTTGTTTCTGTAGAGATGGAAAAGCAGAAATTGATCAAATATAGTCAAAAAGCAATGATATTTTTCATTCTATTTTGTTAATTTCTTTAGTTTTGGATAATAAATTCCATTCCAAATGCTAAAATTGAACAAAGTAAAAGTGCAATAGAATGAAAAAAGGAGGAAGAAATCTACAGATTCATTGACTCAGAAATAAATTAAAATACGAATACTTGTTTAAAAAATTCAATTTCTTGAACCACTGACTTGAAATCAGGGGCCCTAGTAATATATTTTCATTTGGTCCCCTATTCTAGGAATAATCAAGTTGTTTGCGTTTATTTTTCAGCGTGGGGACGTAATAATTAGCATTGAAATTTGATCGTATTTTGTCTACAAAATGATACATTTTTTATGATTACCTTTTTAAAAAAAAAGAAAAAAATCTAAAATTAGTAACATGTCCAATTTTAATGAAATTTTCAATAATTCATTTATGAATAAATTTTCTTTTGAAACAAGATTTGTGTGAGAAATATTCAAACTATTTTTAATTTTTCGGGTAGAACCCCCACCCCCAAATGATTTTTGTAAAAAAAATATATATAGTTTTTTGTTTTTAACAAATAATTTACTGTCATGAAGATAGATCTTTAAACAATTTAAATAAGTAGCCAAATATCCAGAATTATCACTGCTTCAGCTTTTAATGTTTTATTACATGTTATTATGCTACTGATGACTGACAAGTATAGATGATGCTAATGAATTAAACAAAAATATTTTGATTTCGGGACGGTTGATAATTTTTGTTCGGGACGGTCATTAAAAAAGTTAGAGTTGGGGCCTGACCACTTCTATTTCACTAATTATCTTTTCTTTTTTTTCTTACCAAAATAAAAATAGGTTTTTTCTCTAATTATATAAACACTGACATAAATGACTTCTTTGTCATGACCTGAATTTGTGGACTTTTTTTTATTCTGTGTTGCTACATTTTAGTGTGAAACTACAGTATAAAAACAAACCTCATGCTATCACAACACAGAACAAGAAAAATCTAATATTTGATGCTACAAATGAGAAAAATAAATCTTTTTTTCGTAAATTAATCCAATCTTTTCATATTTGTTATATATTTAAAAAAAAAAAAATCAGTTATTTTACCTAGTAACTTTGATATTTCTTAAAATGAATTTATGAATATTTTTCCTTTTGTGAAAGTTAGTCCTTTATATTCAATATTTGTCCATGTAAATAAATCTTCAGTTCACTCACAAAATTTACATTTCATCTTCATATAACACTTAAATGTTATGAATATATAAGCAGGGAAAAATATTTAAAAACTTATTTGAAAGGCTTGTAGACTAGAAATGGTTTAACCACTTCGACTACTGTGTGTGACTCATTTTTCTTAACCTTTTTTCTTTTTTATTTCCAGTGTATTGATATATCAATGATGCTGGCTGAAGCCATCAGACGGACACACAATGGAGAATCGGTATCTTACCTGTTTAGTCATGTACCTCTTTAACAGCTGTTACTACTATACAAAAAGTAGCCCCTGATTGATTTATTATCACATGACTAAAAATTCTTGGCATAACAGGATGTGGATGGGTTTTATTTCCAGTTCATTTTCTAATGGTACTGGAATTTCAAACATTTTAACATGACTTGTTCTACAGAATCTATAAAAGATTAATAATCTGGACAATACTTAATGATAAGTACTGTATTTAAAAAAAAAAAAATAGCATTTTGAAGATGATTTTTTTAAACATCTTGCTAAAAAGAGGCTAATAATGATCAAATATCAATGTTAGTTTTAGATGTAACTTAGTGATCAGCCTGTTTGCTTGCATGTATGGAAAGTAAAGTCCACTAGCTGTAACCTTCAATTTTCCTTACTAAAATTCAAGTAGTTATTGTTCTACCTGCTGTTCATCCTTGATTAAAAAAAAAAAACAAACAAAAAAACGTGTGCGCGTGTGTTTTATTTATTTATTTTTATTAACCCAAAATTGTGATTTGATTTGAGTTCTATATATATATATATATATATATATATATATATATATATATATATATATATATATATATTAATGTTTTTGTATTGATATTTTATCTTGTGACAATTATGTTCAAAATTTAGTTTTATAAAATTTGAATATTGTGTTAAAATTTAATTTCACTTAATTTTTAAATATTTATTTTTCTTTATCCTTTTTTAATGTGGACCATTAACACTAGAATGAATTTTGAACATAGTGTGAAAGGTCACTTTAGAATTTAAAGTTTTTAACCCTAACACCTTTTTTTTTTCTTTTCTTTTCTTTTCTTTTTTTCTTTTTTTTTTTTTTTTCAAGAATTTTAGACATTTTTAATATTATTTAATGTAGATTAAATTAATAAGAAAATATTCTTGAATGTGATTCATTATAATCTTGTAGATAGTCTTACAGACTAAATACATTTTGAGATATTTACAAATACTATTGTACAAACACATACAATTGCAAATGTAAGTCACCACTGACTAATTATTCAAAAGTACTTGAACTAATCTGGATTTCCAAATTAATAAGAAAAATGTGTCGCCCTGTGGTTATAGTTATTCCATAGCCTCCATATATGCTAAATTCATATTTTTATTTTTTTAAATATATTAAAACTTCAGTTAATAAATCTTTATTTAAAATTTGGTACTTGCCATTTTTTTAAGAGTAAGTTTACAATAGAATTTAAATAAAATTTAATGATCCTAATAAAACTACTAATCTTATCCATGAAAATGACTGGAGGGCACTTGATTAGGTATTTAGTAAATTTGAGTAATATCTTTCAAAGTTTTCATCCCAACAATGATAGGATTTGGAACTTATTGCAAAGTTACATGATTAAACATTTTCAGTTTTCCCATTTAGGATCAGAGTACAAATATGACATGGTTACAGTGCCAGTTATGATATTGCATCTCGGTTGGTGCATTCTTTGCTTCATCCATTATATTGTGTATGCCATGCAGTATAAATATCCAGAACCCATTATTGTGTGCAGGCCACAGTCAAAGCTGCACCCTGGCTATGGCGGGATCAGAAGGAAAAATAAAATGAACAAATCACAAACAAGACGGAGCAAGTTTTATTTAGTGGTACAATGATTTGATTATAATGTGCTTATGCTTTCCTGTTTGTACAAAAGCTTCAGTTGTTAATTTTATGTCTCTTTCCAAACACAGGTGGAGTATAACACTGAGCACAACTGATTCTTTGGTGCTACAACTGTCTAGCACTATTCTTCATTCTTTAACTCTCTCTCCACCCTTGGACTCTCAATTACAATGCATGAGCAATTGGTTCCCCTTGAGATGTGGTTCTTTCACTCTCTACTGTCTCAGCTCTGACATAATTAACTGAAAACTCTGACTGGTACTAAACTGAACAGACACACCAAAGTCCAGAGCAGAGGTTATATATGTAAAGTAGAGCAGGTACATTTGTCACTTTAAAAAAAAAAAAAATCAACATGGTGGCAAAAGTTGAGGTGTGATAAGGATTGATATCAGAAATTAGATTCCTAACTTTAAAACTTAGTTGAGCATTTAGTTTTAAAGGTTATCTGCAAAAATATACAGAAATATCTTTTTCCGCAGGATTTTTCTGACAAACTGACTTCAAAATTTCGCTATTTCAATAATAAATTCAGATAAAATTGACAAACATAATGAATGAAATTTTAAATTCAATGTTTAAAATTTGCATTGTTCATTGAACATCACACTAAAATCTACTGCACTATATAAAATCACAATAGAAGTAAATTGTTGATTGTAATTTCACTTTGATATAAATGCAGGTTTTATTTAGTGGTACAATGATTTGATTATAATGTGCTTATGCTTTCCTGTTTGTACAAAAGCTTCAGTTGTTAATTTTATGTCTCTTTCCATACCTTGTGATTTGGCTGGTAAATTTTGGAAATTTCAATTCTGTTCCATTCATTAGAGATTCTAGGATCTTATTTTGTGAAAATTACCCTCACTTGATTATATTTTTGATGTAATTTGAATGAAATCTAATTATTCTTGTAAATTGACATAACTGATTAAGTATGAATAAATGTTTACTTACCTAATGGACAAAAATCTGTTTTTATGGCCTCTTCTCTCACCTCCAATTCATTTAACATTGACAACAGAATATTTTCCAGAAGCAAAGCAAAAACATTGTACTATGTATTTCATTTGACTTGTTTTATTCTTTCGATCATATTGAAGATTTATAATTGTTGGTTATAGAATGTTTTGAACCGACTGCATACACGTGAATTATGAATTAGATAATGGTGCGTAATATGTCAGTTTTAGTGACTAGTCACTTCTGGTCCATAAACACATTAACCTGATGGCTAAATTCAGAGGTCCAATCTTCCATGAAACAAATCTAGGGTTCACTTTCTTTCAAGAAATGTCTACAGCATATTCAAGAAGTAATCATTGGTCACCACTTAGATCATCCATTGCCTCTGCAGGGAGATAAAAAATTATCCAGGGGCCACTGATAAGTTCAAATTTTACCTGGGGCAAATCATAATAATTATTTCCACAAATTCTTCCCTAGAGGACCAGTGAAAATAGTAGGGCTTCTTGTAGTTTCATCAATTGTTTTAAAGGTGGTTCTAAATGGAAGTTCATTTTGATGAAATGAAAAGCAAATGGTATGTGCCTTTTTTAGTTTTTCTCTCCAGAGTTGGTAACCATTCCTGCTTCAAAACCCCTGGTATTGTTCACCAAAACTGCCTTAACAGTATTCCCACTGCTGTACTCTTTGAGACCAGCCATATCATCCTCTGTTAGACGAACACTAGTTGCACTAATGTTGGGTATAACTCTGTGGGTGAGATATTTACTTGAAGTGTCAATCTCTCTTGTGAATGTTAAGTGATGCTCTGGTCCCTTTTTAAAATCATTTTTTTGTCACCATTTTCTTCTGTATTGCAAAGTGGACACTTATCTACTCTGTAATCAAATCTAATACAGATGAGATTTACATAGTCCTGGACATGCTTCTGATGGCCGGTTACTTTTATTCTTGCCTTTTCCCTATCTATTCTAGATTTGTCTAGAATAATGTCTTTTAAAGGAATACTTGGATTAAGAAAGCCGACATCCTGCAAGCTCCAAAGTTTGAAGATACATCACCCCCTAATAAGTTCCTTAGAATATCTTGGGACTTTTAAAAGACTGTAAGATCCGTTGGCTCAAAACATTGTTTCTTCACTGGAAGATATCTTGGAAAATATCAGATGTCAAGGAAGCAACATGTTGAATATTTTTGTATTTTTTTGACATCTTTGTCAATAGATCTCAGTTGGAAACTGTCTTTTAGTTCTTTTTTTCTCTCTCTATTATTCCCTCTCTTCAAACCTGAAATTTCAAAAGTTGCATGCATTTAATAACAGACCTAATATATATGACAAATATTAAGGAAAATGTCACAATATTATTTACCAGAATAGATTATTGGAGGTAAATTTATATTTTTCAATTAATTTAAATTTTGAAAATTGGGATATGAATGAGTTGAAATTAAACAAAAAAACAAGTATAGAATTAAGATTACCTTCTTGTTAGGAGGACAAGTGCAAAGTATGTGATTGGCAATTTTCTTTGTTATATTTTACAGCAAAGTCATCAGATCTTAAGACGGTTTACAACAACATGAAGAATAAATAATTTGTCCCAATCTTCCTCAATTCTTTTCACTTTGCATGCAATAAGAGATTTTCTGTTAATCTATCTGGCCCTCTTGAAAACAAAATATATCTACCATCTGCCCTATGTAAATATTCTCTTGACAAAGATAATTATGTGTTCAATGCTTGCCAATGATTATTTACTTTGCAATCAATTTGGAAATCTCAAGAAAAAATTTTCAAATGGTATTTTTAAGGAAATAAACTGGATAACTTGTAAAGTTGGGTTCCATTTAAAAGACAAGGTGGTCCAGAATTTTTTTTTCTTTCTTTGAACTGTTACTTCACCTACTTTTATAGACATTTTTATCCAAAAGTAAAAATGAATAATTATCAAACTGCTTAAGGCTGCCTTCCAATTTAAGATGAAAAATTATGAAGTTATATTTAGTTTTGATTTGAGGTAAAGTATTGCTGGGATTAAAATTCTGGCTTGAAAAGACAAAACCTGTGTCTCTTTCATAGAAAACCACTAATTTACAGTGAATTTAAAAAATCAAATTATTTTAAGAACTAAAGGGATTTTTTTTATAATTAAGGGGTGTACATAAATAAAAAAGAAAATACATGCATACCATATGGTTAGCTTAAAGTTTTCAAGTATAAAATAGTATTAGCTATATTTTTTATACGTGACTGGAACATTACTGCATTTTTTATTTTTACAATTTAAAATGAACCAGTCAAATTTCATACAATGATACACGTGATAAAAAAGCCTTGTGTTTGAGCTGGTGTAAACCTAAATATTCATTAAAGAAAGTTAAAATATATTTGTTTTATCATTAAAATAAAGAAATTTCTCGATTTAATGGTGTTTTATCTATAATTAGAATTCCTCTATTTTTCCCACTGATTTAAAAAGAAAAAACTATATTTAATCTCCATTTCGTCTCTACCAGTGAATATTTGTTATTATTTATAAAGCTTATTTTTTTATTTGAATTATTGAGATCAACGAAAATTTTCAATTGAAAAAAATATATGAAATAAACATTTTTCTTTAACCAACAGAACGGAATATTTTTGAGCCCTCTCCCTTCACTGTTATGTACCATTTCATGATTAAATCAAACATTAGAGGCACTAAAGATTCCAGGTTGTATACACACAAACACAAATATATTCCTCTATCCGGTTCGCTACATCATGTTACACATCACTCCAAACTACTTTAGTCATTTATTTCATAAGTTACAAAGAAAGAAATGATACTATGCATCTTCTTTCGGCATCCTACAGCCCTAGTCTATGTAACTTACCAGACATTTGGGGATCCTTCTCTCCAAGGCAAAAACATTTCCTTTCCAGTTTTTTTTATTTTTTTATATTTATTCCCAATCTCATGCCTTGGTTTCCCTACCACTAGCTCTAGGTGTTCATGGCCTTGCTCCTTATTTTTCCTACCCCAAGGATCCCCAAAGTTTGACAAAGAGGCCTGACAGGAACCCAGGGGTTGGTATCAATACCAATAAAAAACAAAAAAACATTACAATATATAACCTGAGAAGTTCAGTCACCCACCCACCTTTTAAAAACAAAACAATGCATTTGGGTGGTTAGGATCACACACACACAAAAATAAAATAAAGGTACCATATGACCTTTAGGCACCCCTTTTGCTTTGCTGATTCATAAGTACTTTTTTTTTTTCATTTACACTGTCAACATCTGGTTAGGGGTTAGTTTTAACCCCTAAAAATCGTCAAACATGTTGAGGGTGTAAATGGAAAAAAATGTACTTATGAATCAGCAAAGCAAAAGGGGTGCCTAAAGGTCATATGGTCCAAATAAAGAATACTTTAGGATTTAGCTCTTCCATTTTGCTTCTGTGTGAACAATCCTGTGTGGTTGCAGGGAGGACTGATTCTCTTCTACTCAACAATCCATTAGGACCTTTTGACTTGCCTCCAGTGGAATTTTAACCATCCTTAACCAAACGTTTCAGGAGCTGCTTCAGCTTGCCTCCTACATTCGACCTCTCCACCCCAACGGGATACAGGGGAAATTCAGCTATCACTTCCTATGAATCAGGATTTGTTCCCCCCCTCCTTTCCTTGTAACTTAGGAATATTATAATAGTTACTCCAAGAAGTAATGTTTTTGTGAAGCATCATCAATCTTGCTTTTCAACCTGGCAGGTCTTCATTGTTCACTTTTTCAGGAGAACATGACTGTCTTTGAGCTCCAGGAAATGTCAATATATCTGACCTTCCAACACTTCACATCACACACACAAAAAAAAAAAAAAATTACTCTCAATGGGAGAAGTCTGGTAATGTTAACGTTTTATTTTCTTGACTGTTTGCCAGTCTAGATTGCGAGGAGGGCTCTCTTGATAACCGTCTTCTCTTTCCTTCTTTCTGACGACTATTAATAAGATTATCTTATTAATATTAATTAATAATTTTATTGCAAAAACTCAAATTTAACTACAGAAAGCCTTTTTATTTTTTAAAAAACCCTGCGTCACTGAATCTGACAAAAAGCAGAGATAATCATGATTGATGAAACTAACGTTAGAGGGGGAAAGTTTTTTTGTTACCAAGTTAATTTTTATGTAGAGGGTTTAAGCCTGATTGATGAAACTTTCATTAAATTTAAACTCGTACAGTTAAATACACAAATATCTTCAAATTTAATGTTGAAGATTGTGACTTTTTTTGTTTGTAAATAATTTTCTTGTAAAACTATGTTAGATAAATTTAAATATATACTAAAATAAAACATATAAATTATTAATTGGCATGTATTAAAACTTGTTTTAACAATGTGAACCATTTAATGTTGCATACTTAATTTCTGAGTATATATAATACAGGTTGTTCTTTAATCTATGTATTAATGATTTTGACTGACTTAAATATTCATTGATAAACTTAAGCAATTTCTGAGGTTATTGTGACAAAAGCTGTCACATAGTTTCCGTTACAGGCACAGAATCTCCATTATAATAAGATATGAAATTATTAACTATTTTAATAATTTGTCTATCCAATTATAGGAATGTTGTTCAAATTCTGTGTTAAAGAATTTAAATAAATTCTTCAATGCTTCATAAACACAATAGTCATAAATGATTTCCCAAGTTGAATCATTGTTATATTCAAATAGACAGTCTTGATACTTGTAGTGGAGTGAGAGCAGTCTGCTTTAATGGATTACAAGGAACATCTGAAGAAGGTCAGTTGAAACGTATGTATATTTCAAAACAAAGATGAGGGCAACAGTCTGAAAAATCAAAATACATGTCAAGCCTCATTTCAATAATTCAGGCAAATGACTTATTTCATATTAGTATGTATTTAATTCATTTTATGATATATGTAATATTTATAATTTATACACCCTTTATAATTTATTTATTTTCCCTGAATGTTATTACTATGGCAAAGATGTTTAGTTTTCTGAAATTATCCACATTGAAAAATTTCATGTTTTTAAGATGAATGTTTGTTGTATGAATTCTTTCAGATAAACTTTTATACATTTTTTAATTATGGAATTCAAATATTGATCAGAATATGAGACAAATTCTTTTTACTGCTTCTAAAGTGAATCTGTCTGCATATAGGTTCCATAATTGGAAACAAAATACTTTTTTCTTTTTCTTAAAGTTAAGATATACGCAAGTTGTTAACTAAGCTTTTGAAATTCAACAGACCATGACAATATTTAAAATATTTTCTTTTATGTTACACAACAATTCTTGCAATTTGATTTTGAAAACTCTGTCTCCCAAGTCAGGTCTATTAAATGATTGATTGACCAAACAAAAGGTCATTTCTTATTTTAGACTAAGATGAGTTACATATTGTGATTATAAGTTTAGGATTTCTGTGTCTTGTAACAATAACCATCTATATGATGGCTATTGCTAGTCTCTTTTTATTTATTTATATATAAAGTTTATATGAAAATTTGATTTAAATGGATTTTAGGCAAGGTCTTAGAGAATAATGACACTACATAATAACAATTCCTGTTCTGAGAATGCTTCACTGACATAAAACATATACAACTAATTGAACTTTATTTTTCTACTCTAAACATTCTACTACTATTTTTCTACTCTAAACATCATGTGATTACATCATAAATATCCCTTCAAGTTATATTGGTAAAGTTTTATTATTGACATCAACAGGGGATCTCAAATATTATAAATTTTAAAAGGAAAGCATTTAAAGATTTTTACAGCAATCATATATGACAATGACCCAAAATTGGTTAAACTGAATTTATTTTAATTGGAGATATTTGTTTACACTTACACTTATGGAATTTTAAAATTTGTATAATTATCAATCCCTTCTCTAAGATATTTCCAAGAATCCATTTGAAGATTATAAAATTAAAGATCTTGAGCAATTAACAGTTTGTGGATTAAGCAATATTTTTTTAAATTGTTAGATAAAAATATTTTTGAATAACTTGCATAGTTTTTGATAACTTAAAAATTACTGTGTATATATTTACCAACCCCTCTACATGAAACTGTCAATTTCTTAAGCAGAATTTAACAGGTTTGAATTCAGAGTTTTCCTCCTAGACTAGTCTCATAGGGACAACTCTGCCTTACTATTTATCCATAGCTGGATGGAGAATAGTTAACTTTCCTAAAGTTATTAGTGCTATGTGAAATGCAAGCAGTCTTGTCCAGGATTTGAACTCCTACAACAATGTTACACTACTAAACAAGTGAATGCATAACAAAATACATAAAATTATTACAAATATTAATTATATTCTTTATAAATCTCACTGAATTTGCTCAAAAAAAAGAAAGTGAAAGTTTTTAAAAATTCATTTTCTTTTTAGATATATACTCTTTACTACATTTGGGGTGCTGGTAGTTGTGGTCAGTGATGTAATTTCCTTGGGTCACTGGGAAGTTTCAGGTTTTTCAATATGATACCCTCCTCGCCAGGTTGACCCGATCAGAGATTATCAAACTCTAATCCACCTACCACCTTTGAAACACTAAAAGTCATTTGGCTGTTATTGATTTTTGACGAATGTAAAATTCTCTACTAAGCACCTGATTGGCTGTTGCAAATAACCAATCAAATGCATGGCATGGTCTGGACTGTGCCGCACATTTGACTGGTTGTTTGCAGCAGACAATCAGGTGTTTGCAAAGAGAAATTGGCTGTTATATACTATAGCAATTTTCTTGAATTATATTTTAAGCCAGATAAGGTGATATATAGAAACATGGTCTTTATTTTATAGTTTTAATATGAAGGCTGCTGATTATACTATTTTTCTATTGCATTTATATTTATATCATTTGAGTTTTTATGAAGTTGAAAGAATGGTCCTTATAATTTGTAACTAAGCATTTAAATAATCTACTTTTATTGCTCAAATTGTTTTTGTTTGCATTGCTATGTTTCATCTATAAAATAAAAATTGTACATAGATATTACACATGATGCTGTTTCTAATTTTTATTAAATAGATATGCTGGAGAATGCCTATTTTAAAGAATTATCTACTCAGATATTTGGTTAATTTGTAGATAAATTATGGCATATATTGGATTCAGTTTTTTATGTTTCCTGTTAGAATGTCATAATTTTTCTTCTAGCATTTGATATAAAATAGGATGTTTTAAAAGTGATTTTGATAGATATTCTTTTAGATAGAATTCTATTATCCTAAGAGCATTTATATGTAGCTCAGCATTTTCTGATGCTGAGCTAGTATTGAAAAACTCAAATTATAAAGATGAAAAACAAAATGTGACAGAAAATAAAATTATTTTAATTCCAACTAACCAACTACTATTTCTTGGCAATTTGTCAGATATATTCAGTATGTATTTATGAGATGGTATGTTATACTGCTAGGACATTCTGGGTTATGTATTTATGAGATGGTATGGTATACTGCTAGGACATTCTGGGTTATGTATTTATGAGATGGTATTGTATAGTATTATGAGATGGTATGGTATACTGCTAGGACATTCTGGGTTATGTATTTATGAGATGGTATTGTATACTGCTAGGACATTCTGGGTTATGTATTTATGAGATGGTATGTATACTGCTAGGACATTCTGGGTTATGTATTTATGAGATGGTATGGTATACTGCTAGGACATTCTGGGTTATGTATTTATGAGATGGTATTGTATACTGCTAGGACATTCTGGGTTATGTATTTATGAGATGGTATGGTATACTGCTAGGACATTCTGGTTATGTATTATGAGATGGTATGGTATACTGCTAGGACATTCTGGGTTATGTATTTATGAGATGGTATGGTATACTGCTAGGACATTCTGGTTATGTATTTATGAGATGGTATTGTATACTGCTAGGACATTCTGGGTTATGTATTTATGAGATGGTATGGTATACTGCTAGGACATTCTGGTTATGTATTTATGAGATGGTATTGTATACTGCTAGGACATTCTGGGTTATGTATTTATGAGATGGTATTGTATACTGCTAGGACATTCTGGGTTATGTATTTATGAGATGGTATGTTATACTGCTAGGACATTCTGGGTTATGTATTTATGAGATGGTATGGTATACTGCTAGGACATTCTGGGTTATGTATTTATGAGATGGTATTGTATACTGCTAGGACATTCTGGGTTATGTATTTATGAGATGGTATTGTATACTGCTAGGACATTCTGGGTTATGTATTTATGAGATGGTATGTATACTGCTAGGACATTCTGGGTTATGTATTTATGAGATGGTATGTATACTGCTAGACATTCTGGGTTATGTATTTATGAGATGGTATACTGCTACTGCTAGGACATTCTGGGTTATGTATTTATGAGATGGTATTGTATACTGCTAGGACATTCTGGGTTATGTATTTATGAGATGGTATGGTATACTGCTAGGACATTCTGGGTTATGTATTTATGAGATGGTATTGTATACTGCTAGGACATTCTGGGTTATGTATTTATGAGATGGTATGGTATACTGCTAGGACATTCTGGGTTATGTATTGGCATCAAAACTATGATTGACTCCAGAATTATCATTTGATGAAGATTTTAATAACAGAAATAAATCCAGTATGAGAAAGGAATAAAGACAAGACAAATATTTGTGTATAAAATGGGGGTAATGTTTTGTTACGTTCGGTGCAAGTGTGGTTGCTAAAACTTTACAGCTTTTCAGCAGTGTTGAGTCACATAAAATATATTTAATAACAAGTAATGTACTTATCTTGTTGAGTTCTTTGGGTGAAGTATTTTTGTTATAGGCTCTTCATTGTCTGTTTCATTGTGTTTGTTCTAGTAGTCAGCACTGGTTCATGGGACGTGCTACCTTGTCCATTGCTGTTGCTGTTCTAGTAGTCAGCACTGGTTCTTGGGACGTGCTACCTTGTCCATTGCTGTTGCTGTTCTAGTAGTCAGCACTGGTTCTCGGAACGTCCTGCTTCTCAGAGTAGCTAAACTGTTTGGAAGATTTTTAGGGTCTCTGCCCCCACCCTTCCGGTCCCAATTCAGGGGAATATAACCCATATTTCTCCAACAACGTGTATATGATATTTACTAAGTACTTCTGGGGGAAAGTTTGGATAACACTAGGAAAGACTATTGACAATTGGGAAAGATCATGCAATTACTTCCACATTATTAAGAAATAGGATACAACAAATCCATGATGTAAGAATAATATCATATAAGAAAACAATGCAATGAGCCATCTCAATAAAATTGTCACCTGTATTGATAATGGCATAAATCTCATAACAAGATTTTAAATGGATTCATAATCAGGAGTTACCCCACAGGAATACACAAGATACCTTTTGTTATCAGTATGGGTTATCAGTAGAGATGGGTGGTTTAATCACAGTTTTTCAGTTTCATCTAAACACTGAAAACTGCACTGAAATTTTTTAGAAAACTGAAACCGTTAAGTTTAGTGCTATTACTACTGAACAGCCATATCCAAGGAAACTTTGTTGAAAAAGACTTCCAGATTTTAATAAAAATCAAATTTTATCAATATTTATACTAATATTGGCAGTTTCACCTTAATATTGAATTTTATGAAGTCAAATTTTTTAAGGGGTAATTCTTTTCTGGTCAGCCATTATGCCAATCCTAAAATAAAGTTGTAAACAAGAAAAATTAACAAAGATTTTTTTTTTAATAAATAAATTTATTTTTATCTAGAGAATGCACCTAAATTAGATATTGATAATAATTAAAATAGTTCTTAATTTCACTTTTAAAATATGTATATTTCCAGATATGTGAGTGTCTGGTGTTAACTTTTTTTGTTTTTTTTATACAAATATAATATTTCTGTCAGCAAATACACCTAAAATTAGATATCAAAAAATAAAGTAAGTTTTAAAAACAGTTTTAAAATGTGTATATTTTCAAAACTTCAAGTCATTTTTTAGCTTCTAATGTTTGGTGGTGTTCTGCTTGTAAAATTCTTTTAAACAAGAAAACTTAATTCATTTTATTTTTACAAATATCTTTATGGTTTTATCTAGTGAATACACCTAAAATTAGATATTAAAAATAATTAAAATAGTTTTTACTTTCAGTCTTAAAATGTATATCTAAAAAAGAATAAGTAATATTTGGAGATTTGGAAATATACACATTCTAAAAATGAAATTAAAAACTTTTGATTTTTTGTATTAAATTTGAGATCTATTCACTTGATAAAAACAGATTTATTTAGAAGAAAAAAAAAAGCTCCTTCATTTTACTTGTTTAGAAGAAATGAATTACTGTATTTTTAAACATGAAGGATTTCATTTTTTGGCTTTTTATGAGCCACACACATTTTATGACAATTTCTTTTGTATTTTACCAAATTGTTAATAAATATAGTATTTGCTTATAGTTGACAATTTATTTGAAAGTTTAATAATCAAACTTTAATCTAAGTCATGAATTTCATGAGTAAATTGCCTTTAAAGCCTAAAAACTATCTCTATAAAATTATTTTGGTCATTTTTTTAATAAATGTCTCCATGGATTCTTTTTTTTAACAATGAATTAACTTTTTTTTTTCAATAATAAAGTTTGAAAACTTTCAATGAGATATATTTACTGAAAAATATCCCAAATAATTTATTACAAAAGAAAATTATTTAAGAATTCATATGAAAAACAAGTTTATTTTCCCTAAAGAGCATACGAGGTTGATTCCTGCTGCTAATTTGAAGGGAGCATCTGTTGATCTGATTTTGTTGGGAAAATAAACTTGTTTTTCATTTGAATTCTTAAATAATTTTGTTATTGTTGTAGGTGACTCACCTATGACACGAACATGGACTTACCCAAAGGGTATTTATTTAACAGAATAAAGCTACTCAAACGAGTAGTCCCAGCTACTCGTTCTTTGGGACGGGTGGGATGCTAAATTAATAGCGTCGATCCCAGATACCTGCCTCATTGCACTTAAAGGTGCAGGGCTGGGATTGACGCAATTTTTCTACCTACCACCCCATGAGTCTCGGCTTGTGGGTGGTGCCCACATAAAACGGCCTTGTGCCATATCGTGTGAAAGTGGGACACATGTAAATATGAGTAGTACCAGATACAGATCTTCGTGTAAACTGAAAAAGGAAACCCTTCCATTGTACGTTGATATATATTGCTGAATACAATCTGTTTGAATAAGTGAAACGACTGGAGGCAATGAAAGAGACAAAGGCAGAGGATTTAGATGGCAGGAAGTAACCAGGTGGTCAATTTATTCACGAGAATTGACAAAGGTAAATCGGCAAGTTGAGAGTTTTCGTCGTTCAAGGTTGGTCGCTCAACGTTCGGTCAGTCCTTCGTTAATCTGGGTGGATAGGTCGTCCGTTGTCGGATAGGCAGCTGGAATCCGGAATCGGGATACAGTGCGTCTACGGGTTTCGGTTGACGTCGTGGTCGGTCGGTAACGGTCTCGGCTTGCGGTTGTATCGGCTGCGAGCCCCGGTCGTAGTCCCGTCGAGGACTGTTCGGGTACGAGCGTGAAACGTAACAGCGACGGACCGTTCGCTTAGCACGTGCGTTGCTTGGGTCTGATTGGCCGCGGTTATGCGGGATTTCAGACCGGCTGGTACGTGTGCGCAAATGCCTCGAGTAGCTAGGTGTTTGCTCGGCGGAAGATCGAGTCGGATCTACCAAGTTAGGACTTAGCGTACTGTCGGCGAGGGACGCCTATCTGGTCGTAAGATCCAGATCTTCTAGGGATTTCGCCCTAGGATCGCATTCGTGGTTAAGGAAAGACTAAGGTGATAAGGGCCGACTGGTTAGCTCTGAAAAGGGCTGGGTTTGTTTAGCCTTGAAAAAGGCTGATATTGCTGGACTGGAAATGTTTGTGTCATCACAGCAAAGAACGAGGCTGGTCGTCTAGCGTCAAAGAAAGGCAGGTCGTTCCAGCAGCGTAGAGAGGCAGGGCGGTCAGGAATCAGGAAAGGCCATTTGTTCAGAATAGGAATCAGGAAAGGCCATTTGTTCAGAATAGGAATCAGGATCGTTAACTGTTGGTGGCTGGCTGGAACTGTCCTCGTCATCGCAAACGACTTTCTTAAATACACCAAATTTACCGGAAATATCGAATGACGTCAGGGAAAAGTTTGTTAGAGATGATGATGACATAGTTTTGGCTACGTGACCCAATACACGCGAAAGGGTGGAGCTTAAAGGGTTAAAGCTGGGCAAAAACTGGATATATCTGGTCAGACATGGAAAGGGGTTTGCTTACGTGCGAAAATGCACACGCGTGCTCTGATTACGTGCGTTCGTTCAGAGAAAGGGGTCAAGGCTGTTTTGGCCCCGACAAATCTGTTCCCTACATTTTATACCCGTATTGAGTTATTATTTATTGACCCTTAATCAGGTCATAACAGTGGCGGCGAGGAAAAAGGATTTTCACAGAACCCAAAACAGTAGCGACTAAAGATTTATAAGTACCTACACAATACTACAGTCACGGTACAAAACTGAAAAAAACTCCAGCAAAAAACGATACAGAGTCTCAAAAAGACCTTATCTGACTTCGGGATTTGAGTTGGAACCGGAAAAAAAAAGTGCACAAAGAGACACTGCCATTTGAAACCACCGCGTTAGGATTACGAACTTGGTATCCATTTTTAAAGAAAAAAATTCTTTACGTCAGAAAGACAAACTTTTTTTTTTGTTCGACACACGTGGATTTTATTTGCAAGTAAGTGAAACCTTAATTTTTGATTTTCACTTATTGTAAAAGAACAAGCTTTTTTACTCGGTTAGAACTCGTAATTTCTGAGTTTCTTTTTATTGCGAAAAGAGGAAAAGCGTTTGATTCGGTTGAATATTTTTGTCGGTTACAAACATGGATATCCAGGCTCAAGTTTTGGAGATGTTGAAACAACAACAGCAACAATTTCAACAACACCAACTAAAATTAGAGGAGAGATTTCAACTACAACAATTTCAACAACAGCAGCAACAATTTCAACAGCAATTGGCTGAAATGCAAAGTCAGTCTGACAAGAAAATGGATTTATTCGCCCAAGTCATAAATAAAAATCTGCAAAGTCTTGATGAGGACGACACATTCACTCAAGGCGCAGTCTGGTCGGCAGTTGATACATTTGAATACCGACCAAATGAGGATATAAGCTTCGAAGCCTATTTTAGGTGTTACGAGGATATATACAAGAAAGTTGGATACCGCCGAACATACTAGGTTCGTGAACTATATTCTATCTAGAAAAACTAACGAACTAACGTTCCAAGAGGCTGTTAAGCTTCTAACTGAACTTTTTTCCCCAAAAACATCTCTCTTTCATAAACGATGGAAATGTCTAAATTTAGTCAGGGAGGAAAATGAAGAATTCACAGTTTTTGCGGCGAAAGTCAACAAAGGTTGTGATGACTTCAAGTTGGCGGAACTTTCAGCAGACAACTTCAAATGCCTTGTTTTTTGTCAGGGATTAATTTCACCAAAGGATGCAGAGGTCAGAAGGAGAGCTCTAAACAAACTCGAAAGTGAGCCTAATTTGATCCTACGACTTTTGGCAGGGGACTGTCAGAGGCACGTTACCATAAAAAAAGACTCAAAAGTTATAGAAGAGTCGGGGATCTCGCATGTCCGAAACGTACACTACACGAAGAAGAAATTCAGTTCGCCCCCCAGATATAGCAAACCAGAAAGAACTCAGGGCTCTCCCAAGGAACAAAACAAGTTACCACCTAGCCCCTGTGTGAGATGCGGAGCATTAAACTGGTCTACTGACTGCGTCTACCGAAAGCGGAAGTGTTTCAATTGTAACCAAACGGGTCATAAGTCTTCCCACTGTAGAAAGAAAGCCGGTAGCAGTTATGTAAAAACGATCAAATGGGACAAGCAAGACGAAGACAACTGCAGAAAATATGTACCAGTACAGATACTGGGAAAAAAAATTAATCTACAATTGGATTCTGGTAGTGACTTGACAATAATTAATCTTCAAACGTAGAGAAAGCTTAGGAGACCTACGATGCTGAAAACTACCAAAATAGCGAGATCAGTGACAGGCGAAAAAATACAATTTGAGGGGGAAATTATTGTGAACGTCACCCAAAATAACAAGACGAAAAAAATGAAGATATTTGTATTAAAAAATACAAATAATCTTTTTGGTAGCGACGCAATACTGGAGTTTGAGCTTTGGGATTCACCAATAAACACTTTTTGCAAAAAAAGTTCAAAATACCACGGCAGAATCAGAGAAGCTATTAAAAGATTTAAAGGAGACATTCCCAGATGTATTTTCTGGTGGTCTGGGTCGATGTAACAAAATGTCCATAAAACTCGAGTTAAAAAAACAACACAGTCAATCTGTATTTAAGAAGAAAAGGAGTGTGCCTTTTGCGTCTCTTAACCAAATAGACAAGGAACTCGACAGATTGGAAAAGACCGGCGTAATCTCGAAAATACAGTATAACAAGTAGGCTGCGCCAGTCGTTTATATAAAGAAAAAATCAAACGATGTTCGGGTCTGCACAGATTTCTCCACGGGCCTAAATGCAGCGCTGAAAGAATATATTTATCCCCTACCAAGTGCTGATGAGGTATTTTGCAAGCTAAACGGAGGTAAAAAATTTTCAAAAATAGACCGTAGTGATGCGTATTTGCAGGTCCCCATGGAAGAAAATAGTTCCAGACTTCTGTATATAAACACAAACTCTTTAAAAAAGACAAGAAATGGGATTGGTCTACCGAATGTCAAGAGGCGTTTAATAAAATTAAAGAAGCTCTAACTTCAGATTTGTTCCTTACTCATTTTGATTCTAACCTGGAATTAATCGTTGCATGTGATGCTAGTTCATACGGCATAGGAGCGTGCATTTTACACAAGATGCCGGATGGGACTAACAAACCTATTGCGTACGCGTCACGGACCCTCCTCCTCGCTGAGAGGAACTATTCGCAGATTGAAAAAGAAGCCTTAGGAATTTGCCGTTACCAAATTTCACCGCTATCTACATGGTCGACATTTTTTACTCCAAACGGACCACAAGCTATTACTAACCATTTTCGGTTCGAAGAAGGGTCTGCCGACTCACACAGCCAACAGGTTGCAAAGATGGGGAGCGATCCTACTTAACTACGATTTTAAAATGGAGTTCCTACCATCATAAAAACTCGGCCATGCAGACGGACTATCTAGGCTAATTCCTAAGATGCGAGAGCCCCTAGAGGATACGGTTATTGCATCCCTACGTACTGAAAGAGACATGAGTACCGTATTATGCAATACAGTAAGGGAGCTACCGGTCACTCTGGAGGAAATCAGAAAGGAGTCTACGAAGGATGAGTTCATCACACAAATGAAGGAAAGAATCGCGAACAATGACCAACAAGTAGCTAACGCTTATATATTATGCGATGATGTATTGTTGTATCGGGATCGAGTGGTCGTCCCAGCCACTCTCCAAAGACGTATATTAAAATATTTTCACGACGGACACCCAGGGATAACCAGGACAAAAAGCCTAATGAGGTCCTACGTTTTCTGGAAGAACCTCGATAAAGACATCGAAAATATAGTAAGAAATTGTACGGGCTGTGCCCTGGCGGCAAAGTCTCTACCTATTAAATTTAGTCCTTGGCTGAAAACGGACCTTCCCTGGTCACGCATTCACGTGAATTTTGCGGGACCTTTGGACGGATACTACTATTTAATAGTAGTGGACAGTTATTCCAAACGGCCAGAAGTGTTTAAATGTAAAAACGCCAACACTGAAGTGGTTATTAGCGCATTACACAAACTGTTTGCTCGTTTTGGTGTAGTGGATTGCATCGTGTCTGACAATTGTACGCAATTCACATCAGGGGATTTTAAGGAATTCTGTGAGGATTTCCAAGTAAAGCATATCACGACCCCCCCCCTTACCACCCTAGATCTAACGGATTGGCAGAGAGATTCGTTGACACATTAAAGCGTGCCCTAAAAAAAGCCAAGGGCACACCAACTGACAAAGCCTTTCAACATGGTGTATATCATCGACGGACCAAAATTCTTGCACAAGAGACATCTGAACCAGCCGAGAAAGCGATGGTCAGACGACATTAACACTGGCCCACCAGAACAAGAGGAGACCATGGACGTAATTTTTGATACTTTTGATCTACCATCTCCGCAACCTGCCCACGAAAAACGTCAGTCTAATAGAAAAAGGAAAAGGACTGAATTAATCAATATTAACCCAAAAAAGAAAAAAATATTGAGACTCCTTCGGAGTTTAGGCTTGGGGAGGGATGTTGTAGGTGACTCACCTATGACACGAACATGGACTTACCCAAAGGGTATTTATTTAACAGAGTAAAGCTACTCAAACGAGCAATCCCACCCACATCTGTCCTTCGGGACGGGTGTCTGGTGAACTGCTAAATTAATAGCGTCGATCCCAGATGCTTGCCTCATTGCACTTAGAGGCTAAGCTCGGATCGACGCAATTTTTCTCCTACCACCCCATGAGTCTCGGCTTGTGGGTGGTGCCCACATAAAACGGCCTTGTGCCATATCGTGTACATGTGGGGTACATGTAAATACCAGTAGTCCCACCTACTCGTCCTTCGGGACGGGTGTCCAGTGAGCTTCGGCCTCTGGACCGATGGGATGCTAAATTAATAGCGTCGATCCCAGCCTGCCTCATTGCACTTAAAGGGGAAGGGCTGGGATCGACGCAATTTTTCTACCTACCACCCCGTGAGTCTCGGCTTGTGGGTGGTGCCCACATAAAGCGGCCTTGTGCCATATCGTGTGTAAGTGGGACACATGTAAATACCAGTAGTCCCAGCTACTCGTCCTTCGGGACGGGTGGGATGCTAAATTAATAGCGTCGAGCCCAGATGCCTGCCTCATTGCACTTAAAGAGGCATGGCTGGGATTGACGCAATTTTTCTCCTACCACCCCATGAGTCTCGGCTTGTGGGTGGTGCCCACATAAAACGGCCTTGTGCCATATCGTGTGAAAGTGGGACACATGTAAATACGAGTAGTACCAGATACAGATCTTCGTGTAAGCTGAAACAAGGAAACCCTTCCATTGTACGTTGATATATATTGCTGAATACAATCTGTTCCCTCCATCTTATACCCGTGTTGAGTTATTATTTATTGACCCATAATCAGGTCATAACAGTTATACAATGTATTATTTTCAATGAATATGTCTCAATGAACTTTTTTTTTTTTAACAATGAATTGATTCTTTCTTTTCTATAAAGTTTGAAAACTTTCATTGAGACATATTCAGTGAAAAATATTCTCGTGTAATGACAAGAAAATGAATTAAAACCTGAAAACTGTGGTATCAAGGGAAAAAACAAACAAATTGACACAGAGATCAAACTGCCCAACTGTAGTTATTAGTTTTGAAAAAACGAGTTTGAACTTAAACTATGTAGAATATTACCTTAATCAACCATTTTATGATGTTATGGAAAACAAAGAAAATCTATTGATATTGTAAGATACAGCTTAAGCACTTCTGGTTTAGCAGTAATGATGCATTGGTGCCAAAACCACATCTGACTTTTATAAAAAAAATTGTTGCTATTGTTTTGTTTGCAGCAACATGTGTATATAATAACATTATATATGTATATCATATAAGATTGTGAATATGAGAAGGCAGCACTTGATTTTAATGACAATAAATGATAAAAATCCCAGTGAAGTAAAAAAAAAAATGGTCTAATGAAACAGTAAAAACCTAGACGGAAGAAGTTTTTTTTTTTTAAACGAAACATTTCCAAAACTCTCATACTCCATAGAGCATTCAATTAAGATATATTATATCTACTATTTTAATCCACACACACACACACACACACACACACACATATATATATATATATATATATATATATATATATATATATATATATTACATTCATTCACATAAAACTACAACAGAAAGAAATTGTTCCTTTGTGTCTTCAAAATGAAGAGAAGAATCTGTTTTATTTTTTTTTTTTTTTTTGTTCAGTTGTATACAAAAGAAAGTGCTTTGTGTAATGTTGGAATATACCCTGTGTTGATAATGTTTGGTAATAAATTTAAGTTTTTGTTTTTATTGCTAATGATATGGTTGAGTCGAGATACTAAATGGAGATATAAAAAAAGTAAAAGGTTTAATACTTTAGTATTGTTATCAAATGATTTTTGGAGAAAACTCAATTGAAAAGTTTGGTGCCTGCCCTTTTAGACAGAACAAATATCGATATATAATTTTTTAATTGATAATCTACAAGTCAATTATATACATAAAACAACAGGTTAAAAAAACTCTCAAAAATTTTTTTTTACATTTAATTTTTAGATTTTTGGTACTTATTTTCTACCAGAGGGGCTCCTTTTTTAAAAAAAAAAATTATTCTATTCATACTTTCAGTCTTAACCTGAACCGATATTTTACGCCCCAAAAATAAGGGGTGTGTTTCAAAATTAAGTGACCTGAAAAAATTCATTCAAATTTGATAATTAGTTGATTTGAGGAGGGGGGGGATATATAAAAAAAAGGTGCTTTAGCAGGAAATAAATAAATGGTGCTTTGCCTAACCAGGAAATGGGGGCTAAACTCCTCTACAACAGACAACAATCCAAGAGTATTCCAATTGATACCAGTAACCTTTTGTGAGTATTTCATGATATAGTACAAGTACTATTTACTAGTAGTAGGTATGCCCAATTTGTTGAAAAATCCGTGTTTTTTTTTTCAATACAATTTTGACCCTCCGTTTGAAAAAAATTTACCAAAAGTCGGAATTATCCGATTTTAATGAAAATTTCAGTATTGATTTATCAATGAATGCATTTTACATTGCATCAGTTATTTTATTTCAAAACTTTCGGATTTTTTCAAGTCACTTAACTTTGACCCCTTATTTTTGGGGTGCAAAATATCGGTGTGGTATATATGTGATTGATACTAATTTCTGCATAAATAAAAAGACAAAAGACCAAAGGTGTGAATAGGAGAAGAAAATTTTTTTTGGAAGAATCTGCTTGGGTAATAAATATTTTTTATTTAAATCGGAAAATAAAATGAAAATAAAAACAAAAAAAAATAATTTTTGGAGATTTTTTTTTTACTCATTTTGATAATTATTTAATTGGTTATTCTTCTATAAATGAAAAATATATACATCAATATTTGTTCCGTTTAAGTGAGGGGGGAGGGGCGCTAAATTTCCAATACAGTTTTCGACCAAAAAATATGGGTGATTGATACTAAAGTATTTAAAAAATATCTTTTTAGAATCTAATAATATGACATTTGAAACTTAAAATTTTGCTGCTCATATTTTAAATGAATTTTATATATTAATTTATCATAGCAGAAATACTTATTTTAAGTTTTGAAATAAAATAACTGATGCATTATAAAATTCATTAATCGAGAAATCAATACTGAAATTTTCATTAAAATCGAATAATTCGCTGATTTTTGGTAATTTTTTTTGCAATTGCGAATGCTACAATTTATTTTATAAACACGGATTTTAAGCAAAAAAAGCGGTCATCTGATCGAAATTAACCCGAAAAATCGTTTTAAATGTATTAAAAATAAATTACATGTGTAATATTTTTTTTTTACCGATGCTTATTATGTTACCTCTTATCGACAGACAAAAATTTGACCTAAAATAATTGATTTAATTAATTTTAATTCATTTTTAAAATTCGTAGCAGCCGATTTTTTGGGTATACATACCAGATACCTCAAGGGTAGAGTATATTATTGCCACTAACCATATAATTATAATGTGTTCTTGCGTTTTAGACTCTTGGTTTAGGTCATGGATAAATTTCAATTAAATTTGAAACAAATTGCGTGTAAAATATAAAAATAAGTCTCGTAATTTATTTATCAAATGTTCTAATTTAAATTAATTAAATATCGACTAAATTATTGTAAGAAAACGTGTTGACACGGTGTTTTCAGTAAAAGGTGAAATTTTGGTGTTACACCGCAAGTAGCTAATACATTTCTCCTTGTGTAATTTCTCTTCTCCCACCACCGTTTCTAACATCTTGTTCTTCTGGCACCGCGTGAAGGTCGTTTTCCTTTTGTAACGAAGTTGCGTCAAAAAAGGAACTAAAGGCAATTTCTAAAAGACAGAGCCGCCATAAATTGCATTCATTTTCTTTCTTTCGTACGACTTGAACAAAAAAACAAAAGATGATGCGAATGCCTAAAGACCGTGTGGATCCCGAAGTGGAAAAGAAAAAAGCACGGCAACAAACGTATGAAACTGTAGTCATTTTTGTTATGGTCTGTGGTCTTATAAAAGGATGTAAGTTTTATTTTATTTTAATTTGTTTTATATTTTTTTCATTCTTAAGTTTACCTTTCCTTTTTCTTTATTACTAACATAATGTACAAGTATTAATTATCTAAATTCAAAACTTTATTAACTTTGCTACATATAGCCACTGTCCCGGAAAAATGTCCAAGGTGAAGATTGACCGGTGCCTGAGAAAAATGAAAATATGTTGAACTGATGATGTTTAATAATTTAAAAAATTATTTTTTCAAGATTCGACAAAAAATATGAATAAATAAAAAATAAAAAAAAACGGTTGGAAACTTCACAGAGTTATAATTATGATACTTGTTACTGAGCGCGGTCACACTTTTAAAGTGATTATTTGATTTGTTCATTAACTTTAAACTTTAATGTTTGAAAACTGAAAGTAACCACCCCCATAACAAGTACCCTCATTTATTTATTTTTTGTCGGAATATATTCTATATATATATATATTTCTTTTTTTCTAAAGAATATCATATTTCCTATGTTTTTTTCTTCTTCTTCTAAACTTAAGTTAAATATTATTTCCTTTGTCGATAGGTCTAAAGTTTTATTCACACAATTGTATCATAGATTCAGCGAGGGGGTCATAAAACCATATCACTGGCCATGTGCGATTATATCCGGGTTGAGAAAAAACGAGATTTAAAACAAATCGTATTAACACCATGTGTGATGGCAAGAAAAAAAAAGTTATTCCTCCGAGATTTGTTTTAGGTGAACAAACTTTGATTTCTTCTTACATAATAGAAAACCGATCTTCAAAACCATTTTTTCTGACCGTTACATAATGTATATTTCAGGGCATAGAAATTCACTCCAGAGATTGTTGGAATGCATACAGTAAAATTAATGATACAATTGCAATTCATGTGGTGACAGAAAACTGACTGATGCTTTTTACATTTTCTGATTTGGATGAGTTCTCGACAATAATATATATTAAAATATAACAATTTCTTTTTTAAGGAAATATTTTTAAAATTTCCGATGTTGTCTAGTCTTTAGATAATTACTGATTTTAAATGCAATGTATACCTTTTTTCTGGTACAACACTTTTCAAATAGAAATAATTTATAGTAACTTGACTTTTTATTTTAATAATTTTTTATTTTGGTCACATGTTTCATTTTTGTTTATGAACAAAATGTGGTTAGACTGTGGGGGAGGTAATAAATTTTTTTAATTTTATAAATTTTCAAACTATTACCAAAAATAAAGGAATTGTCCAATTTCAATGAAATTTTCACCAGTTTATTCATTGGTGACTTAATTTTATAATGAATAGCTTATTTTATTAAAAATGTTTTTTATCAATTCAAATTCAGAATGTTTGACCTTTGTTCATTTGAAGAAAAAATTTTCAGGACCCTAATTTTTACATTTCCTGAAGAACATCTAAAAAGATAAAAAATCAATACCCCCAAAAAGTTATTTGAAAATTTAAGTTATTTTCTTAAAACTCAAAAAATAATTTGTAGCATTTTTTTTTTTTCGTAGTTGTAAATACAATATTTTTTCTTTGAATTGACGCAAAAAAAGTATTTTTTATTCACTAAAAAATTTAATAGTGAATTTTAAATGTCTGGAACTATGTATGTTTAAGATGATATTCACACCATAAATCAAACTCTATTTAATCTATCAAAAAATGTAAGTTTAAAAACGCGCAATTTTGCGCAACATATTTTTTGAGATAAAAAAAAATATTACTAACTATTACTGATAGTTCTTGTTTTTTTACAGGGACATAGGTTATCCCCCCTCCCCCCCCAAAAAAAATACCCCACTTTTTAGTCTCTGGCTGTTCAGTGTGTGTATACTTGTGTAATTTATTCTTACTTGTTTTGGCCACGCCATATACCTCTTTTAGTAGGAAATTTTCACACATCTAGGCTTCCATAACTTTGAAATTATTAATATATTTTGATGAAGGGTGATAACTCAAACCATGAATTCCCTCCATTATTGCTGGTAGGTTAAAATATATGTAAGGGAAGTAATTTAGGGTTTGGAATGTGAATTTTTTTTAAAGCAACGATAGCAAAAATTTATAAACAATAACTCATACATAGCAATGTGATCTCGCTCTATCAATGAATATCATTATTCACCAAGGCCTCTGTTTATAGGAAATTTATCAATGAAAATTTGTATTCTTAAATTAACAGTAACACAACTTTTGCTAATATTGAACTTGTTTTAAAGCTTTTATTCTGTATTAAAGAATATCCTTACTTATAATATTCTTGCTCTTAACGTTTTTTTTTCTTCTTTTTCTTGGCAAGCATACTAATCACAACTTGCAATGACTCTCAATTTATCTGTTAGTAGTTTAACTATCTATTCTTTTTTACCAAATTCTGAATGTACTAATTTCTTTTTTCTTTTTCTTTTCTAGTTCCAAGTATGATGGAGCGGTTCTTTATCTAAGAATCAGGTCATATACTGACATGGATATTATTTCTTCAACACTCTGTATAAAGAAAATCTTTTGAATAATGTTATACATTAAAACATAACCAAACATGTATAAAGTTGTTTTTCATTTTCTTTGCAATAAACAATCATTATAATTTATACAAGGGAGATTCAAAAATTATCTGTATTCCTATTTTATCGAAGCTGAGCTCATTGTGGATGATTTTATAAGCAAAACCATGACTAAGATGCAGAGAACAAGCTACCCCATCGATGATAACTCACTGGTTCACCTTTACTATTTCAAGCTTGGTGAAAATTTTCATCAGTGGTAGAGGTTGACAGGTGTCCTGCTCCCTTTTTATGTGTCACACTTGTCCAGTCACTTTTAAACTTTTATCCACTCATACACACTTCTACATGGTAGTGCACTGTCCCACATTGTGTTAAAAGCCTTTGACGATTTCAGCCCCTTAACCAGAGAAATCAGGTCACTTCTTTAGTGCATATTGCTAGTGGAGTGGCTATGTTTACACTGTAAAAACAACAAGCAAAGGCTCAAACTTTGATCATGTGACTACAACAGTGTCAACTATAAGCATGCACACACAGAATGTAGTGTGACAATAATAAAGATATATTATGGCAAAAGTGCTGATAATTTTTGACTCTTTCTTGTATTGTATATTAGTAAACAAGATTTAAATTAATCTGGTTATTAATAAATCACTCCTTTTTAATATAAAGTCCTATAAATTTTATTTTTAATTTTAAAAAAAATTGATTTAATGTATATAAAAGTCAGATTTTAGAATAGAACTCATTGAAAAAAGAAAAATGCTTTTGGATTTTTAAAATCCATTGAACAAATACAAGCAGAATTTTGACCCCCACCCCCCAAATACCCATTTATATATAAAATCAATTTTTTTCCACTATCACTGAAAATTCACTATGTAATAGTTTTCAATATAGTGTCATTCAATATGGTGTAATTTCTGACTATACAGATGTGGCAGCCCACAAATTCATATTTTGTTCTTATAGCAAATGGAAAAGGGCATTATCTGTTATTAGAAATTTACAATGAGGTTTATTTTTATCCATAGAGGCCATAAATATCAAATTATATCAATTAATGTTAATGGTGTTCATTTTTAATTGAATGTTTAGAATTGTAAAGATAAGCTCTCAGTGAGTCAGTGACAATAATTCATTGAAATTAATACTATCCTAAAGTAGTATATAAATGTAAACAATAATTCATTGAAATTAATACTATCCTAAAAGTAGTAGATATAAATGTAAACAATAATTCATTGAAATTAATACTATCCTAAAAGTAGTAGATATAAATGTAAACAATAATTCATTGAAATTAATACTATCCTAAAAGTAGTAGATATAAATGTAAATACCTGCTTTATGTATTGACATGTCTATTAAGTTATTTTGTATTAGTCATGCAGACAATCTTTTGACTAAAATACTAAAGAAAATCTTCCCTTCTATACCTAGGGGATTAATTTGCCAAAATTGTTCAATAGTAGCTGAATTTTTTTGTGCTTTGGAATCCATATCCCTCCAGATCTTCTCCATGCTTTTGAAATTTTTCCTTTTAGCCAAACAATTTTCATGAGTGTCCACAAAAATGTTATGACACCTGGGCCATTTTTGTAAAATCTGTATGATACCACATTCTGTGTAGGTGCTGAGGCTATTCTTGTTTTTTAGATAATCTCCAAGCTTAATCTTAGACAAGTTAAATAGACCACTTTTTTCTTTTGTAAAGTGAAAAGGGTTTTTAAAGAATGATACTTTTAATCTTTTTTTTATCATCTTCCTTAGATTTTCGGATCTCCACAATTTTTCTAGTCATTCTTTTAAATCAACCTTAAAATTTATTTTATCCTTTTCTTCATTTGAGGCTTTTTCCATCGTTTTTTTCTTCTTTGTTTTAAACCACTTTACTTTCTTTTACTGAGCTAGGAAATTTTTATTCATACTCACCAGATATAACATCTTCAAATAAGTTTTTTCAAGCAATAGAACATTTATAAACATATTCAAAAATAAGATAGTCAACATTTCAAGTTTCAGCATTTTATTATTGGAAATGGAAATATTTTAATATTGTAACAGCAGCAGTTAATAAGATTTATCACATTTGTTTTCATCACCCTGAAAATATTTGATTATACAAAATTTGCAATTTTATTAATGACATTGATTTAAAAAAAATATATTTCTCCATTTTAAAAAAATAGAACAATTTAATAAAAATGAAATGTTATGGCTTATTGAAAAATTTATCACAAACTTAATTCAACATAGGCTAAATTACAGGTAGGAGGATTGTACCTTCAAAAATTCAAAATTGTAATTTTAACTTGGCCAGGAATAAAAATTATTAAAAAGGTTAAATGAAATTAATCGATTCTTGAACCAATATATGCATAAACATTTTTAAAAGAATTTATGAACATTTAACTTAAAGATTTATTATTCATTATTGTATATAATTTCTTTTTTTAATTTAAAAATATATATCTATTTTCAATCACAGTTATCACAACCTTTGGTGTAGCATACAAATTATTCTTTCAAGAATTTTCTTTGTGTTGAATTCTAATAAAAGAATTCAGAGCAAAAATAATAATCTGGAAGACAATTTTCATTTTCATGTGTATTTTGAGGAAAAAATGTCCCTGTGTGTTTTGGGTTTTTGTTTAATTTTTGTTGTTGCTCATATACAGTCAACAACTAGATGCACTTGTGGGAGCTTTTATGATAGGCCTTTTTATCACATAATATCACTTATTTGTAATGACTGAAGAAAGTCAAAATGACTTGATTTAATAAAAAGTTTACTTTGATGACAGAGAAACATCAGTCAGTAATTAATTTGGCCAAAGTTATTTTTCAGATAATAAAAATAACTAAATTCTTAATGTGTGGTGTTAGTACAAAATAAATTGTTAACCCACTAAATTGATATCTGATGAGATGAACTTTTTTTTCCATCTGTTTTAATGAAAAAATCATATGCATTTTCCCATTGAACTTTACTTCTTGTGAGAAGCAAAGGATCCAAGCAAGATGTGCCATCTGTATTTAGAATCATAATTGACATTGGGAAAATTAGCAGAGAAACCTGGTACCAGTACAATCATGTGCATCACTCCATATTTTGTGAAGCACCATGCCCAGTAGTATGTAAATCTTTTTCTAATCAATTATTGGAAAAAGAAAAAAAATAGAACATAAACTTTTTCAATATCTTAAAGTCACTTTTAATTAGATGAATATAGTACGGCTATAATTTAATTTTTTTTATTTTTATTCTAAATTTCTCAGGATAATCTCCTGCATGTTATTTTCATCATTTGATTAAAGAGACAAAAATAATTGATAAAAATTTTGAAAGAAAATTCCCTTATTAGGAAATTGATAACTTATATTAAAATATTGCATAGTAAGTTATTGATTTTGATCATATTGAGAATTAACATTTTTATAATAATGTATCATTATTTTCTACATGAAAATCAAATTTTATATTGAGAAAGAATCATTGGTCAATCATTTGTGAAAAGTTGAAACTATTTTCTATCAAATATCCAATTTTCATTACTTATTGCACAGGTTAGGAACACCTGTAATTGGGAAATCCATCAGAATCTGACCTAGAGCTTTACCCTGAAAAAGAGAGAAAAATAAATTGTATTTTTACAAATTATAACATTCACTTTCAAATGTACATATATTGTATTATTTAGAATTCTAAATAATGTGGTTATCTGCAGTAAATTATTAGGGATTCATCTTTTATGGGTATATGACAAAGAAAAAAAAAAGATTATTAAAGTCATTCTGTTTACAATTATTTTATATAAACTAGCAAATATATGCACCCTCCGGGTGCAAGTATTTAAGTTTTAATATAATAAAATATCATATTAAATTAGAAAGGCTAATGAAACTGACTAAGAATGCAAATAAAAAGATCTGCAACAGAGGGGGTATAATCGAAAAATAGAACAACTTTGAAACTAACTATTCCATCATTCTCCATTACTCCCCTGTTTCATTGGTAAATTTTCCTAATTTAACTATTTAGTTAAAATAGGAAGTAAAGGATAATATTACAGTTATTTCTTCTTGTAAATAAATTTCTTTTAAGATTTATCTACGAGATTTTTGTTTATATTTCTTAAGATAAAACCAAACAATTAGAAATCAATAATACCAAGCACATATTTATTAAAATAAAATTTTAAATATCAATATGCAAATTAGCCTTCTCGTTCAAACTGTAAATCGCTATTTTGTTGTATATATAAATACAATTGCATGTTATTAGTACGTAGATATGGTCAACAGTATTAATAATGTAAAACAATTTTTATTAATAACTGAAGGTTTAAAAGAATGAAATCATGGAGAATTTGACGTAAATAATTAAAGGAATTGTGACTTGAGTAGTAATATAGTTTCGGCTTCAGACAAAAATGCAGTCTATCTCCATTATATATAGATATAAACTGGCAATTCATATTTTTCATGATTTATCAAGGAATTATATATGTGTGATTGTGAAGCAGTATTTTTATTTTAAGTTAGAATTAGTTTTTTTTGTTTTTTAATTTAAAAATATCAGCAAGCAATTATAATAAAAAAAGATAATTAAAAATATTACTCTAAGGAAATTGTACTACCAATGTCTTCATGTAAATTCCAATTAATGACTAAAAAGTTTTGTCAGATTAATTCCATGATTTTCTTTATATGTACAATCAATATGGAAAGAAATGAGAAAATGATTGCTATATTTATTCTTATAAGAATTTATATCAAAATGTAACAACAGAACTAGTGAAAAGGATTTGTAGGAAAAGCTGGTCCCACATTATCCATTTTAAGTATTAATTCCTTACAGCAAAATAACTTGTCATGCACATCAGTTATCATATTAACTGCTTTTCTTTTATGGAAACTAAAATATCTCCCTGTCTTTAATATTGACATGAAAACTAGAAAATAGTCAAACCAATGAAAAATACAATTATTAATTCACTGATCATGCTAGAATCCAGCCATATTTATGAATTTTTCCATTTTTATAATGCACAGAATATTGCATGACTCAAATAAAACAATTAAATCATACATAATTAAAGTACAGGAAAAAAGGGCATGATAATGATATATATGGTTCTTCAGTAAATCACTAGAAAATATCTGGCAGTTTATTTTCTAGTTTAAAGATATTGTTTTATGCAGAATCTTAATTTCATCCCATGTTAAACCTTCACCATTGCTAACTTTTGGGATATGGAGGGCTGGAAATTAACCATTGTGATAGCTGGTGAAGAAACTGTATGTTCTATCTATAACTGTTTTTTCATATTTCCCATATGTGTAACATCACTAATGACTGGTGCATTTCAGCGATGTTTAACAAGACTATATATATATATATATATATATATATATATATATATATTAAAAAAAATATTGATTTGCCTTACAAAGAGAAACAAAAGGCTCTTTACTTTTCATTTAGATAGTTTACCTGAAGAAATAGCAAAATCAGATTTGGTGACAGTGTCACCAGTAAAAAATGAAACAGCATAAATATGGATAATGCTTTAAAGATAATCACTTTTAATTTCTCAAACATTAAAATCAAGTTGAGTTCTTTCTTCTCAATATATTACATTATCACATCATTTTGATATTTTTTATTAATTTATTAAAAATATCTCTATAGATCAGAAACAAGACCCTGAGAGTTACATTTTTCTTCCAAATAATGATAGTATATATTTTCTTTTCTTACCTGAGGGTCACTCCTGAGAGATGCAATTCCACCACCACCAAGTGAGTTATGTAAAACAAAATTTATTCCATCTATACCTGGTACATCATATCTGTTAATTGTAGAAGAGAAATCAATTATTTTCATTTAATTCCATCACAGATAACACAACATGAATTCTTTTTGTTATTTAGATGTTTGTTATCATTAAGGTGCTTTTACTAGACAGATAACACACTATACTATTTTAAGTAAAAGGTTAACTTTTTATTGTATTCTAAACAATTTAGTTTAAAAAGGCAGATTATTTCTAATAAATGATTTATAAAAAACATAACTTTAGAACTTGAGTGAATAAATTTAAAGACAAATATTTTATGTTGAAAATTTAAAAAAAATAATTACAACAATTATGTATAATTAACAAAAACATATTTTGTTGTCTTATTTATTCTTGAATGGAAGTAAACATTTCTCTACAAGTAAAACAAATCGACTTCTCAAAAATTATTATGCTGAAGATTTCTTTCACACAAAATATCTTATCAAACATTTCTATTCCACAGACTTATTCCAATAACATTCTTTTATCTGTAAACAATATTATAGGAAATATTTGACTTGGGTGTTGCATTTTTATTCTTGTATTGAACAAATATTTTAACTTTTTTTTTGTGCACATCCATAAACAAATGAATGTTCATGGGCAGAATTGTTATGTATTCAAACACAGACCAGTGTACATTAACAAACCTGATCACAACAATGCCTTTCTGATGTTTAAACTTCATTTTGTATATACATGTCTATATGACTAAAATATTTTGGTTTTCTCTGAAAGTTTTTTTTAAGCCCATATATTCATTAAGATCATTACTAAAATCTATGTGATTTTATATTATGTAACTTAATTAAAATTATCACATAAATCATTTGCAGATTTTCTACTTTTATAAGGAGACCTAAATATTGAGATTTAATTTTATTAACTTTAATGAAATGTTTTGTTATTTACCTTGTTACTCTGACACCATTGTTATCTTCAAATAAATAGCTGAAATATTGTTCCATAGCTTCTTCTGTAAGGGCTTGTCTGAGGTAAGGAAGGTAAGAAGGATCTCGTGCAATCACTCCTAAAAGACAAAAATAATCCAATATTACAAACAAAATGACACTAAAATTTTCTCTATCCTTCACACATGTGATATCATTTACTAATATTTTACACCAGATTCAATTTTGGGACAAATATTGATAATATAACTTAGTTTAATTTCTAGCTCATTGAATTATTTATAAATTACTCTTATGAGATTCAATTTTATAGGAATTTATTAATTCCAGGTTACAATTTTCTGTGTACATTTTTTCATTTGAATTTAGAAATCTGTTTTACTTAGTGATTAAAATATAATCTAAAATTACATTTTAAAATTATATTTCTTATCCATTTGGTAAAAAAAAAAAAAAGAAGATATTCCATTTTATTTCCCTTTAAAGAAAAAAGGATTTGTTTGAGGCAGCGAATATGTGTGGATTAACATGAGCCACACACCCTTTTTTTTCTTTAGATTTTAGGATTTTTATGATAAGGAGAGAATCACCCCACCCATGGGAGTTGAGTGTATTGCTCATTGGTTGAAAGACACTTATGGGTAATGGAAGAATATAACAGGGTTCTGTCCCTGGTGCAGGCATACTGTTTATGGCAACAGAGCTGAATTCCTTTAGAGATTAGAATTTTTTTACTTAAATTATGTCAGTATATAGAGAATAAAAACCAGATTGATCTGAAATAATAGATTCTTCTTTAATGTCATTTTATGCTTTGCTGTGAAAATGTAACAGATGTTATTTAGTATAATTAAATAGAAGTGTGTAAACATCTGTGAAAATATTGATCAAATTGTTAATTTACTAAAAGTAAATATTATGAAGTGTTTTAGTACCAATGATAACAAATAATTGTTATATATGAAATTATAATTTATTCTTTTAGATTTTACTAAAACAAGAGTAGAAGCAATTTCTTATTAGTTCAGATAGTCAAGTACAAATAGTATTTACTGTAAAAATAAACAAAAACAAGACTGCTAAAACTTTATGCTTGTCCAAAATTGTTCTCTCATAAATTATGTTAATTCTGCAGAAATGTATAAAAAATGATATAGAAATGTAATAATTACATTTACAATCCAGATAAGAATATGTTTCAGTCTTTTATAGTTAAATACCAAAATTAAATTCTGCCATCAACACCTTTTTATTAGTTGGGGGAAGGAAAAACTAAATAAACATGGCTGATGGCTTAATTGTAGCTAATTGAAGATATAATTTTGAAACTTAAATGGTTGGCAAAAAATGAAAGGAAGAAATTTAATAAGGAGGTTGTAAATATTACATCTATCTATCTCTCTAAATATTGGAAAATAAAAACATTTTCCTGATCTCTCACTGGGCTGAATTGACACAAAGACTTTTTAACATGGGGAGCCATGCCCAAACTGAAGTTCATGCAATGACCAGTGCAAAAAAGTGCATGATACCTTTGGCATTCCCCTTTTGGAAGGCCTCATGCACTTGAGAATAAACCTGGCCCTGTCCCTCTTATACAGGGGGGGACAGGTGCTGCCTGGAGGGACGGCTCCCTGGGATGACGCGATTTATTTTATATCTTACCAGTCCAGAAGCCAAAGCTACTGGACACAGCTCAAAGCTGGGTATGAGCTTTTTGGAGGGGATTTCACTGACAGACACTGATTTACACTTAAATGCAAGGCTTATTATTATGGATGGATCTCTCTCTCTGACAGCCTTTTACATATATACATATGTATGTATTTATCAGTTAAAATCTATCTCTGGTGTGCTGATGGCTTAGGGGTTAGGGACTATGACTGATGATAAATCGTTTCAATCCCAGCTGGAGGTAGCCTGCTATGTCTAGCCACACCAAGGAGACATGATATGTCGAAACACGGTGTCTGTGGATGACTTATATATATATATATATATATATATATATATATATTTATATTATTTTGTTTGCACATTACCACAGAAATAACACATTTTTTTTGTTGGGTTATTGTGGACAAGCACCAAAAACTTTAATAACTTTAAAACAAAAGTAAATTCTAACGGAGAGACCAAAATATTGTTGGAAAATTCCTTTGATTATACAAAAGTTATGTTAAGAAAAGAAAATATTTTTAAAATAAGGAAAAAACAAATGTTACCTATGTTTGCTGAGTTTCCTTTATCACCACTTCGAGTGTAGGCAAGATCTTCTAACCTAAAATTAAAGTTTCCAACTGGCAGATTTTCAGACTTTGCATCCTCAGTGGTTGGTTCTTCGCTTTTTATTGTTTGTGGAATATCTGAATTTTTAAATGGCTCAAACTTTTCTTTTTGTTCACCATTGATGAAAATTTCTACCTGTAGAATATATACGAAATATAATGTTGGTAATCCATCAAAGAAACTTTTCTTATGTATTTATGATGTCAGTTTCAAGGAAAAATATTATTGGTTTTCTCTCCCATGTTTGAATATTTATATATAAGAAATAACAAAAGAAAATTATAAAAAGATTTATATTCATAATTGTTATGGTGTAAGTAAAGTAAAGTCATCGGGGCGGCCTAAAGTCGGTATCAGCCAGTCAGCGAGGGAGTCTATCCCCCTTTCAATAGCGCTAGACCAAGGAGATTGTTTTGGCGTCTAAGGTGGAGCGCCACACCTACCACCAGCTCCTTACTTTACCGCACAGATCCCTGTGCTACTCATATGCTGAGTTGACAAGGACCGGTATCGAACTAGGAACCTTGTGGTTTCTAGCCAAACGCTCTACCGACTGAGCTAATCCGGCCCATAATCAAAGGATATTATGAAATTAAGTTTATTAAAAAAAATACAAGAACATTTATATAAAATTTATATATAAATTAAGTTATATATTTTTTATATAAAACACTTGGGACTGGGACATTTATTTTTATCTTTTTTCTCTATACAAGTGGTTTTGTTATTTACCTAGAATTGACTGATATTACAAATTTCTTTTTTCTAGAATGACTAACAGGACATCTCACCAATATAATGTCAAGCATTAATATTGATAGTTCCTCAAGGAAAATAATTTTTTTTACTAAAATTTTCAAAGAGATAACTTGTCTGGAGACCAAAAAACATCATAATAATTGTTTTGCTTTAAATTTTCCTTTTTCAAATTTTTAAACTGAAATTTTGTAAGCCAAGTTAATTTACTCAACTTACTTTATTCACTATGACAATTATAAATCCAGTTTATAAAATTGTATTTTTGGCAGAGCATAGGAATCCCTAAAAACTAATGGATTTTAAAAAATGAACTATAATAAATTATAAATACATCATAAATTAACAAAAATTTGTAGAAAGGAAAATATAAAAATGTGCTAGTTTTCAAACTTACATTCAGATTATCTTTAGGATATAAAAATGAAAAAAGCTTTAATACTGGAGACCTGAAAAAAAAAAATTAAAGAATAAACATAACGATATCATAATTTGTAAGTGATTAAACTTTTCATAGTAATATAATCAATATAAAATAATGAGTTATATAAGCTGCAAAGATAAAATGTAGAACTGTTGGGTATTTTCTCTTGAAGTCTAACACAAAAATATATACATATATATGCAACTAATAGACAGCATATATATTACCTATTAGAAAAAATACTTAACATAAATTGTGCTGTCTAAAATATTAGTACTAACATTTCCCAATTAGATTTTCAGTTTTATCTTTATTAAAGTTGTTATTTGTTGCTTTTTTCATGATTATCTTTTTCCATCTTTTATTCTATTATATTTCAATGCATAAAAATATGTTGATGAGTCAACTTTCAGCTTACGGATATGATCTTTTATATATGTACCATCCAACCCAATATTGTTGATTGAAAGATTTTGAAGGTATGAGGTTTAGTTCACTTTTTTTTTCATAAATGAATCTATACATATCAAATGAAAAAAATTATATTTGTTAGAGAGAAATTAACATATAGTTTTATTTTATAACTAGTTCACAAATTTTCTTTAACGCTACCAGTTCTGAAGAGATACCAAAGGGTTCATTATAGAATAAGAATTAAAAGAATAGGAAAAAAAATTATTCTTACACTCTCGGTCTTCCTCCAACAATCCCTGTTAATCCAGGTGCTGAAAATAAATAATATAACTGAATTCACTTTTTCTATTTTATAATTATTTTAATATTACAATAAACAGGTACAGCCAAAATTTTGGTACTGAAGCACCTCCCCCATTATAAAAAATTAAAATTATCACCTTTTCTAATAAGTACATTGCCTAAATTTATATATAAGAACATTTTTATGAATTTTTTAATTATAGCAATGAAATAAATCATTAAAAAGAGAACAAATAAAAAATCACAAAAATGCACCATTTTGACAGATTTTAATTTATAAAATTCTCTCATTTTAAAGACCATAAAGCAAATAATTTTTTATGTGAAAATTTTTAATCATTCCTTTTCATAATAAAACAAAAATTATGTTAAATTTGTAAATTTTTCTGAGTTGTGTTGGGGGTGGGGGTGGTGGTGGTGGTGAAATTTTGGCCATACCATACACTTAACAATTATATGGAATTATTATATTTCACATAATTATCCCCCTTTACAGAACTCTCCAAATCAAAACGGTAGTTTATCCATTGTAAACACAGACTTTAACTTTGTGCACCCAAAGGCTCACTTATGTGGTAATTATTTTGTTGCTTATTCATTACAGTTTATTCAACTTGACTGATAGACTGAACATAAACCTAAATAGCACTAATGTTGAAAAGGAATACTGGCATTGGAAAACACCATTCAACAATTACATCAATGAATGTTGAAACAATACTCTGAATAAACTATGTTGTCTTATGAAATACATCTCTGTTCACCAAGGTTCCCACAAATAAAACCTAATTAGCGGTTTGTGACAAATTGAAATTTGACTTTTCCAGTTAGGAAGTTTCTTTATCTCAATAGCCAATCTAATGGAAATGTTAAAATTTTGAACGCAAACAACATATGAAATGTGATAAAAACAAAGTATTAAGACAAAAGCTTTAAATCTATAAAAAATTTAAATAAAGATATATACAACTGGGCAACTTGTAAAGTGAGGCTGTCTAGATATTCAGACTGCTGACTACATGTCAAAGAAAAAATTAAAACTATTGTTATCCTATAATAATGTTATGGAAGGGAAGACTGAAGAACACAGAAATAGATAAAATGAAGATAGATATCTTTAAATCAGAGAGGTGAAATGAATTGGTAATGAAAACATTTTCAGAAAAAAAATAGCAGGATGTAAGATTTGATTCTAAATTGATGACAGGAATATATAAAGTCCATACAGTCTTGAAGAAAGTATTCTAGTATGTATATATATATATATATATCATAGAAAGGAAGGAAGAACTCAACACCGTAATTCCATAATAAATTTATTTCGACCAAAATTGGCCCCAATTTTGGTCGAAATAAATTTATTATGGAATTACGGTGTTGAGTTCTTCCTTCCTTTCTATGATAAATATTGCTCTGTATATAATCTAAAAAGTTTATTATACATTGAGCTCTCTTTAGTGATTTAAAGATTCGCTGTATTTATACATACTGGATCATACAATAATAATACAGTGTGTCTTAGAAATCACATATAGAATCATAAATCTCATATATATATATATAAGAACCTAAAGGAGTCAGAATCTACCCATCTAGGTTCCACCTAAATGGCTCATCAGGATAATTCTGACTGAAGGAGGTTGGTACAAATGACTTTTATTATAGGAGTGGGTATCAGAGTGAATAAAAATTAGCATAAAAGTTAAAAATTTATATAAAAAGATTGTGTGATAACTATGTTTCTTTGGCTACTGAGCCATGGTTTTTTGTGGGTAATCTGAACATTAGCCACATAAATGAAAGCAACCTCTCCTTGTTTGTTTCACTTTGAGGAAACCTTATGTTTTGGTTGGCAATTTTCATTTCACTGCAAATCTACACTGAAAATACGAATTTGTTTGAATCAATACAACTGCATGTTTTAACATGAAAATATCATAAAATGTGTTCTTAATTATGCTTACACATTATTTGAAATAAACTTAATTGTTATTAAGAACATATTTTATGATATTTTCGTGTTAAAACATGCAGTTGTATTGATTTGAACAAATTCATATTTTCAGTGTAGATTTATCGTGAAATAAAAATGGCCAACCAAAACATAACGGCTTCCTCAAAGTGAAACAAATAAGGGAGATTACCTTTTTGTGTTTACATGCATTTAAAATTTCTGTTCTTTGATTTAGTAATTCACTTGGTTTATTGTATGTAGTTATGGCAAGTTTTTCCTCCATACACAGGAGCCAAAATTTGTCCCCTGCTTTGTATTTTCAACATTTCTTTATTATTTCCTATTCTACTTACTTACTTTTTATTAGTTTTAATTTTAACATGATATGAATTATAAATACTGATTAAATTAATAAATTAAAAGAATTTTGTAGATATTTCTTAATAATAAAGAGAGACACGTTGCAAATTACCAACTGAAAAAAGTGATTTTAAGAAGTTAAATTTAAAAACTGCAGAAAATCCTGAATGGCAGTCAGATTATAAATACCTACCCATTCCTGTTCCAGCTGGTGCAATCTCTCGAGCAAAAAACTCCAGGGCTTTTTTATTACTATGGTGAACTGCTAACCAGAGTCCGAGTTGTCGTGGAATTATCTGCAAATAGAGCGGAATATTAATAGGAAATAACTGAACAAAACATTTAAAAATACCAGATTATATATAACATAAGGTTTTGGTTTTTGTTGGTTTTTGTTTGTTTTAATCTGGATCTTAATTTTTGAAGCAACAAGATAAACATATTCAGCCTAAATTTAAAGTTCTGTTAATAAATAATGTAAATCTTATTGACAAAACCTTTATACAGAATTTGTGCCAAGTGGAGATATGAACAAACAGTTTAGTTCCAGAGATTTGAAATAAATTTACATTCAATACAAAATGTTTTTGTTCAATTTGATCTAAGAATATGTAATCAGTTTTTTTTTACACATATAAATATATATTTTGATAAGTCATATAACTCTACATACACACCAGAGCTGGTGACAAGTTGTTCAACATTGCTTGTCTTCGAGCTAAGACCAAAGTCACAAAGGTTCTTATTCAGGAAATGCTATTTGCCGCTGATGCAACCTTAGTGTCACACACTGAGCACGGCCTGCAAAAACTTGTCAGTCACCTCATACAAGCTTGCAAAGAGTTTGGACTTACCATAAGTCTAAATAAGACAAAAGTCATAGCACAAAGTGCAGACAACCCTCTGAACATTGTAATCAATGGATGCAGCCTGGAAACCATGGAGAGTTTCAAGTACTTCGGGACCACCATTGTCAACTCTGTCTCCACTGACAGTGAAATCAACAGCAGAATCATGAGAGCAGTGGCAGTTATGGCCAAACTGAGCCAGAGAGTGTGGAACAATACCAGCCTTACTAAGAAAACCAAACTGTGCATTTACAAAGCGTGCATTCTCAGTACTCTCCTCTACAGTAGCGAAGCCTGGACCACATACTCATGCCACGCGAGCAAACTGGACAATTTCCACCTCACATGTCTACGCTGCATCCTACGCATATCCTGGCAGGATAAAGTGCCCAACACAGACGTGCTGAAATGAGCAAACATGAACAGCATGTTCGCCATCATCTGTAAGAGACGTCTGCACTGGCTTGGTCATGTCAGGAGAATGGACAAAGGCTGCATCCCCAAAGACCTACTGTATGGCGAATTAGTAGAAGGCACCCAACAGGTAGGGAGACTACACCTACGCTTTAAAGACGTCTGCAAGAAGGACATGAAGATATACCACATCAACACTAACACATGGGAAGTTGGTGCAGAAAACCGAGCGGCTTGGCGCCTCCTTGACAGACAAGGGACAAAAAGGAGTGAAAAAGAGAGGAAAGAAGCCACCACAGAAAAGAGAGCCAGAAAGAAGGAGAGACAACAGCAACTCCAGCAAGCATCAGTTCGTTTGCAATCACTGCAACAGAGATTGCCATTCAAAAATTGGCCTGTTCAGCCACTCGTGCAGATGCAGTTAAAAAAGAAAAATGGAGACTATGCCATTGTCTTTAACAGATAGAAGGATGCCAACAAAAATAACTCAGAAAATCCTGACTCATTATTAAAGTTCATCCTGTTATCTGCCCTGTTTAGAAGTTGCTTATTGTTTGAAGTGTTTTTATGACCTCATCAATCATAGTTGACATTACAAAAGAATCAAGTCATAAAAAAAAGAATGCACATGTCTGATTAGGAGAAATGACCAGGGATGACTAGAGAGGTGGGATAATCAGATAAGACCACCCATGAAGCTTACCAATTAATCTTGTGGGTATCATAAAAGCAACAACTAATTCAAATAGAAGATGAGCAGATTGAACCAGAAAGGGAAAGCTACAGAGGTAGTCAGCAGATCTGTGTCAGTTAGTGACTAGCAGCATGAAGAATTTTTAAGGAGGAATATCTCATATTGAAAACTGATAGTAGGCACCAATCAACAGACTAAAAAGGTTAATGTCTATTGATTAGTCTAATGTGTACATGAGAAATTTCTGTCCATTGTTTATCCACTGATCTGTGGGGAAACATACAAAGTCATTTTCCCTACTCCATTGTTGCATGTTATATAGAATAGACTTGTGAGAAATTGTAATCTACAATAATAAATAATAAGTGTCACTCACAGTCATTATTGTTAACTATACATCTATCTAAAATCTGATTTATTGTGACATACTGTCAAAAACTTGATTTATTGGTGCTAGCTCTGATATTTTGACTCTGATCTTGGAGATCTCTAGTTAGATTCTTCGACACAATGTGGATGACACATTAAAGAAATAATGAATTTATAGAATTATTATTATGTTATTTAATATACTTATAATGTCAAACTGACAAAATTTGGATGAAAAATTTATAAAAAATACAATATAAAGATCAAATAAACATTAAAAGAAGCTTTCTAGTCTGTTTTTTTTTTTTGTATTTGTTGTATTAACAATAATCATGGGTCCAAGTTCTATCAATTTTGAAGCTATGAATAAAACTTTTTGCAATTCATTAGCAACTTTTTTACTTATAAGTAAAGAGAAGTTGTGATGTTGTAACACAAAACAAATTTGCTTTAATGACATCAAATAATGCCTCCACTAGATCACCAAAGTTAAACAACGATGAGCCTGTTCAATAATTAATTGGTTGACTACTTAGGCAACAGTAGGTACTGTAAGCAACCTGAGTCCTTTGTCTATCAAAATGACTTGATTTGGCATTAAATGACCTAAGGGAAGGTCAATATGTCATAAAATAAAACAATCAACCAAATAATGCCTCATATTATTATAACAATGTAATTTTTCATTATTATTTAGTGATACCAATAAATGTATATCCATATAAAGTTACATTGTGTTTTATAAGTAGATAATAATTTCTAAAATTCTCAGTAATCAAGAGATTTTATTGGTTAGTTAATATATTTTTTCAAGATAAGAGATTAAAATTTTACTTCACCTGAGAACCAGATGAATTAGGTTCTGATCCCAAGATTTCCACATGGACTTTAGTAAAATCTCCCAAATTTAACATTTTAAACATTTTTCTGCATCTGTAAAAGTCAACAAAAGCAGAAAACATTTTTAAATTTATAAAAACATTTTAATAATGAAAATATTAAAAACTTAATAAAGATGATAAAAAAAATTCCACAAAGTTATTTATAATTCTAATCTTATTGTAACGTAATTGGATACTTGATGTGGGCAGCCCTAAGTGGTGCAAGAGAAAATAATAAATTCCCATTACTATCTAGTAATAAAACAGTAAGACAGTGATTCAAACATTTATTGGTTATAAACAAAAGTCTAATTGTACAAATGATTCTGGAAAAACCAGACTTTTCAGCACCTATGAATCATCAGTTTCTTTGATCTGATTGACTGGCAAAACAGTTTAGGGATGACCTCTGAGTAACACGTGTTGGAGGTTCCAGAACTTGTTAGAAGTTGATAGAAAGTCTTGGAAGCTGAAAGAAGATTCCACAACTCTCTAGAGAATTCTTAGCCAGAGGATACTTAAACACCTTGTATTTTGTTTGTACACTGCATTGCATAATCAAAGAAGTATGTCATAAAGGTTTCTTGTTTTCTATACTTCAGGAAGTTGAGACCTGCAGCTTTTTTAATTTTTTGATTGTTCTTAAAGAACTTCATTGAGTTTATCCTCCATAAAATATCCTTGCTTGATATCTAGTTGGCTATTAATGATTTCTTCAGTATGGTTATCTGTAATTTTAGGAGGGTTTCCAAGTAGATTCTTGAAGTGTTCTTTCCACTTCAGAAGTCTATCTTCTTGGTTGGCAGCTTTTAGCATTGATCTCGAGGTTCTTTCCCTACCACTAACTTCCATCAATAGAAATCACATTAATTGGGGGTTTCCTGTGAATATTCTTATGACGGAGAACAAGAAAGGAAAAAGAGCAAGACATTATCTTGCCTGCCGGGATCGAACCCGTGTCCGCCCGCATGCAAAAACAAATGCGATTTAGGCACTGGACGGATGCGAGCTTTGACTGATGTGCCCGGATGTTTGGGTAATGTGCCCATAAGTAACCAAAGCGAGTGGAGCGTGGCATGACAAGTATTCGGCCTACGCAGGATGGCAGTCAGTAAAGATTATTTTGACAACGACGGGTTTCAGCTGCTGGTCGAAGACAAAGACTGTTTTAACCAAAAAGAAAGTTTGGCTTGTGAGAAGACAGTGAACTCGCTTCTTTTTGCCCCCCCCCCCATCAGCAGGAACTTGTAGACCCAAATATCTATTTCCTCCCCTCTATTTTTTCCCCCTTCTATAAACTATTTCGACCTTGGATAATATTCGCTAGAACAGAAAGATAATAGGCTTGTGTCCTCCAGAGATATCCATCATGATCCAAGAAAATCTATGCTTGAATCTTTCAGGGTTATCCGCCTTGAATCTCGGGATCTGCGTAGTGAATCAAAAGAGATATACATGAATCTCATGACATTCGTGAACCTCGTGATATACGCAGTGAATCTAGAAACATTTGTTTGGAATCCCGTGACACTCGTGGAGAGTCTAGAGACATTCGTATTAAATCTCGGGATATCCGAGAACCTAGAGATATCCGTAATGAACCAAGAGAGTCTCGACTTGAGTCTTCAAGAGATATTCGCTTTGGATAATGTCAAACAAGTCTAAGGTATCCCCCCCCACAGGCAATTTAAAAGTCGAAACTGGATCGACATGCCATAGTACACGGAAGGTTGGCCATTTATTTCAGAGGTGGACCCGGTGAGTTTTCAGAGAATGTCAGAGCTGAATCAAGAGACCAGCGTACGCAAAGAAGATTGTGATGGTGGAGGTGGTAGCAGCAAATATTCGAACGAGACCTTCGAGGACCTGAGTGCATTTATGCTATTGGGCCGGAGTGCATTTATGATATTGGGCCGGAGACCGGAGTGCATTTATGATATTGGGCCGGAGACCGGAGTGCATTTATGCGATTGGGCCGGAGACTGGAGTGCAATTTTGCGTTTGGGTCGGAGACCGGAGTGCATTTATGTGATTGGGTCGGAGACCGGAGTGCATTTATGCGATTGGGCCGGAGACCGGGGGCATTTTTGCGATTGGGTCGGAGACAGGAGTGCATTTTTGTGATTGGGTCGGAGACCGGAGTGCATTTATGTGATTGGGTCGGAGACCGGAGTGCATTTATGCGATTGGGCCGGAGACCGGGGGGCATTTTTGCGATTGGGTCGGAGACAGGAGTGCATTTTTGCGATTGGGTCGGAGACCGGAGTGCATTTATGTGATTGGGTCGGAGACCGGAGGGCATTTATGCAATTGGGCCGGAGACCGGGGGGGCATTTTTGTGATGTGATGAAGAAGCAACAGCTATCCCACTTCAAAGGAATACGCGAGAACAAAAAGACCACCCCCTCCTGCGCGTTTTGTGATGAGGACATCAGGGGGGAGTATGACGGAGAACGAGAAAGGAAAAAGAGCAAGACATTGTCTTGCCTGCCGGGATTGAACCCGCGTCCGCCCGCATGCAAAAACAAATGTGATTTAGGCACTGGACAGACGCGAGGTTCGACTGATGTGCCCGGATGTTTGGGTAATGTGCCCATAAGTAACCAAAGCGAGTGGAGTGTGGTGTGACAAGCATTCGGCCTACGTAGGATGGCAGTCAGTAAAGATTATTTTGATGATGATGACGGATTTCAGCTGCTGGTCGAAGACGAAGTGTTAACCAAAAAGAAAGTTTGGCTTGCGAGAAGACGGTGAACTCGCTTCTTTTTGGTCCCCCTCCCTTGTAGACCCAAATATCTATTTCCTCCCCTCTATTTTTTCCCCCTTCTATAATTCTATAATAAATTTTTCTATTTATAGAATTTCAAAACAGTTAATTCTTAAATTTATTTTAGGTTTTCAGTGATTTTTTCATATATTGTTATCAAAATTCATTTTTTATCAGATTTACTTATCAATTTTTAAAAATATTTTGGCAAGTTAAAATTAAAGTTTACATTAAAATAAAAATTATAATTTTTGTTCTACCTTTCTAAAATGGCATCAGCTGTTTTAATTGCTTTCTCTTCACTTCGAGGTCCTCCAACGCATGCAACTGCTGTAGCACGAAAACCATCAGCATAAGTAGCAGTAATCTACAAAAATAAAAATAAAAATTATATACATAATAATATAAACTTAGTATTGATCTATTTGAGTTTAATAACTTTGACCGTTCTTGTCAGTGTCGACTACACAAAACTTCTGGGGAATGGATTAATTTGAAGATATTACCACTTTAATTGTTATGCACAAATTGAAGGCACACTTTGTGAGATATGGAATTCCATGTCAATTAATTTCTGATGTCATTCCCCAGTTTACATCATCATTTTGGCATTTTTTAGTGTTAAGATTTTGAACATTTCATGGCAAACCCTTGGAACGAGCAAACAAGAGCACAAAATGCCTCATGTGGAAGAACAAAGACACCTACACAGACCCATTTCTCATAATGGTAGACATCTGAAATAGCCCTATCCAAGGAATGAAAAGCAGCCTCACTCAATGGCAACTAAATTACTATACTAACTCACTACTACTCATAAGCAACAATTTGCTGAAGCCAAGGTTAATGAGTATTTTGTGGGGATGACAAGATTCTACTTGAATGCAGACAGAATGTCCAAGCAGGCTATTATAATTATCATGTATTTGATTTCTCTGTATTAAATGTAGTTGACATTATTAGAATACGTCCATACAAGAAAGATGATTATAAGTGGGGAGAAAGGTGTTATAAATTATTCCTTTGATAAATGATCATACAAAGTTGTAACATCCAATGTGATGTATCAACACAAATAGACATCATCTGCAAAGTTTGTTGAAACAGTCACAGGTGATGATGCATCATGCAATGAAATGTTGACTGTCACTCACTTCAGATGGCACTGGTTCCCACATACAGTATGCAGGTACCACAGAGTATCTCACTGCATGTAACAATTCTGTTCAGACAGAGCTCAACAAATTTCAATCTCCTGACTGAACCCATACTTGCATTAGAGCAGAGGTTACACAACCATCATACTTAAGGGACTATGTATTGTCATGTCAATAAGAACAACGTACTTCATCTATAAAAGAAGAAATGTTACATTAATAATTTAATGTAAGTTCCCAACCAACTTTCTGTCAGGGTACAGTCCCACATGTTACCCCACTTTCTCTATCTTAGACATTCCTGATCAATATAAAGTTAAAATGTTATGTGTATCCTTTTAGTTATTAGCTATTGATTATCAATTATATTTGATCAATATTACAATAGAGTTATTCATTAATAAAAATAATGGGGCTATTGGTTTACCAGTTAAATTTACCATCTAATTGGTGTTAGCAATGATATTTGGTTGTTTCCTACTCACCAAGTTCCAATATTAACATTACTGTATCTATTGAATAAATGGAAAGGAAAGATGTGACAAACTATATATATATATATATATATATATATATATATATATATAAAACATTTAATAAACACCTTCTGTATGCAGGTCTTTATTTTTTCAATTAGTAAGGTATAATCCTAATCTATCCCTTTGAGCTGACTCTAATCTTTCTTCTTGACAGTTTCCTGTAATATCACCTTATTGAAGACCTTGATGCATTGGTTTTTAATGAAATATACAGTACTTTCTTCTCTCTGTTCTCATCAGTGATGATTTTTACCCATAGTAAGTAATGATCAAAGCTGGTGTTAAATGACTGAGATATCCTATAGTATACACTGCTTATCGACCATTATAGAATCAATCACCTAAATTAATACTCACACAACATATCTTCTTTTAAATTATTGCTCATAGAAATAAAACATAAAAAAATGTTTGTTTCAATTCAATCTTTTGTTATTTATTTTTGTTGTTTTGCAACATTTACACTAACCCTCATAACACATCCTTTACTACCCTCATGATTAACCATTTATCTTTGGACACCACATTTTCTTTTACAGTTTATAATTATACATAGATCTATAATGATCTTTTGATCATTAAATGATTTTATACATGATAGCAAGGAAAAATAATTAAAAGTACTGTAATTTGACTTTTTTTAAAAACTATAAAAGTTTATGACTAGCATGATCTTTCTAATAGATAAAAAGAAAAAAAAACCCTGAAAGATAGCACCATTTTGATGAATGGAAGAAAAATATAAAATATTATCAACAACAATAAACATAAGATACACTTTGAATTATTCCTTTTACCATTGCTTTTTCATTAAAACAATATTTAGAGTTGGTATTGAATGATATTTTCTTTCATTTCTACCATTTAACATAAATGTTAATATAGGTCACATTTAATATATATCATATAGAACAAATATTCATTTTATATATTTTTAAAATGAAGTCAATATTACTGAAGATTCTCTGCTCTCTTAGATTGTTAACATAATCAACAGGCAAATAATTTTGCTCAGTTAAATAAGCATAACAGAACTGATAATTTTTCCAAAACCATATTTATGTTGTTTTACAGGAAATATGATACCCCATTTTTCATCTGTGGTGTAAGAAAATTATCAACTAAATATATAAAGGACAGATTACTAACCTTATAAGAATCTGATGGTGGAGTTCCTTTAGCACCTTTTACGAGAACAGCATCAGTCATTCCTTCTGTAAAAATATTACATTGGTTATTCATTTTTTAATTATTTTAGTTAACATATTGCAGATTAAATTCTTTGTCTTTGTTATCACAACATTTTGGAAAATATACTTTCTATCCTCCTTTAATTGTATTTTGAAATATCAAACATTCTCAAGAGATATACACTTTCTTTCCCATATACATAAAATCTGGTGCCTGCATTTGCACTTGTAATCTTTTAAAACTGTCTTTTCCTAACCTGAACATTGAACTTATGACCTTCTAGTGCACTTAGTGAATTTCAGTAACACTCATTTGTGTTTTGTGTTTTTTGAATCTCAGATTCAGAGTTTGCTTGTTTTAGGGCCGGTTTAGCTCAGTTGGTAGAGTGTCGGATAAGGAACCACAAGGTTTTGGGTTCAATACCAGCCCTCGCCAACTCAGTGTATGATTAGCACAGGGATCTGTGTGGTAAATTGAGGGGTTGATGGTAGGTGTGGTGCTCCACCTCAGACACCAAAAACAATCTCCTTGGTCTAGCGCTATTGAAAAGGGGATAGACTCCCTTGCTGTCTGGCCAATACCGACTTCAGGCCACCCCGACAACTTTACTTTTATAAAGATAGATATACAATTTGTTTCAATTTTTGAAAAAATATACTATTTCTCAAAATGCATATATTTGTAAATGGAAACTTTTTTCAATTTTAATAATCATATTTCATTATTGATATTTGTACATTTTGCCATACATAAATGCCTTTTCATAGCAAATATATTGGCGTCTTTCAAACCTCACTGCTCATATTTTCTCTGCTACCATAGTAATGTTGTATAAGCAAAGTAGAAATCTCCCGATTCACTAATAAAAGATACATACACTCGCCAACAAAACAAACATAAGGCAGAGACCCCAAGACCGGAAGTGCCCTCTATCGGAGCCTAAAACAGAATGACCATTTTAACACATATCTGCGCATAGGCTCCGATCGGAGTTCCGCTTTGATAGTCAATTCCTGACATTAAATAAAAATAAAAAAATTGGTAAATAAAATTCGCATTATCATCCAATGAAAGCGATTCCCGGGTGAAATGAAAATAACTTCATTTGATCCAACTTCAGCTGCCACTCTCTATAAAACGAACAGCTTTGAAAGGCACTGACAGTCAATGGTTCAGGCGTCAAGCGAACACATCTCACCAACGAGGGCTATCACAGCGAAGGATACATCAAACGTGCCGATCACAAACCCCACCTACTTACCCAAACCTGACCTCACAAGGCAGTCAAGTCAACAAGCGAACATTTCTATATCATTCGACGATACAAAAAACGCTACTACTAAAACACAATATTCTGCCTAGAACAACAACAACAACAGATTATACTGACTGAAACAAGGAAATTCCATTTCGTTCAGCAACAGCTAACGAATCTAAAACACAAGACTCAACTTCTGCCCACCTACCTAACTACAACTGACTCGGCCACCTGACACTCACTGACTTTTATTCAAGACACAGCGCCTACCACACACACACACAATATTCTGCCTACATCACCACCCCACAACCACAGTCAAGCTGGACATTTTACGAACTTGATATTCACCCACAACTATCACCAAATTTATCCTGTAATTCTCATTTCTATCCTTTCACCGTTCTCATGTTTTTTAATACAATTTTAAACTTAAAATCTGTGTTTTGTTCTTTTCCTCATCACCATACGCTTGCATGCTAATACGGTTTATTACAGTAACTTGTTGTAGCATAATTATTATGGTGTACGGAGTATTTGGGGATTGAAAAGAAAACGGTAATCCAATTTCTGGAGAAAGAGAAGGAAAAGAAAGACAAAAAGAGGTTAAAGTTTGGAAGGGTAAATACTCACCGACCAATGACCTCATAACTAGATTTAAAAATAAAAATTCCGGGTTTTGAGTGGATGTGCCCCCCCCCCCAGACCACAAACAGAAGTAAAGAAAATTCGACCTCTTTTGCCGGACTCGAGAAGGGTTGGACATGTTTGTTGGGGTTCCATCATGATATGTCTAGGGTAGGAACGAACAGCACGCATGAATGTGATTTACAATAGAACAGCTTGACCTTACTCTCTCACTCTCCTTCTCTCTGAAAAAGAACCCACGAGCCTAGAAATAAATAAACAACCTCTTTTTGACTATATGACTTTCGTGTGTTGTTACTCTGAACTAATGATGACTACTACTACTACAACCTGACTTGGCCACTATGCAACACTTGTAATTTAATCCATCACATTTCACAGGGGTTGAGATTTCCTTTATTAATTTTTATACAAGCATTGCTAATAAAATGGATTATTGTTTTTTTACCAAAGGGCTAAAAATTATAAGTTTTTTAAGTTCAGCTTTTTTTTTTTTTAATTAAGAGCCCTAATCTATTTTACTTTTCTTTTATTAAAAAAATAATTAGATAAATAATTAAAAATTAGCTATAATATATATATATATATATATATATATTTTTTTTAATGTATTTTTTATGTTGAAGTTGGGCGTTATTATGAAGCATTTAAAAATAAATGAAGGAACTCGATGTTATGGAGTACTGGATTCACTTATTTTTTATTATTATTTATTATCATAAATTTTTGGGATCGTTAGATTCCCTTCTTCAAATGAATGTCGCTCCTGTTCAACGGATCCTTTGTCTTTGTTGTTATTGACAGCGGCAATATATAAATAATATATAAACAGTAAACAACAAACAAATTATATTACATATCTATTATAATATATAATTATCATTGATTTTCTTTTATAAAAAACAAAAAAACAAACCAGAAAACACTAAATAACACAAATTACATTACATAGGTTATTTTAGTTATCATTGAAGGTTTGTAAAAAATTGTTAAAACAGAAAATAACATAGATTAATGTACATAGCATTAAATTTATATATTATAATTGTACTATTAGTTACTAGTTACATCTAGCAAGTGATTTAATTCTTTAAAATCGTACTGCATCTGAAATAGGTACATTGTTCAAGAAAATACTTTAAAAGTTAAAAATATTATATTAATAATACTTTAATTATTATTAATTATCAGAGAAAAAAAATCAGAACATGAGAATTCACTTTTTTTGTATTATTCTTTTATTTTTGAATGCCTAAAAATGTTAAGCTTTAAAAATATATTATAATATGAGGTCAGGTAAAAAAAAATAAAAAAAATAAGAATAATAAAGAAGGTAAAAAATTAATACTATCACTAATTAATTAAATTTTAGCAGTGATTCATTTTAACCAATTGATTTTTAATCCTATTTTGCGCTTAAACTGAGGAGTTTTGACAGGCAGATTTTGACCAAAAAACCCCTAAAAACACACTGAAGGTGTAAAATATCAAAAAAGAAAACCTTGGTTAAATTAAAAAAATGACAAAAAGAAAATATCATTTTTATCTTCCTTATTTTTACTTTATAAAATTATTTACCTATGTCAAGACATATAAGTCTTAAAATTGTATGTATATTTAAAATAGGTCATAATGACCTATTTTCTAAATGACTTATGATTATAACTTCTTGGATTTTTAAAAGTTTTTTTTCTCAAGTAGAATTATTGTTCTATTTAAAAAAATATTATAAATGAATAGTTTGAATTAAAATTAATAATTATTTATTTTTATTATTAATCATTTTAAAATAGGGTCCCAAATTTAGAATTTGTTGATGTTCCAGATTCTTAATGAATAAATCCAATTTTAATGTAAATTTTAAAATGAGAAAAATGTCAGTTGTATACTGAATCAAAATTCATATAGTTTTAACTGAATGCACTGAATCTCTTATTCTAAAATACAAATGATGTCTAAAAATTAAAGCAAAAAACATTTACTAGTTGGTTTATTATGATGCAAACAAAACATTATGTATATATAGTATACCAATACTATTATGTTACCTTTCCATGTAGCTATCAAATATAATACTTATTCCATCAGTAGATGACCACTGCTAAGGGAAACTGAGGAGAGGGTAGCTGGTCCTGCTGAAAATCACTTGACCTCCACTACCCTATGAATATGATATGAATTAATTTCTGTGTTAATTTTAACAATATAAACTATTTTTACAAATTTAAGTAATAATGGTACAAGTAAAAATGGCACAAATTGAAAAATAGGGAAAAAATTGCACAGCTATGTTGTTCAATAAGTTTATTGATATGTATATACATATATACATATGTTTTGTGTCTGAAAATGTTCCTACATGATTTATAAGTTGATATATATATATATATATATATATATATATATTAATAAGTCATCCACAGACATGTGTTTCGGCATATCATGCCTCTTCAGTGTGGCTAGACACAACTATACTTGGGTAGGGTCAAACTATATATATATATATATATATATATATTCCTACATGTTATATGGGATAACATTTCATTGCATTCTGACTGAAAAATAGTTTACTTGACAACACATTCTTCAAGTTGTCAAGTAAACTATTTTTCAGTCAGAATCCAATGAAATGATATCCCAACTTTTCATTGATGATTTCATGGTCTATTGATATCAGAAGATAAAACTCCACAGTCATATTACAATTTTTTGCCATCTACAATCTTCAATTAAAATATCAATCCACAGTGTTGTCTTCAGTCTTATATAATAAAGTGATGATGTCTAGATGAGTCAAAGCCAATTTGATTTGGTTTGGTTTGGTTTGGTTTGTTTTACGGCATATCAACCTCAGTGGGTCATTTAATGCCGATAAAGTTTTGAAATAAATCAATTCTTAATGGATAATACAATTTTTTTATAAATACATTTTTCTATTTAACCCATAGATGGGACCCTAACAGGTACTACCACTCCAGGACAAAGTGGACCAGGGAGCAATGGTGATGAAGTGGTGCTCCACATTCCCCAAACCTCCAAAACTGGAACCTCACCATCAGATAGAGTTTAACGTCATTCCCAGGACATCTAGACCCGCAGCCACCGCCTTCTAGCACCCATATGATAAAAAGGGGTTGGGGCTTGCCATAAGGGCAATAGGGAAAGCCAATTTGAAAGAAAATTATAAAGGCCAGTCTCAATACTTTTTGAACATATAAAGGTTTTTGTCTTATCTTTAAATCAGACCTTATGTGTTCTCTATGAAAATTGGTTCCAAAATGTTTTAGTTGTGGATAAATTTAACCCAGAAATTTCAGAAATTTAAACACAAAAATCACTTAAAATAGAATCATAATATATAAATCTAATGTATTAATGTATGTTGTTTTTTGTCATATAAATATTTTTTTAATTTTTTTTACAACTCTTCCATAATAAACAATAAATAATGTTTAGAGTTTCCTAATTTTTATTTTTTTACTTCTTAAAAAGATTTTATAAAAGAAATATCAATGATTGCTGAAGCATGGAACAAATTACCTGCATCAGTTGTTGGCTGCCGAAACACTGCATCCTTCAAAACTTCCATGCTTCCTGTAATTTGACAACACTATACCTGATATACCCCTTCCATACACATGCACACATGAATGACTCACACACTGTTCATTTTCCTGACATTTGTACCTTATTCTATGTACTATACATACATCTTTGATGAGTTGTAGTGCACCTGAACACTGTATGCAATTTTAAGTAAAAGTCGTCAGGGCGGCCTAATGTCGGTATGAACCATACAGCGAGGGAGTCAACCCCCTTTTCACTAGTGCTAAACCAAGGAAACTGTTTTTTTTGCATCTGAGATGGAGCGCCACACCTACCATCAGCTCCATTACTTTATCGCACAGATCCCTGTGCTACTCATACACTGAGTTGGCGAGGACCAGTATCGAACTAGGAACCTTGTGTTTTCTAGCCAAACGCTCTACCGACTGAGCTAAACCGATGTAACATAATTAATGTTTACAGTTTACTGTTTTGGCTGCATTATGGTTTTAAAGAACTGTCATCTGTATGGCACAATAAAACTTAGGAATGTGGTAATGGTAGCTCCATCTAGCTAATGCCTCATCATTTTTTGCAGAAATGATACTGTTAGGATCATGGCTTGGAGCGGTGTACTGTTTACTGGTCAAACATATTTTAAGACGGGTGAATCTATAATTGCTACACAGAGTTTTTCATGCTCATTTCATGTTATATTGGAATGATACTGTTCAGTATTAGAATTTTCAACCTATAGCAGTTCTGTCTGGAACACATATCATTCTGACATAACATGAAAAAAAGTTTCACCTTCAAATGCATAGTGTGCACTTGTTCAAACCATGGAGCTACCATCACCACTTGCCTAAATTCACTTGCACCACACAGGTGACAGTTTAAAATGTGGGAGGTATTTCTGATGCACCCTGTATAAATTAGCATTGATTTTTCTTTCACAAAAACAAAAAATTGCTATAAAAAAAGAATATTATATAATATAATATATATTATAAACAAAATGAATCTATATGACTATCTTGAGGTTATTTTATTTATCATTGAAGAGTTGTAAAAAAAAGCTTTAAAAATATTTATAAAACAGAAAACAATATAGATTAATGTACAATAAATCTATATATTATGATTTTGTATTTTATTTTAAATTATATCTAGTAAGTGATTTTGTTCTTTAAAACCATAATGAGTTTGATTTATCTGTGGATGAAAACATCCAAAGCCAAATTATCTAGGCTGAACTGTCTGTATCTGAAAATTATATGATTTAAAAGAGTAAATATTATTGAAAATTATATACAGTTTGTAATACTACATAGAATCAGAATTATGATGTTATCATTTCATTTTTTTTAGTAAAAACTTTATTTGTATCACATTAACTTGATTTGCAGGATTTTCATTTTTAAGTTTTTATAGCTATCATTAGCATGAAAAATATAATAGGTAAAAATAAAAATGTTAACCAAAAGGGCCTTATATTACTTTAACCAAGAGGGTTTGTTTTTGTTTTTGTCTAGACATAAGTTCATTTATCCACACATTGATACTAACCAATTTCATTTATTTGTACTTGGCTAAAATCAGCTGTTACATCTGGTAATTGATATCTCTTAGGATCTCCAATTTCATATAACATTTGTTCACAAACTGTAGCTCGAGTGACACAACCACCACTTGATTGGGGTTTGGTTACTATAAATGAGCCATCGTCTGAAAATTCAACTATTGGGAAGCCAATTGTATCCCTTGAAGAAAAAGAAAAAGGTCAGAGTTTAAACATATTAAAAAAAAATAATTTTATTTTTATATTTCTATCTTAAAAGTCACAATTTAATTTCTTTTATGAAAAAGAATGATTTAAATATTTTATTTTATTTTTTTACTTTAATTTTGATGTCGGAATAGTTACCTAATTTTTCCATAATGTTAGTAAATGTGAGAACATTTTCAAAATTAATACAAAGGAACATTTAATATGGATAATGGGTAAGTAATTATTAAGGCCTAAGCATAATAATAAACAAGTTATAATATATTCAATATATATATATATATATATATATATATATATATATATATATACTGCAAAAATAACACATTGAAGCAAGATTGTTGTTACTACAACAGTATTAAAATTAAAATGCTTTAATTTAGAGAAGAAAACAATTTCCAATTTGATAGTATTAGCGTGGAGATCTTTATTCATGCTCACCCCATTGTATAATCATTATAATATCTCAAGGGAGATAAATATTAAATGCTAATTAGAATTTAATATTTATCTCCCTTGAGATATTATAGGGCACTTATTCATTTGGACATAATTATGATATATATTCTACAAATAAGATATAATTCACAACCAAGTTTAATGACAATCAAAGTAATAATAAGTGAGTAAATAAATTGATAAATGAAATGAAGAAAACATTTTACCAAGAGTTGTTTATTAGCAACAACAAAAACGAGTGCAAGTTTCACTTAAACAAATTGAATTTTACATTAATGTGGTTATTGTATTAGAAGATTGTAAAGTTCCTATTGAACAGGAAATAAATTAAATGATTTTATTAGGTAATTTCTTATATAAAATTAATGTTAAAATGGTAGAATTGTATGATCATTGCAATCATTGAAGAAAACATAACATTAGATCAAATTATAACTATGATATGAATTGGAATAATGAAAGGGGAAAAGTAACTCACCAATTTTGAACTGTATGCCAATCACTAAAGTTACCTCCAGTAGCTTGGGCTCCACATTCTACTATGTGACCAGCAAGACTAAAATATAAACCATACAATCATAAGTAGTGCATATATAAGTAGAGCTGTGATATACAAAATGAGTATATGTTTTGGTATTGTGTTTATTTGTGTATTTTAATCAATTATTTATGTATTTCTTCATTTAATACTTTAATTTCATTGCCTTTTTTTTACCAGAAGTTTTTATTTGATTGAAGTTCTCAACTTTATTTTCATATATAAGACATATGTAATTCCAAAGTTTTTGTTTAAAGGTAAAAAACATATACAAAATATGAAAAAAAAAAAAAATTGTCCAAAGCTGAAAGATAAAAATAATGATAAGAATATTCTTTACCTTTATATTGATAGAAATATCTATGTTAGTTTTTGAGAAGTTCTATCCAATATTTTATACAGTTTAGTGCTGATATTACAATCATTTGTCTTAGAAATAACTTTCCTAAAAAAAAAAGTTTTACTTACCTACCAGATGCAAGTTGATCAAAATCATTCTTTTTGTATTTGAACTATTGTAAGAAAAAATGAATACATGTTTAAAATTAAAAGCAGTCATTCTACTAAATTTACATTGTATTAAAATTTGTTTATCTAAATTATAAAAAAGTTCAATTTATATGGGAGAGTAACTCTTTAAATATTTAAAAAGGAGGCTGTGACACAAGGTCAATTTTTAAGTGGAGTAAAGCTGGAGTTTTCCTTCTCCTAGTCTAAAGAACCCAGTCTGCCCTATAGTAAATACCTATAAGCTGGTGGAGAGAACATATGGATTATTGCCTTTCTCAAGTATGGTATGAAGTGAAACATAAAAAGTCTTTCCAAGGATTTGAACCTAGGTTACCAATTCCATTTCTCATGATGATAAGTGTTATGCCTGAATGAAGTAAGAATTAACTAAGTTTGGTAAAATATGTCAGAGATTAAGATACTTAAAATTTCAATTTCAATTAAAATCAATGATTGCTTTTTATAAATTACCATGATATAATATGATACTGTTGAAGATATCTAATTTAGAATTATTTATTTATATACATATAACAACCAAGATAAAGACAATATTCCAAGATATGTAAATAGTGTAGATATTAAAACCATCTATGATAATATACTATAATAAGATCCCACATATATTTCTATATTTATTTAACATAAAAAAGCAAGAGGCTAAGAGAAATATTACCAAACTATTTCATTGGCATTCATAAGTTTATCAGCTGATGATGATAATATCTCATTCCTACTATAATTAAAGCAACGTTTATTTGTATATTTATTGTATTTGATATAATCCTAATCAATTAAATGATAACATTTAAAATAACACAAAAACATATATCAAGAATAAATAAAACAATCAGTGCAATAAAATTTCATTTATTATAATTCATGTGTGAAATTTTAGTGAAATGCTATTTGTACATTAAAACAAGGTTATTCCCCTGAGCAACTATATTAATAGAAGTTTGGAAAAAATAAATCAGTGTTATTGCAACTTTTTCTTTTAGTAACCATATTAAATAGTGTAGATTGTACAGTTACTATGTAATAATGATGATAAAGATTGTTTATTACAAACAACACAATTATTATATTATATATATTTTTAGTATCCACTTTGTACTAGAATTGTCATGATTTTTTTTGCCATAAAGATGATAGTTATTATGCTATTGAAACTTTTGACTAAATAAACAATTTACCACTGAAATATAAATTAATAACCTTATAAAAATAAAAGAGATTTTTTATTTATTCAATTTTTATCATTATTATTATTAGAAAATATATTCAAAAATTCATACATTAAAACCTTTTATTAGTAAAGACTTATCAAGTTCATATATGCTATAATTTTTGACAGTACAGGTACACTAATTAATCATTTTAATCTTAATTATTTTCAATTTTTATTGTTTTAATTGACATTTTCTATCTGAAGTATTCCTAGAATGTTCTAGTCTCAATCTTTTTTTTTAGATTATATGTTTTAATCATTTGGTTAGTTTGGTCTAATTTTTCATCTTTTTTATCACAGAAGAAGAGAGGATCACACCAATCTTTATGGAATTAAAATAATAGATAAGAAATAAAATGGTTGAATGAATTCAAGTTTAACTTTTCAAATGGGATTATTGGTTAGATTCACCAAGTTCACAGGTTCAGTGTAAAACTATTCTATGACTGAACAAGCACAGGTAATAGATAAGATGTAGATTAGGGAGGAAATTGATGTCTTCTCAAAGAAAGTTAAGACATTCAAAAATATAAGTAGACAGAAATATTGTAATAAAAATAATTAAAACAGAAAATATATATAACTTGGAGTGGCAGTTTTTAAAAGCTGAATGAAGTGTAAAGTTTTATATAATTTTAAATATTCTATGTTTGTTTGAATTAGTTATTTTAAATATCAAAATTAACACATCATAAAAATTAAAGATTAGTATTATCGGCATTATTCGGACTATTTTCCTCATCTTAATTATTATCTCTACAACGTTTCGGCCAATATGCCCTCCGGCCTTCAGGTATTTCTTGTCGGACTCGGGAACCTATGCAGACTCAGGAACCTTCTTTTCGAACTCAGGAACTTTCTTGTCGTAATCGGGGGCCATCACAGCACTTTGAACCTAACCCTTTATTCAGTCCATGGGGTTATCCTGTTCCTAATCATTGTGTTGTGTTAATTATTTTTCTATGTTACTGCCGCTGGTCAGGATTGAACCTCGAATCCAGAGATAACTGTCACTTAGAATTGTCTTAACCTAACTACCTTATCCACTAGGCCATGTGTCCAATTGGACAATTGAGTGTGAATTTTGGGAACTTATAAACCGAATGTCTTGTTTTGGCTAGAATATCTACCTATTCATTTTATGTATGATTTTTTAGCTAGACTCATATTGCGTTTTTTTTTTTCTGATCTAGCCTTTTTAATTATGGGTTCCCATATTGTATTAATTTCTATGCTCGGTCTACTTAACAACCCAGTACAGCCTCCTGATTATGACAAGAAGGTTCCCAACTACGACAAGAAAGTTCCCGAGTCCAAAAAGAAGGTTCCCGAGTCCGAAAAGAAATACCTGAAGAAGGCCGGAGGGCATATCGTCCGAAACATTGTACAGATAACAATGAAGATGAGGACAATAGTTTGAATAACGCAGATAATACTAATCATCAAGACTCATCTCAAACATTCAGAGAAAAATTAAAGATTATTTAAAAAAAAAAAAACTATTTAGGGGCTATCATTCAAACACTGTAAAAGTATAGATAAGATTAAGGCATATAAAATAAATATAAATTCGTAATTAAATGAATAAAATAATTACAAAAAATAAAGAATTAAAAAAATGGGTAAAACAAATTAAGGGGGTCAAATAAACAAACAAAAATACTGAACCAAGAAAAATAATACTATGCAATTAATAAACAAAACATTTAGTAGCAAAATCAAAGAAAAATATAAACACATTGGAAAATAAAGGAAACACTGATTGGTTAATACTTACGGTATGAAGGAGAGGTCCAAGAACCAAGGCACTGTCAACACATCTGCCAGTCACAACAATATCAGCCCCAAGGTCAAGAGCTCTTGCAATAGGACCTGCGCTATAAGATAAAATAGAATATTCCTTCATAAGCAACTTCTTATCAGCAATAATGTCTAGATGCAGACCACTCAAAATGGCTGGTCAACAGGAACTGACCATCAATGCTACTTTCTAGGTCATATAAGTGGAAGAGGTCACTCAGCAAGACAAGCATATAGACTGATGAACCAAAACATTACAAACAGCCACATAATAAGTTATTGGTCTTCTTTGTACTAAAAATACAACTCTAATGAGATCAAATATAGACCTGTAAATGTTTCCTTTTGGATATTGTGCAAAGATATTAACAATAAATACAAATTGTTGGTTCTACACACACTATAAATATTCTATGGGATTATGATCTGTGAAGTTTTATGGTCAGGACAACACAGTGACATTTTCTTCAGGCTTTTGAAAATATTTCAAGTTTATGACAGGACACATTTGCCTGCTGAAAGATTCTACTTATATTGTAGAACATTGTTTAAGTGGTGTACCTGACAAAATAACATACACATGAAGTATATGAGCCAGTGTTTCCTAGCAGAATGTTGTTGCCCAAACCATCACATTGCTTTCATTACTGAGTTGATTTCTCACTGTACACACTTCTTATATTTTGTTCCCTTTAAAATTTGGAGAAAATAAGAATCATTGGATCAGGTGATACAAAGTTAAAGTTCAGATATTTGAATGCCCAGTGAAACCAAGATGACATGAAAACTATAGATAAATATGCATAAATAAAACAGATTCTACTATTTATATGTTGCTTTTAAGAATTTTAAATGTTGTTATGTAATTATTTGAATGAGTTACATTCATATAAAAAAATTATTTTCTAATCAGAAAGTTTTTTGTAGAAAATAATAAAAATTAGGACTTTGAACATTTTAGAAGAAAAAAAAAACATTAAAATATCAATTTTAAGAAACACACAATTATTTTTTTCAAATTAACTGCAATTTTAATCCAATATGTTTTTAAAGAAATTTAAAAAAAGTAAATGTTGAAATAAAAAATAAAAATAGAAACTTTATATTATCAGTGGCAGCACATTCTTTATATCTGTGTGTTTCTACATTGACTGAACTGTTTATTATGAAATAATATTTTATATGGTGGTATTTCATTTATGATCTGGGTTAGTTGTTGTGATATTTCAAGATAACCTTAACAGCCAAAGGAGCCAGGATCAATTTTTTTAAAGTGTCATAATACGTCACATTTTAATAATCACTGACATCAATTCTTATCTTCATGGATGACAGTGCCTGACATTGTAGGACATATGTAGTTTGAAAACATTTGCAATGTAATGCCATTGATCATCATCATCATCATCATGTTGCGCAATTAGCATGGATATCCATGACAATCTCTCGCCAACCTTCTCTATCATTAATTGCGCTAGAGAGGTCCTCTGCGCAGCATCCAGTATCCGTGCAGAGTTGGTCAATATAGGTCCTTGCTGGGCGGCCCACATTAGCATATCTATTGTGGAAATTTGTCTGAATCTATGTTGCTCTTTTAAAGTACTAATAAATATTCTTCATATAACATTCTTGTATTTTTATTTTATAAAAAAAAACTTCAGAAAATTTGAATCAATCCTACTGTCTTTGATTGACTCAAAAATGTTTTCTTTACTAAATGCCAACATTTTACTGAATCTACCATAAAAATCTTCAAAGTGTATCAAGTCTAAAAATATTCTTTAAAAATTTATTTGATTGAATCAGGAAATTATTTGAAAAAAAAAAAAAAAAAAAAGACTGAAAAGCACCATTAATTTTTTTCTTCTAGATTCAAGATTGGTTTGACTTACAAAATACAATTGTAGAGTTTTACAAAGACTAAATAACAATTTTTGCAAACAAATGAATAAATATGTATTTTAAAAAATGGTTTGACATATCACTAATGTCTAAGTCAGAGGGGAATTATAAATTTTGACTCTTGTAAGCAAAGATTCATGTGTAGATCCTGGGAAAACTAGACAGTTCTGCTATTAAATCTATACAAACATTAATATTCATTGCAATTACACAAATATAAACAATAAATTAATGATAAAGGACTTTAGACTGTTTCCATTATCATAAAACAAAAACTGTTGATCAAATCTGATAAAAGTCAGTATTCAACCTTTGATAAACATTGTAGTAAATCAAGTGTAAAGCAATGTAAAGTGTCTTGGATATTAAACTGTATCTTGTGGTGAAGTTGGAGTTATAGAGAGTGTATAATCACTCCTTCATTGCCATTACTCCCAGGTTGACTTTGACCCACAGTGGTAGTATCTGTTAGGGTCTCAATCTATGGTCAAATAGATCTGCTTAAGATATTGTTTAAAATAATTTTGAACTATATTAATATTACTGGTTCTTAAAACATTGATATTGTAACTATGATTAACTGTTTATAATAATTGTGAATATACATTTTTGGAATTTATATGACCATAATTGTTAAACTGACTTTTTCATAAAATGACCCATCAAGTGTTGAAATGCCATAAAACTAAACAAACAAACAAACCATAATGTAAATACATAAATGTCAAATGTTTAATACAATTATCAATATCACCTTGCAATGTGATTATTGGTCAATCCTGAAAGTAAAATAAATTCTTATTCTTTATCCGATTGAGTTTTGGTTCTTTGAATATTTTTTTTAACAAGATATTTCTCATTCTCATAAATATATTTTTTTTGGTTTGTTTTGTTTTACGGCATATCAACCTCAGTGGGTCATTTAATGCCGATAAAGTTTTGAAATAAATCAATTCTTAATGGATAATACAATTTTTTTATGAATACATTTTTCTATTTAACCCATAGATGGGACCCTAACAGGTACTACCACTCCGGGTCAGAGTGGACCAGGGAGCAATGGTGATGAAGGGGTGCTCTACATTCCCCAAACCTCCAAAACTGGAACCTCACCATCAGAGTTTAACGTCATTCCCAGGACATGTAGACCCGCAGCCACCGCCTTCTAGCACCCATATGATAAAAAGGGGTTGGGGCTTGCCATAAGGGCAATAGGGTTGGGAAAATCATATAGGTGCTAGGGCTTTATGTGACAAGCCGATTGATCAGAGGGGGCCTCTCCGACCGCTTGTCTAGCCCAAGATAGGGCCAAAGTGGAGTATTGCATGTCATGAACTGCTCATCCACCTGGGCTCTATCCTTAAGCATCACGGGTCGCCACCCACAGCCAACAGGTGGCCCCATTGGGGGAGTCTTACCCCTCTCATAAATATAAAAGACTAAATAGTCAATCCTAATTTAACACCTTAACTACTGAGCTACTTGTTTATAATGAGAAATAAAAATAAGCAAGTAAAAAAACAAATAAAATAGCTCAGTTAAAATAGAAGTTTAGAACTGAAATTATAATTATAAGTTTTAAAAAATTAGGAAAATATTCATTTTCTTTTTAGTTAATGATAACTATGTAGAAATGGTCTCTAAAAAAAAAAAAGGACATTTCTCAATCAATGATTCAAAAAGTTATTATAATAAACACTTTCTCTTTTAGAATTGACATTTTCAGAAATAATTGTTATAATTTTTATTAATTCTGATATGAAGTGACATTATCTTCATAAAAGAAAGAACATTATCATGATATAAAAGCAAAGATAAAAAAAATAAAATGAAAAATACTCAAAGATATTTAATACTTACCCAAGATAGGCATTCATGCTATGAACAGTTTTTGGAAATTCCATCCCAGATGACATATCTTTGAGATTTAATTGTTTTATTTTCTTAAGCTGAAAAATAATTTATCATATTTTAGAGCCTAGAAGATGAATATTTATCTTTAAAATAGTTTTAGACTATAATCCAATTCATTAGTATTATAACTAGAGGGTTATCTATTAAAGTTTGAAATCAACAGTTATGGAGATTGCAGTGAGTGGTAGTCTCCCAAATAGCTTTGTTAATCATGAATCTTGTATGTCATTATATATAGTAATCAAAAGTTGATTTGCTATTTTAGAATAAGGTATGATATTAACAATATGTATCTCATGTGCATAAAACTGCTACTATATTCACTATTAACAAATATATGGATCCAAATATTCTCCCTCCAACTATGGGTAAATAATAGGGTAGAATGGGAAATCAGTCTAGGAGAAGGAAAACTGACTTCAAACATGTTAAACTCTGCTTAAGAAATTGACCTACTCATGTGGAGGAGTTTGCTAATATGTATATGAAACTAATCTTATGTAGGTGATCAAATCTTTTCTATAATCTATTGAATATTCTTTATTATTAATAAACATAGCAAAACATTATCACAGTATTACATCTGTGGTAATCCTACATTTGTATGTCAGTATCTTAGCTGATTTTACTTGCACCATATATGCTAATATAAAAGAAGAGAATAAAACAAAGACCATTGCAAAGAATGAGATTTTAAATACATAATTATCCCTAAAATTTATAATTAAAGCAGTGGTATGCTTAAATGTTTAGAGATATGCCTTTAAAAGAAAACTTTGTACTTCCAAACATCTTTCAATATATATTTGCATATAATAAATACAATAGTCATGGAAATCTTTAGCACTGCAAATATACCTGTATTTTTTCATCATTATGAAAATTTATCTTAATGACCTTAAACTATAAGACAATATTCTATAAAACATGAATATTTTTTACTTTAAAACATATACATATATTAGTTGATATTATGAAATAGTAATAGTTTAAAATTACCTCAATCATCAAATCATCTCCTGTGACTACAGCAATGTTGAGGTCAACATTTTGTTTTTTGCAGAAATCTCCTAATAATTTTGCACATGCATGTGGATTCACACCTCCACCATTGCTAACAACCTTGATACCTTTTTGTAGGAAAACAACAGAAAAGATTAAATTATTGTAAGAGTAATAAAGCAATAAGCAATTTATAACTGTTATTATGATAAGTTGTAAAGCAATAAGCAATTTATAACTGTTATTATGATAAGTTGTAAAGCAATAAGCAATTTATAACTGTTATTATGATAAGTTGTAAAGCAATAAGCAATTTATAACTGTTATTATGATAAGTTGTAAAGCAATAAGCAATTTATAACTGTTATTATGATAAGTTGTAAAGCAATAAGCAATTTATAACTGTTATTATGATAAGTTGTAAAGCAATAAGCAATTTATAACTATTATTGCTCAGAAAACATTATAAAATAATTCACATAAGCAATAAACAATTCTTTAATATCTTACAAGTAGTTACTTTTTACCTTAAAATCTGTTATAGTAAAACTCATGCGGTCAATAAATCTGTTTATTTATAAAATCTTCAATAAACATTCTATATAACCATAATATATTTGATTTAGTATAAGCACTTGGATTTATCTATTATTTTTAACCAGGCATAATCTAAAGGAGAAATCAGTTCCAGGCAATATCAATAAAAGTTGACAACACGGTCAAATTGGAAATCAACTTGATGTAGAAATAATCAATAATCAATTTTTTTTCATTATCTTTTTTTTAAAAGTAACAGAGGTCAGCGAATCATTCATCCCTTTAAGTTATTAAATTACCATTTATCTAATTTTTAGTGTTTTAGTTGGTAAAAATGACAATATAAAAAAATATGACAATAATAAACCTCTTAATAATATTTAAAAACCAAAAAGGTAACATACACATATGTAGAGTTCACTTGGAATATAGAAATAATTTTTAAATCTTTGATTAAATATATCTAACACCAATCTACAAGAAAGCCCAGATAGACCTAACCAAAACATACAAAAAAGAACAAATAGAATACATCCAAGTACAAATAAATAATATCAGACAATTGGTAGAAGACAGACAGTCGCGATTAGCATGGCAAACAGTAAATGAAATTAGTGGTAGGAAAAGTACCTCTAGATCAAAGCTAAAAGCAACCAGCCTAAAAGATAGATTTCAGAAATGGAAAGACCACTTCCAGAAATTTCTGGGGAATCCCCCTAAAATCATAGCAAATAATACCCAAAAGATTGTAGATAGACAACTAGACATCAAACTGGGGGATTTCACAATAGAAGAACTAAACAAAGTCTTAAAGAAGCTAAAAGGTAGAAAAGCTGCAGGTCTTGACGAAATACCCCCCCTCCAGGTATGGAAGATGGGAAAGTTCAACGACATACTGCTTAGGCTATGCAATGCTGTATACAGACAAAACAGAATAGATAAATGGACAAAAGGCTGCATCCTCCCATTCCCAAAAAAGGGAGACCTTGGAATCGCTAAAAACTACAGAGGCATAACTTTTACTGCCATTGCAGCCAAGATATATAATGCCCTTCTTCTTAACCGCATTTGACCTAAAATAGAAAAAATCCTTAGGAAAAACCAAAACAGATTCCACAGAAATTGATCCACAACATCTCAGATCCTGACTATACAAGGGGTCCGAGCAAAGAATCTAGAGGCAACACTGCTATTCGTAGATTTCTCCAAGGCATTTGATTCCATACACAGAGGGAAAATGGAACAAATACTACTAGCATACGGACTCCCCAAAGAAACGGTTGCCGCTATAATGATGCTCTACAAAGACACTAAAGCAATGGTACGCTCACCTGATGGCGACACAGATTTCTTTGATATCACCGCTGGGGTCCTGCAGGGAGATACATTAGCACCATATATATTTATAATATGCCTAGACTATGCACTCCGAACATCATTAGATACCATAAAAGAAAAAGGTTTCACACTAAAAAGGGCAAGAAGCAGGCGATATCCCGCACAAACAGTCACAGATGCAGACTACGCTGATGACCTTGCACTTCTTGCAGATACACTGGCATAGGCTGAGTCACTACTACATAGCCTGGAGGAGGCAGCAAAGAATATCGGCCTCGATGTGAATACCGATAAAACTGAGTTCATGAGTTTCAAAAAGAAAGGAGACATCTCCACACTTGATGGCAAGCCTCTTAAGCCAGTAGAACAATTCACATACCTAGGTAGTAATATCTCATCCACAGAGAGTGATATTAATACATGAATAGGAAAGGCATGGTCAGCCACAAACAGATTATCAGTCATATGGAGGTCCGATCTCACTGACAAGTTAAAGAGACGATTCTTCCAGGCCGTGGTTATATCTGTACTGCTGTATGGCTGCACCACTTGGACCCTAACGAAGCACCTTGAGAATAAGCTGGATGGGAGCTGCACAAGAATGCTGTGAGCAGTCTTGAACAAGTCATGGAAACAACACCCCACAAGTAAGCAGCTGTATGGCCACCTGCCCACCATCTCACAAACCATCCGAGTGAGACAGACTAGGCATGCAGGGCACTGCTGGAGAAGCAAGGATGAGCTCATAAGCGACATTCTCCTGTGGAAGCCAACACATGGACATGCAAGTGTGGGGCGCCCACCAAGGACCTACATTGACCAACTATGCGAGGATGCTGGTTGCTTTGCAGAAGATGTTCCAGGGGCAATGAGTGATAGGGAAGGTTGGCGAGAGATTGTTATAAATATCTGTGCTGCTTGCGTGACATGATGATTATATATATATATATATATATATATATAAAGTAATTGGTAATTTGCTTGAAGCATTGTTAAGTATGTTATAAAATAATAAAATTCGAAGGCAATACAATGCGTAAAAAATAAAGACAAAAAGATGTTTATATGTCTAATCGATTTCAAAGCGAAGCTTTATCGTCAGAGACGGATTTCAGAAATGACGTGCTTATGTTTTTTTTTTTTTTTACATATTTGTGTGGTTATAATTTCTCTTCTTATTTCCTTTTCCTCTCCTTTTTTCCTCTCTTTCTTCTTCTCCTCCTTTATGAATGGGCGAATAACTGTAATTTCTTATTTCTCTCTTTCTTTTTTTTTCTTTCTTAAAAGTTTGTTGAGAACAAGGCTGACATTCGGTAAGATGTTGCAATGTCGCAATGTGTAGCAATGTGTAGCAATGTGTAGCAACGGTGTGAGCGTGTCATAATTTCAAAAACAAAAGTGAACAAATGAATAAAAACCGTTAATAGAAATTTTTTTTTTTTTTTTTAACATACTTAGCTTTTGTTTCGCTTTCACCTTTCATTTCTTATTCTTTCTCCTCTCTCTTTTTTTTTGTGTTTTCTCTTCTTTTTTCTTTTTTTTTTTTTTTTTTTTTTTTTTTTTTTTCCCTTTATCCCCTTTGTTCTCTAATTTAAATTATTTTTTTTATAGTAAATAAGTAAATAAAAGATTATCTTAAATTATGTATTAGTATTGATAGAAAAAATAAATGATTCTTTTTTTTATTATTATTTTTTTTTATTTTTTTTTTTTTAAGAAAATATCTTTTATGAGTACTTTTTTCTCTTTTCTTTTAAACTTAAATAGATTAAATATTATATTAATTATATATTAAAATAATTACATATTAGGATTGATGTAAAATTCAAAACAATAAAATAAGACAAACCATTCCCCCTTAAATTTCAGATAGATTAAATATCATAAATCAAATATTTGAATTACAAAAGGCATAATGTACTGCTTCAATTATATATTTTATTTAACTATTTTTTTTTTTCATTCTTTTGTTGTTATTATTTATTCTTATTTTTTTTTTTTTTTTCCCCACTTTTCCTTAAATATTTATTAATAGTTCTAGACTGACCGTACTCCTAAGAGGGTATTATGGTTTAAAGAAATAGTGTCATGGTTTAAAAAATAATGTCATGTAAAGGAGTTAATACGTATGTCAATATTGTTAAATTAATCGTAATTAATTTTTTTTTTATATTTCTCTATTATCTTCTTTTCACTCTCAATCATCCCATCACTATATATATATATATATATATATATATATTTAATTTTAATTAAAAAAAAAAAAAAAAAAAAAAAAAGGCTATATATGAAACGTGTAAATTTAGTTAATCGTGTATTCTGAGTTTAATTCTAATCTATTGATAGTTGGTAGGTTTAAAATTTATGGTAGGGAAAATTATATATATATGAGAGAACATGTGTACTAAATAAACTAAAACCTATATATGGAACGTGTAAATTTAGTTAATTATGTATTCTGTGTTTAATTCTAATCTATTGTTTATATTAGGACCTAATTTAGCTATTAATAAACTTTCTCTAATTCTGAGATTACCAATGTTGCGTATTATAGCCTCTATCTTAACTGAAAAATTGTTGTCCTTATTTTTGCAATTTTTCAGTTAAGATAGAGGCTATAATACGCAACATTGGTAATCTCAGAATTAGAGAAAGTTTATTAATAGCTAAATTAGGTCCTAATATAAACAATAGATTAGAATTAAACACAGAATACATAATTAACTAAATTTACACGTTCCATATATAGGTTTTAGTTTATTTAGTACACATGTTCTCTCATATATATATAATTTTCCCTACCATAAATTTTAAACCTACCAACTATCAATAGATTAGAATTAAACTCAGAATACACGATTAACTAAATTTACACGTTTCATATATAGCCTTTTTTTTTTTTTTTTCTTAATTAAAATTAAATATATATATATATATATATATATATATATATATATATATAGTGATGGGATGATTGAGAGTGAAAAGAAGATAATAGAGAAATATAAAAAAAATTAATTACGATTAATTTAACAATATTGACATACGTATTAACTCCTTTACATGACATTATTTCTTTAAACCATGACACTATTTCTTTAAACCATAATACCCTCTTAGGAGTACGGTCAGTCTAGAACTATTAATAAATATTTAAGGAAAAGTGGGAAAAAAAAAAAAAAAAAAAATAAGAATAAATAATAACAACAAAAGAATGAAAAAAAAAAATAGTTAAATAAAATATATAATTGAAGCAGTACATTATGCCTTTTGTAATTCAAATATTTGATTTATGATATTTAATCTATCTGAAATTTAAGGGGGGAATGGTTTGTCTTATTTTTATTGTTTTGAATTTTACATCAATCCTAATATGTAATTATTTTAATATATAATTAATATAATATTTAATCTATTTAAGTTTAAAAGAAAAAGAGAAAAAGTACTCATAAAAGATATTTTCTTAAAAAAAAAAAAAAAAAATAATAATAATAAAAAAGAATCATTTATTTTTTCTATCAATACTAATACATAATTTAAGATAATCTTTTATTTACTTATTTACTATAAAAAAATAATTTAAATTAGAGAACAAAGGGGATAAAGGGGAAAAAAAAAAAAAAAAAAAAAAAAAAAGAAAAAGAAGAGAAATAACACAAAAAAAAGAAAGAGAGGGAGAAAGAATAAGAAATGAAAGGTGAAAGCGAAACAAAAGCTAAGTATGTTAAAAAAAAAAAAAAAAAATTTTCTATTAACGGTTTTTATTCATTTGTTCACTTTTGTTTTTGAAATTATGACACGCTCACACCGTTGCTACACATTGCTACACATTGCTACACATTGCGACATTGCAACATCTTACCGAATGTCAGCCTTGTTCTCAACAAACTTTTAAGAAAGAAAAAAAAGAAAGAGAGAAATAAGAAATTACAGTTATTCGCCCATTCATAAAGGAGGAGAAGAAGAAAGAGAGGAAAAAAGGAGAGGAAAAGGAAATAAGAAGAGAAATTATAACCACACAAATATGTAAAAAAAAAAAAAACATAAGCACGTCATTTCTGAAATCCGTCTCTGACGATAAAGCTTCGCTTTGAAATCGATTAGACATATAAACATCTTTTTGTCTTTATTTTTTACGCATTGTATTGCCTTCGAATTTTATATTTTTTATATATATATATATATATATATATATAATCCAAAGATTAAGTGAAGGAATCTTTCTTATGAGATTGTAGTTTTTTTAAATATTGTATTTTGCAGAGCGCAATGTGTGCTCTAATTGTCAGAGTCACAGAACAAAACTATATCAGGAAAAAATAACAGAAGATTTAGATTATAGCCTATTTCATGGAGCCTAGAGAAATCATCTAGTGCCTTCCATCCTCTGATACAAAATGAGGATTTCTTTATTCTTAAGTCAGTTGAAAACAGATTTTTATTTGTCCTGTGTTCCTCTGTGTGGGCCACTCCCAAAGGTAATTTAACTGTGGGTCATAAATTGACATCTTGTCCAGCTGGCTCTCAGCTGTTGGTCATTTTTTTTAAAAGTCTGTCAAACCAATCTACTCCAAATTCCAGCTAGATACTTTGGGTTTTATTTATTTATTCAACTTATCTTCCCATCTCATTTCAATCTTATTTTACTTCTTCTATCTATTTTTTCTTTTTTTCATTTATAATTTACTCAACTACACACATATATAATTTTTTTACCCAATTACATTATATATATATATATATATATATATATATATATATATATATAAACTGTTTTATCTAATTAAATTATTTAATATATCATGGGTGCTAGAAGGCGGTGGCTGTGGGTCTACATGTCCTGGGAATGACGTTAAACTCTATCTGATGGTGAGGTTCCAGTTTTGGAGGTTTGTGGAATGTGGAGCACCCCTTCATCACCATTGCTCCCTGGTCCACTCTGACCCGGAGTGGTAGTACCTGTTAGGGTCCCATCTATGGGTTAAATAGAAAAATGTATTTATAAAAAAATTGTATTATCCATTAAGAATTGATTTATTCCAAAACTTTATCGGCATTAAATGACCCAATGAGGTTGGTATGCCGTAAAACAAACCAAACCAAACCAAACTTAAATTATTTAACTTATTATATATATGTATATATATAATTTATATATTTATATATATATATGTGTGTGTGTGTGTGTGTATATGTATGTGTGTGTGTGTGTGTGTATATGTATGTGTGTGTGTGTGTGTGTGTGTGTGTGTATATGTATGTGTGTGTGTGTGTGTGTGTATATGTATGTGTGTGTGTGTTGATGATGTTATATAGAAAAAACTTGTCCCTATAATATAACTTATGCTCTTAGATTATTCATCCAGGATTCCCTATATGTAGGTATATGTTTGTTTATACATACATATGTGTTTGTGTGAATGTATGTGTGTATATGGGTATAAAATTAGCATAACCACCCTTAATTTAACCCTACAGTACATGAGACCCATATATACATATTCCAAATAAAGTAGTAATTTTTTTAAATTTATTTTTTATATATTTAAAAAAAAAAAAAAATATATATATATATATATATATATAGAGAGAGAGTAATGTAGAGATTTATGCATGTATATCAATGTGTATACACATATATGCAGATAAATATGTGTGTGTGTGTGTGTGTGTGTGTGTGTGTGTGTGTGTATATGGGCACATAATTAGATAAAATTAAATATATCCAAATTTAACCCTAAAATATAAACTATGCATGCAAACATGAATCATCCAAGTAAATTAATATATATATATATATATATATATATATATATATATATATATATATATGGGTATGGATACAGGTATGTATGGATGTGTAGGTATATAACTGTATAGCCCCACACTCAACCCTAAGTATGTATGTGAGTATGAATGTTGGTGTATACTTATTTATGTGTGCGTGTATATATATAATTAGTTAAATAATTAGATAAAACAGTTTATATATATATATATATATATATATATATATATATATATATATATATAATGTAATTGGGTAAAAAATTATATATGTGTGTAGTTGAGTAAATTATAAATGAAAAAAAGAAAAAATAGATAGAAGAAGTAAAATAAGATTGAAATGAGATGGGAAGATAAGTTGAATAAATAAATAAAACCCAAAGTATCTAGCTGGAATTTGGAGTAGATTGGTTTGACAGACTTTTAAAAAAAATGACCAACAGCTGAGAGCCAGCTGGACAAGATGTCAATTTATGACCCACAGTTAAATTACCTTTGGGAGTGGCCCACACAGAGGAACACAGGACAAATAAAAATCTGTTTTCAACTGACTTAAGAATAAAGAAATCCTCATTTTGTATCAGAGGATGGAAGGCACTAGATGATTTCTCTAGGCTCCATGAAATAGGCTATAATCTAAATCTTCTGTTATTTTTTTTTTACTAATATATATATATATATATATATATATATATATATATATATGAGAAGAAAATATTTTCAAAAATATAACAGACACATATTTTCTTCTCATATTGTAGGATTAACTTCCTCACCGTAATTCACACACACACACACACACATATATATATATATATATATATATATATATTTTAAACAATAAAATTTCCATTGCCCAACAAATTAAAAAGAAATATCTGCATAGAAATCTTTCTTTTTCTGATACTGATTCAAATAATGATGTTCTTTTCTTTTATCAACAAATTTAAAAACTATGTAATTGTATATAGGTATAAAAACAATTTTACCTTTTTTAATGTATATATATATATATATATATATATATATATAGGTCAAATTTTTCTAAATATTCCATTGTAATCTTTGCACAGTTCATGTACACACACACATATATATATATATATATATATATATATATATATATATATATTTTGCATTATGTGTGAGAGAGAGAGAGAGAGAGAGAGAGAGAGAGAGAGAAAAAGAATTGACACATACATGTTGGTAAATAAATTCTATTAATCTGTTATTAATCCAGATGGACACCACTAGAGTTTATTTTGAGACTGTTTACCTTTTAAAGACTAATTAAGCTAGGCATATGAAAGAGTGTTTGCATTTATGAAAATTGAATGATTTTAGCATTTGAGAAACTTGATTATTGTTTAAAATATTTTCAAATTTGATAATTCTCTTTTGTTTGTTAAAGATGTCATGTGATGTAAAAAAATCACCATATAAAAATTAAGTCACTTGATAATAGTTGATTATATATATATATATACTAGCAAAAGTACCCGGTCCATGACCAGACTAAAAAAAATTTTAACACCAGATAGTGAGTGGTTAGAGATAATAAGATGAAAATAATTCACAGAATTTAAAAAAAAAAATGTAATTCTTAACTTTTGAGTGTTTTGAAATATAATTCTATTTTACAAAAACTGTTTTGTACATATGACAAAAACTTAAATTGAGTTCCTAATTTACTTATATGGTTATTGGTAGCAAGCAAGTCCTAGCTTGAAATTACTAATTTACATATTCTTTTTTAAAACACATGAACTTGGTTTTATCGAAGTTCACATAGAGGCCTAATTGCTTTAATTGCTTGTTGCATTAAAGTGATAAAAAATATCAATTTAGTTTATTTTCTTTTTTACCCCTAAAAAGTAACAATTAAAAGGAGCTAAGTATTAAATATGTGTCCTTATTTATTTAGCTCTATCGCCTGAGGCTGTACACTATGCTGACAACACCTCTGCTGAGTAAAACCACTTTCCAATTGGGCCACCTGTTGGCCATAGATGACCCGTGGTGTTTGCTGAGCAGTCCATCGCATGCACCATTACTTGGGCTAGATGGGCTGGTTATGTCAAGCCCTAGCACCTACATGATTGTCCCTACCATATGGCTCTGATGGTAAACATCAGAGCCATATGGTAGGGACAATCTAGGGGTGAAGTTCCAATTATGGAGCTCTGGGAAGTGTGGAGTACCCCTTCATTGCCATTACTCCCAGGCCCACATTGACCCAGGGGTAGTACTTGTTAAGCCCACCAAGTACGACCACTCCAGGCACCATCTATTGGTCTAAATAGATAAAAAAGGAGTTTAAAAAAATATGTTTAATGAATTGGAAATAATTTGAAATTCAAATTATTTCTAATTCATTTTTTGTTTGTTTTATTTATTATTACTGGGTATTCAAATTGAATATCCAGTAATAATAAATAAAACAAACATGACTTTGGCATGAATTGTTTTAAAATCTCAATAACGTGTTTGTTATAGTACGTATTTTTACTTCAGACAAAGCATACATTTTCATAAATTTTTTGGCAGAATTTAATGTTTAAAATGTATCATAAATTAATTACATATTTCATATCATTTTGCTTTTTTACTGATGCTCATTATCTGTTTTAAAGCGGTTTCAACGCCTGTGCCGACGAATGGTTGGAAGGTTTTTTTAATTTATTTTAGAATTCATCTTTTTTTATTACGGTTAGGAACCAGTCAACGCTACTTCAAAGCTCGAATTGTGCCGACAGGAAATGGGGTAAGAAGGTCTCGAATTGTGCCGACAGGAGATGGGGTAAGAAGGTCTCGATTTGTGCCGACAGGAGATGGTGTGGGAGGGTAGTTTTTGTTTTATTAGAAATGAACACTGTATTTCTTTTCATACAGTAAATAGTAAGAGACCGACCCTACTGTCTGGGAAGTTCAAAACTAAACTCATGCCGACATGAGTTGGGTGGTGGAGGGATGACTATAAGGTATTTCTTAATTTTTTTCTTAATTATTGAATTATTAAAAATCAAAAACTAAATTTGGCGTGTTTCTTAGTTAGAAGGATATTAATGTTTATGCAAGATTTCAAATCAGAGTGACTTCCTGTTTTGGACTTATACGTCGACACATACATACCAAATTTCCTTTTATATTTATATATATATATATATATATATATATATATATATATATATATATATTCTTAAAAGGCCTATACTAAAAAAGGCAAGAAGCAGGCAATACCATGCAGAGACCATTACAGATGCAGACTATGCAGTTGATCTGGCACTTCTTGTAAGTAACCCTGTCATAGGCTGAATCCCTGCTACACAGCCTAGAGAAGGCAGAAGGCAGCACGCAACATTGGCCTCTATGTAAACTCTGATAAAACCAAGTTCATGTGTTTTAAAAAAGAATATATATATTAGTAATTTCAAGCTAAGGCTTGCTTGCTACCAATAACCATATAAGTCCCAAACTATTTGTCTCATGTTCATTCATTGGCAACTTTGTCAACACACACACTATGCATGCATAATGAAGAGTGATATTGGACATCCAGCTGAATAAAAACAAAATATGTCAAAGGTTTGTGGTGGACAATCCCAATTAATAACTGGTGAGCTGTGGCTGGCAGATTTACCGACCATTGCAGTAAGCCGTAATATCTTAGGTGTGTCTTAGTTTGTCCTTGCTTTCTACTGGACCAGATTATTATCTTATCTAGTCAATTGTGAACAGTTCCATAATATGATAAATAGAAAATACTGATGTGACTATTGCCTGTGTAAACAAAGAATTAAATTCTGGTGGATCATGGCTACAAATTCTTTTGAATGATTCACATGATATCACAAATCTTGAGTAAGTTTTACAATAATAAATCCTATTGTTGTAAAGTTGAAACAAAAACTGTTACCTGTAAGTGATGATAAAACTATCATTAAAAAAGGAATGCATATGCTACTAATATCAGTCCAGTGTGTATGAGTCAACCATAACAGATGATGAAGATATTAAAGAAGAATTCTACTATTTGGAGAGATCATAAGGAAAGTTCAGATCAATGACAAGCTGATTGTTCCTAGAAATTTCAAAGAGTTGGTAGTGAATATGAAGTATGGTGTAAAAAGGTAAGGAGCCACTTTCAGCAAGAAATGAAAGTTGAAATCTGATTGGTGGGAAAAATAAGATGCTAAAACTACAATAAGCATCTGACAAAAATGATGTAAGAATTCTATAGAGGAATACAGTCCGTAAGATAAGAGCTAATACACAGTTATTATTTGCTGATGGAGGGGGGGTAGTCCTACAGGAAAATTAAATTATTGATATAACTGAAGATCACTTCTACCAGCTGGTGAATGTCCCAGGAATTATCAAAGAATGAAGCACTTGACAGATTGAAATATATTTAAATAAAATGCCAAATAAAAAGTTTTATCTACAAATGGTGAAGTTCCTTGGACAGCCACAGAATTTGATTGGGGACTGGAAGTCTTGTAGGATTAAAAGATGTCAGAATTGTACCAATGTTTAAGAAGGAAAATAGGAAGGACCATGGAAATTATTGTGGTGTATTGCTCTTTTCTGTAATTGGAAAATATTCTTTTTCATATTGTCCCGAACAGAACAAATAATTACATTTCTTCTGAAAACAATGACAGTACTTTGACACTTGTTTAGGTTGGACAATGAAATAACTTAGAGAATAAGATAAAGTGAGGCATTTAGTAAATTCCAGGAAAGGAGGTTGTAGAAGTATTATCATGTGTTTATCATATATGAAAAGTATATTTAACTATTGGATGGTGAAAAAACATGGACCATATACTGTAGACAAATCTCAAGCTTACATGAAGAAACACATAATAGAAAGACATGGTCACAAATGTAGAAATTTTAAAATTGGCAGGTCTCTCACTTATAGATAATAACTTCATACAAAAGAACCTAATATTGCCATGTCACAAACCTAGAAATCTTAAGATTGTTAGTCTTCTCTGGAGGATATCCTCCATCATGAAGATATGAAATACTAACTTTGATAAATGGCAAGAAAAGACTCACTTAGAAGAGCTAGTTATAATAATGGAGTCTGATTACTGATGGAATATTCATTGTTGATCTAGCAAATAATGAGGACAATTACAAATACAGAATATGCAAAACAATAAATATTACAAATGCTACAAAAGCTGATCACTAAGATTAATGGCTTTAAAAAGATTGCCAAATCTAAATAGGCTTAACACCATGAAATACTTAGTAACAAGAAAATTATGTATGAATGAACATAATGAATGTAATCACAAGTAACTATGTCTTCAAAAATTAACATTTTTATATAATGCTCCTTTCATTGCAATTTTTCAAAGAATTTCTATGGATTTTACAAATTTAAACTTCTATAACATTTTGATAACAGTTTTGTTAGCTTTTACAATAATTGTGTAACTATTACTTGGTTTTACATGGATTCACAAAACTGTTTTTTTAATGTAGTAAACATTTACAGTAATTATTTGTAATCATTTACAGAATTTTTTACAGTGATGGTCTAGTAAACATTTACATTAATGTTTTTTGTAATAATACTTATAAAGATTTAATGTAATGATTTTGTAATTATTCAGAGCTATGGCTGAAAGGACCACAGGTGTAAATGATTACAAAACCATTAATATAATTTTGTGCAATCAATTACAGTAACACTTTATAACCTTTTACAGTAATAGCTCTGTGAGCATTTACAGTATATTTTTTATATTAAAAGTTTTTTTTTTTTACAGTGATAGATTTGTAAAGATTACAGTAATTGTTTCTTAATCATTTACAGTAATGATTATATAAACTTTTACAACAATTAAAGTAAGTCGTCAGGGTGGCCTAAAGTCGGTATCAGCCAATCAATGAGGGAGTCTATCCCCTTTTCACTAGCGTTAGACCAAGGAGATTTTTTTTGCATCTGAGGTGGAGCGTCACACCTACCATTAACTCCTTACTTTACCACACAGATCCCTGTGTTACTCATATGCTGAGTTGGCGATGGCCGGTCTCCAACTAGTAACCTTGTGGTTTCTAACTGAACGTTCTACCGACTGAGCTAACCTGTCCCATAGTATTGTAAAATATTTACAGTGATGCCTTTGTTGAGAATTTTACAGTACTGGTTTTGTGATAATTTTCAATACTGGTTTGTAAACAATTGCAATTGGACTATATAATTATTTGTGGCAATGGTTTTGTGATCCTTTATTATATTACTTTTTGTAAATATTTATAAGTATTTTACAATAATGGTTTCTTGTAAGCATTTAACAATGATGTTTTGTAAGAATTTTCAGTAATGCTTTTGTGAGCATTTACAATGAAGGTTTTGTATTAAAAAATGACTAATATTTTTGTGACCTTTTACAGCAATAGTTTTGTGATCATTTAGTGTATTTGTTTTGTAATGGTTCATTAAGTTAAACATCATTCTTTTGGATTTTAACATAATTGATAGAATTATATATGAAGAGAAAATAATTTTAGATTCAAGTTTTGGATATTTAGTTTGAAATGTAATTATTCATTTTCATAATCTATAACTCTTTAACATATAAAATATTGATAGATAGAAGAAAGCAAAATTAAAATACAAACATACTACAAAAGCCAGGAAATTAATCAACTTTTATTAACTTTTTTAGAATATGACTTTAATGTTTAATTATTGTTATTATTATTATGATATTTAATCATAATTAAGTATCATGACCTGTGGATATACTATGGTATAATTAAACTATTACAATGTTTGATATGTATACTTAAGAACTATTGCAAATAGTTCAATATGTAAAAAGTATGATAATCTTGATTCAACTGGAGAAGAAACTTTGATACCATTGAGAAAGTGTAATATAAATTTTTTAAAGAATAGCACAAAGATTTTAATATTAAATATGCAATTAATGCTGATTTTTTTAATTCCTTATTCTTTTTTAGTCAAAATGTGTAGATATGATAGCAAAGTGTGACACGTAGGAACGAATGAAGCTACAAACGCATTAATATATACAATATAGTGTGTACACTATTTCATTTAGAATTGGTCCATACACTTGACAGTGGACTTTGCCTCACCCCCAAACTGTTGATATAAATATAATAGTTTAGGTGTGACTTAAATCATTATGTACTGTGGCATAAAGTGTGTGCCACTTGTGGGGAGCACTTGAGTTTGTCACTCTACCCCCTGTTACCCAAAAGTATCAGCCAGGGTGGACTCCCTCAACCCCTCAAGCTATGCTATTGACTGAATAAAACTTCTTTTTTTTTAGTATCCAAGTGTCTTGAACTGACCATTTTATGGTCACTGTTATCTATCTATCTAATCTATACATATATAAAGGGCAGTTGGTGTGTATGTATGTCCAGAGGAAACTATGAAAATGAAACAATTAATGACAAAGTAAATATATATACACATTCACTATTACTAGATTTTGCTTTTAGAGCAAAAGTAATGAGCATTTGATTCATATTAGTTAAGATAATTAAAAAATGAAATTTAAATAGTAACAGCATGGATTTTTGTTTTTGCATTTAATATTTTAAATAGGAGACATTAATCTTTCTTTTCAGAGTTTGGGCACTTTTTTTTTTGACACTCCACCAGGCCAGATCAACACAAGTTCATTTTTACGTGGAGATTTTAATAGAGCATCCTACAAGGATCTAACTCACAATTCCAGATCTGCAAGACTAACTTTTTGGCTCTCTATTTCTACCCAGGTGATGCTGGATAGCCACTTCTGGTTATGAATAGTTGGTTGTGAGCTCTACTACACTTAGAAGATATGTGCTTGTAGAAATTCTTTTTATAAAACATATTAAATTATTTTGCAATAGTTCTTAAGTATACATATCAAACATTGTAATAGTTAAATCATAATACTGTAGTATATCCACAGTTCCTACTTGGTGTCCTGGGTATGACACTAAACATCATCTGATGGTGAGGCTCCAATCTGGGGAGTATATTCTTTGGTAAGTTTTTGGTAAAAACATATAAATATAAAAACAAAAACTTTACTCCCTTTATTTATTACTTTTCGTTTAGTAGTATTAACAAAAGCATTCTTCATTTTTTTCTTTTACTCATTTCTCTCCCCACTCTGTCTTTCTCTCTCTCCCCCACTCTCTGTCTCTGTCTTTCTCTCTCCCCACTCTCTGTCTGTGTCTCTCTCTATTTCTTCTGTTTCTTTTTTTTCTCCCCACTTTATTTTTCCCTTCCTTCCATCTTTCCATTCCATTGAAACAGACGACATGCATCTGATTACTGTTATTGTATCCACTCTCACTCATTCTCTATCTCTCTCTTCTCTTACTTTCTTATTATAATTTCTTTCTTTTTCATTTTGATGTGTAGCATGTTCTTTTTCATCCCTTTCTTTCTTCACAATCAAAACAGAATTGTCCATTATTTATCTGCAGTGACAACAGGGCATGACACACGGAAGTACAAGCATATTAATACATAGATTAAAATTAAAAATTAAAAATTAAAAATTAAAAATTAAAAATTAAAATTAAAATTAAAAATTAAAGTATAGGAATAATAAAATAATTAGGCATAAGAAAATATACATTCAAATTTAAAACTGGAACATGGTATAATTCTCACTTTTTATTGATATCATTATTATCATGATTAAATAAAAATATATCTGGTAAAATTGATAAAAATAATTTAAATCAATCTCATAGTATCCAATAATTGTTATATGAATAAGAGGTTAAAAAAGAGCAATTAATCCAAACTGATGTGAGAGAAAAGTGGCACAAAACTAAACACAAAATACATAAGCAAGGCTGTTTGTTAAGCCTGTCTACTTCAAAACTCTTAATCCTTATCTTAGCTCAACAGCTTATTCACTGAATTTCTTTTAATCTATTAAAAGTTCTGTTCGATATATTTTTAAAGAAAAATCAGTAAAATATATGAATGGACAAATATTTTCAGTATAAATTGGATTGTGTTTGGGGGTTAAAAAATAATAAAATAATTATATTAAGTCAAATATTTATCTTCTTACTAAAAATAAACATCACAACCTTTAGTGAAGGGGAAGTTATTGTTATGATATAAGTTGTATTATTTGGATTATTCGGACTATTATCCTCATTGTTATCTGTACAATGTTTTGGATGATGTGCCCTCTGGCCTTCTTCAGGTATATTCTTGTCATACTCAGGAATCTTCTTGTCGTAATTGGCCTAGAGATAACTGTCACTTAGAACTGTATTAACTCAACACCTATATCGACTACACTATGTTTCCAACTGGACAATTTAGTGTAAATTGAGTTGAGTTAATACAGTTTTAAGCTGCAGGTTCAATCCTGGTCAAGGGTGACAGTAACATAGAATAATAATTGACACAGCTTAACACTTGTATCCAGCTAGTGGAATGAGAATAGGATATCCATGTGGATTGAATAAAGGGTTGGGTTTAAAGTTTTGTGATGGCTCCCGATTATGACAAGAAATACCTGAAGAAGGCCAGAGGGCACATCGGCTGAAACATTGTACAGATAACAATGAAGATGACAATAGACCAAATAATCCAAATTATCAACCCTTATCTATAAAAGTCAGAGAAATGATATAAGTTGTTCCACTATATCACCTGTTGATTGAACATTTATATTGAAATTTTCTTGATATATATATATATATATATATATATATATATATATATATATATATATATATAAAATATACTGTTTTTCAGCCATGGGGACTTTTTTAATTGCTAGGATTTCAAAATGAAGAAACTTGAAAAAAATCTTAATTTAATAATATTCTAATAAGATTGATAGAATACAATATTTGGATTGTACCAATATTTAGAAGAAGTAAATTTGTTAAGAAAAATTGATGCAAACATTTGCACACCAAGAAAATTCTATATTTATTTACTAAGCTTAAGCTTAGATATTATAGCAAAGTATGGGTACCAAGTGAGAATTGAACTCACTTGTAATGATCTAATGGATTATCATATTTAAAAAAAAAACATTATGAAATTGCTTTTCAACAAATAACAAAATAAAAATGTTTTAAACTTACCAATTATATTACATTTGAAATATAAAAACATTGTCAAATGTTTATATTAAATGTTTAAATAATTCATACAAATAAACTGATCTTAGTTAACAAAATAATTAACAAAGTCATTAATAAAATCTAATATCATCCTTTACATCATTCTGTAAATATTATTCCTATTCAGCATTACTAAATAAATAAAAATAGCATCATATTTCAGTTTCATGAAATCTAATAGAAACAAGAATATCAAAAGGTTTATTAAAGATATAATATATGTGATTATTATTTACAGTAAAACAATTAGGCAGAAGTATGTGATTTGATAATTTGAAGATTTTTTTTGTTTTAATTGCAAAAATGTATTCATCTAAAAAGTTGTGTATAATTCTTTGATTTTGAGGCAATTCAAAAAAGCTGATCCACCAATACTATTCTTTCTTTCTTTTTTTGATCAATATTAAAAACAAAATTCTTGATAATGAAAAACTCATGTTTATATGCTTAACATATATGAAATATAGGCTTACCATAATTTCAGTTTTTATTATTTTTGGTATAATAAAAAATTGCTTCATAAGCACTTTAGTGCTCTCTCTTTTTCACACACACACACACACACACACACACACAAATTCTGGTAGTTTATATCTATAACATTTATTTAAATACAGAAAAAAGTAATTTGCAAACTTCATTCATGAATGTGTGAGGCTAAAAAATTAAAATAATATAAAATAAATAATATAAAATTTACAACTGGTATGATACAAACAAAGTGAGAGTCTAGCAAGCATAGACAATTAACCGTGCAAACAGTTATATACATATATATTAAAATAGATTCTGATTTCTATGATGGTTAAAAATAATAGATAAATCCAAGTGCTTATACTAAATCAAATATATTATGGTTATATAGAATGTTTATTGAAGATTTTATAAATAAAGAGATTTATTGTCTGCATGAGTTTTACTATAACAGATTTTAAGGTAAAAAGTAACTACTTGTAAGATTTAAAAGATAATTGTTTTATACTTAAAAAAAATAGTTAAATTTCATGTTCTTATTTGAATGAGTCCCATTAATTATTTTTTAATTGAATTATTTCAATTGTACAAAAGAAAAAAAAAGAAAAATGAGATATTTTCAAAATTTAGAAAAAAAGCAAATATAAATGTTCAGTAGCATTAATCAACTTTTTTTCAAATAATTTCCTGTTCCAATGGAATCATTTTTTAAAAAATCTTTAAGAAAGTATTAATTAATATTAATATCTTATACTTTAAAATATCAATGAATATATTGAGAAACAGACACAATCCTTTTTTATGAGAATGAGAAAATATATAATGAATTTTATTTCTTTTTTTTTAAGTATAATAGATTTTGCATTAACATAAGATTAGAAAGTTTTATACAAGTGTTAAATAATTGATGGTTGATTGATGTAACAAGTGATTATTTTGAAAGTTTTATACAAGTGTTAAATAATTGATGGTTGATTGATGTAACAAGTGATTATTTTGAAAGTTTTATACAAGTGTTAAATAATTGATGGTTGATTGATGTAACAAGTGATTATTTTGAAAGTTTTATACAAGTGTTAAATAATTGATGGTTGATTGATGTAACAAGTGATTATTTTCTAATATATTAAGTGATGACAAAAATAGATAAAATCAAGTAAATAAAAAATGGTGGATAATGAAAATGAAACTGAAACGGAAATATATCAAACAGGTAATAAGTAACAAATATGAAACAATGTTGATTTTTTAAAAAGTTTATAACATTCTAAATAATAGTTTATAGTTACTAGTTGAAGTACATGTTTTTTGGTATGTAAGAGTTGACCTCTTACATACCAAAAAAAATAACAGGTACTTCAACTAGTAACTATAAACTATTATTTAGAATGTTATAAACTTTTTAAAAATTCAACATTGTTTCATATCTGTTACTTGGATCAGTGAATTTTTAAAATTATCTTATGAAATAAATTGCGTTTTGTCAGAGTTTTACAGAGAAATAGTTTTTCATTTAAGTTAGGGAAACTTAAAATATTTATCTGTATTAAAACATTTTTTTATCTGAATTATTAGACAAATTCCTTATGAATATAGATGGAAACAATTGTTGAAAAGGTAATTTCCCCTGTATGATATTCCATAGAGTGTAGGTAAAAAAAAAACTGTATTAAATTCAAAGTTCAATCTATATTTGGATTTGAATAGATCATTAACTTACATTAATAAAAAAAAGTCTATCATGAAGAGATTTGATTTTTAAATGAAACTTGAAATTTGATTATTATTTTTTGAACTTTAATCATTTATTGGATTGAATCCATTGATCTTCAAGGATTGGTTTCCTCATCATCAACACATCAAAATAAAAAATATTATAAACTGCAAAATAATTTACCTTTTTCCTTTATAGTTCCAAGATGAGGAACCATAGAAAAATGTACAAAGTCAGGTGCATAACCCATGTCCTGTAAGAAATTAGATTAACATTTTTAAAAAAGTAATCAAAATGTCTCAAAAGGTTTTATATATTATATTATATATTATTTCAAATGTTCATAGTAATTGTTAAAATCTGATATCAATGAAATTGTATACAAAATGATCACCATTGTAATGTTGATATATAATTGTATAAAATGTATGTGTGTATATTTGCTAATTCTTTTTTATTATTAGTAATAAGCCTATAAAATTTTCTCACAGTTAATAACTTAATACAGATTCTTCATAAATATAGATGTATAATTAGCTAATTCAATAAAATATGGGTAATTAAAAAAAAAAGAAGCAAAATACATTTTTTAATAAACCTTTTCCTATAAATGTAAACTCAGCATTGTTTGGAATTGGTTTATAGCAAAAATTATTTTAATCTCGCAAAAATATTAGCAAAAATGGCAGAAAATTTAAGTGCTCCAGGCTTGAACAGAGGTCTGTCATCAAATTTTTGGTAGCTGAAAAGTGTAAACCATGTGAAATTTACAGAAGAATGAGTGATGTGTATGGAGGAGCATGATTTAATAAAAAAATGTTTGCCACTATGAGTCTGAGTTGAAAAGACAATCTAAGCGTAGTGATCAGTTGAAAAGGTACAATTGTAAACAATAATTCTTATTGCCAACTCCTTAAGCAAAATTCACCTTATATATTAAATGATCCTTGCACATATAGATAATTTTGCTGGAACATATCTTGTATTTTATTGAAAAAGAACAAAGGTTATTGTTTATATAATATACACCAGCCCAACTATTTGAACAAGTTGATAATCGAATAGACTTTTTATTTTTATTCTTAGTACCATTGACAAGATGAGAAAAATTCATAAAAAATTGAAAATATATTCAAAATAACTAAAAAGCTGTTCTATCAAGCAACAATTAAACAATCTCCTGCTGAGGGGGGGGGGGGCTTGATTTGACCTTTGGCCCAACAATGACACTTCACAACATTGAGTGAATATCAGATTTTATTAAACTTAAACAATATTTTTCAAACAATTAACAATTTTCATCAAAACAATGATATTATTTTTCTATTTGGAACTTATTACAAAGCTGCATGATAAACAATAAATTTATAAAAATTTATTTTCAAGATATAAAAATTATTATTGTACAAAAACATATGTCACAAAAAGTTATGTAAATAATTGCTGAAAACAATTGTAGTAATTAGAAAACTTGGGAATTCAAAATTTCAGCATTGTGGGTTTTGATTTGGCCCAGAATATTTTTGATTTGTTCATAGAATCATTCTGATTCCAAAATGGTATGATATGTTGGTCTACGGCTTCTAGCAGTAAAGTTAGGACACACTGACATTCACATATATTATTAGAGATAACTAGTAGCTAGGGAAGGCTAGGGGAGTAAACCCTGAATACAAATCAGGAGCTGGAGTCCCTAGGGTGGTGTGATGCTGAAATCCAGCAGCAGTGTGGAGAGGGGGGATTTACTGCTTGGGCAACAGCTTATCCTCCATATCAGCCCACCCAGACTACGTAGTTCCAATAAAAAAAATGGGACACTACTCCATCGTCTCTCACAGATGGAAGGATGCCAACAACCAACAAGTAGCTAAGAAATATTTTCAATTCCTGATAGCAGCTATATAAAAAATGCTTTACTGGTAGATTTTTTTCAAATTCATAAGTGAATGTTCTTGTGTATAAAAGGTTATAGGAAAAATTTGATAGAAAAAGTAATGGAAAAAAGTCACAAAATATATGGAAAACATAAAACATGGAATGTGTTGCTGAAAAGTAAAAAAAAAATAAAGTAAAAAAAAATAAAAACATTAAATCTTTGTATAAGTAGAGAGTATTTATTATTTTTACTCTTTGTGAGTTTTTTACATCAGTTCTAATTGGTGGTGTTTTCACTGAAGTATGAGTGATAGCAAATCTTCTCATCCCAGACTCGTCTAAGTATTCTGGCTGATATTAACAACACTAATAATAATACAGTTTTATTTCTTAAAAAAAACAAAAAAACAACATATTTATAACTTGTGTACTGCTCAATGGAAGGATCAAATTTACTTATGAAAAACATAATCTATTCTATTAATGTAACTTTCAAAGGTTTTGGCTTTTTGTGTTTTTTTATTGTGATTTTATCTTTTGTTTTTTATTTCTGTGCATGTGTGGATCACCAATACTAATATTCAGTTAAAATATATTTTGATCATCCCAACATGAAAATTATTGTCAGTAACAAACGAGGTTGAAAAACCTGCTACAATGGACTCTCATGATATACGAAGCATACTAATGGGAAAATCAAATTATGGTGGAAGTGTATTAAAAGATCTAGTAATCATGGCCAGAACAGGATGATAAGAAAGAAAAAAAAATCCAGAGATAGGCCAGCCTCATAACTATGTCCCTGATGAGATATAAAATGATCATGTTAAATTATGTAATTGAATGAAAGATCAAGCAATATGTGAGACAAGCTAATTTAAATCCATAGCCATAATGTAATCCAATGTAATGATGATGTATACAGACTTATACTCTCTTTTGGTACTTGAAAGCAAACTCTGCATAACGAATAACCAATTTATATTTGTATTATATTTTCTAAAAGATCTAAGTGAACTTTCTATTGAGTTTATTTGGACAGTTGACCCTAATGCTATGGTATTTTTGCTATATGAATATAAAAAAAATGGCATTATAGTATTTGGTATCAATCATAACCTCGGACATCTTGTTAGCATTGGTACTTTATATATAGACTAGAAGTGGTTACTCTGCCTCAATTGGGTAGAGGGGGTGGGGAAAACTCTGGTGTATTGATTAGTTTACTTTTGAGATTTACAAATGCTGGACATTTTAAATTAGAATTTTATTGCTATTTCTATGTATATTTTAATTTTTAAATATCTTTGAATATAAATCAAATTTTTACACAAAAAGCAAGTACCAGTGATATTCAATGTGTATATAAATATTTACTTTGTAGTTTATTATTTTATTTTCATAGTTTCATCCGGACATACATACATACACACCAAATACCCTTTATATATGTATAGATGGTAAATTTGAAATAGTTCCCAAATATATTTAAATCATTTTATTATCTATATGTCGTTTGATGATAAAGCTATTACTTCAGTTGCATACTCTTCTTCCAAACAAAACTCATGCCACTGATGAAAAACAATTTCAGGCTATAGTTGATATGCATGTAGACCTAATCTATGATATTAATGGGTACACAGTGAGGACTGACTTTGAATATAGTATATTCAGAGCAATGCACACACACACGGCCAAAACATTGGAATTTGAGTTTTTAGGCAGTATGCCTTGCAGTAAAATCCTTATAAGTTTGAAGCTAAACATCATATTACAGTCAAACTTATATCCTTAAATAGCAAATAAATAGATCTTTAATTTGGTGCAATTGATTTATAAAATAATCTCTGTAGTTATTATTTGATAACAAAATAAAAACTGGTGTATTGCTCACTTTAGCTCATTTAGATGTGAATCAGTTTTTTGATGCCGTCTGTAGTGATACTTCAAAATAATATTCTGGTGAAACTCCTTAGAATATTGTTGTGTAATTTTCTGACAAAATAGAACATGAATATACCTTAAATTTGATATGTAATATAAGGCAAATATATAATTAAATAATTCAATTGTAACCAGTTAAAGTTTACCATAAAAGTTTCAAAAATAAATTAATATATTACTTTTTATCATGCTAATGTTGGTTAATAATGTTTTTCTCTTTTGATATAACTGTTGTGAAAGAATATTTATAAACTTTACTGGAATTTTCGTTTGAATTTGGGAAAATTTCAGAGTTGAAGCAAATTTTTGTGGCTGCCAGTAGTGACCCCCTCATTTCAAAATACAATTCTCCAAAATATATTAAGAATAATAATTCTGAAACTTTCTAATTTAACGGACAATATGCTTCTTTTTCGTTTATCATGCTCATTTTGAACAAATAGTCTTGAAGTTTGCACTATTGTAATTTTACTTCCACGGGTCCTAGAAACAACAAAAAGAGGACCTTTTTGTACTTCCAGGTGTCTTCTAATTGAGTGCAAAATTTCAAGAATATTGATAAAGATTAGCCACTTAGATTTTCCAAAGAAATGTAGTGTAAAATGTATTCTCGGAAAAAAATTCCTATCACGCATTTTCAGTTGTTTGAAGAAAAATACATTTTTAACTTGCTGTAAAAAATTATTCAATTAATAAAAACACATACAAATTACATATTTAGAGAGATTTTTATATCCGAAAATCACGTAAATCCGAGTTTTTTTTCTTCAAAATCCAAAGTTTCAGAGCAAATCCGAATGGCAAAGCAATCTTTAAATTTCATAAATTTTATAGGAAAATAATTTTTAAACTCTCTAATTTTATGGACATAGTGCTTTTTTTTTGCTTCTCTTATATTTTTTAAACAAATAGCCTTGAACTTGCCCTCTCATATTTTCATTTCCATGGGTCCTAGAAACACAAAAGAAAGACCCTGTCTGTACTTTCAGGTGTCTTCTATTTGAGTGCAAAATTTCAAGAATATTGATAAAGATTAGCCACTTTGATTTTGAAAAACAAAACAGCGTGTAAAATTTATCCTAAAAAAAAAAACTGGTCATATTTTTGTTTTCAGCTGTTCGACTGAAAATACGGTTTTAACTCGCTGTAAAAAATAATTAAATTGATGAAAACCGATAAAAGTTATATATTTAGAAAGATTACTCTATTCTCTTTCCAACCATATACATTTTTTAAAGATTGGTTAAGAAATACTCGAGAAATTGCAAATTTAACTGATTATGGTCACAAATTTGAAAATGTCAGCGTTTTTCAGCTAAATGCTTGTAATGCTACTATATGATAAAATGGGTTCAGTGTTTGTTGAGTGAGCAAGTTGAAGAATACAGTTGGGACAATCATATAGGTACTAGGGATTGATATGACCAGCTGATTGATCAGATGGGGCTTCTCTGACCACCTGTCTAGCTCAAGTAAGGGCTGAAGTAAAACTTTTAGAATTCAGCTATGAATTAAGGCTGAAGTAGAGTGTTGCATGTCAGGAGACCACTTAGTACCTTAGTACATGGACTGTTCAGCGACCATAATCCTGCCCTTAGGCATTATGGGTCACCACCCATGGCCAAGAGGTGGCACCATTGATTGTGAAGGGTCTTATCCCTATGCAGGGATGCAGTCATATTCTATAACCCCAGCTGATAGGGTAGTTTGTCTATTGAATGGACTTTCACTTAGGTGATGATGAGTAAAAGAATTCATGCAATATGAGAACCAGAAATCTTGTATAGACATAAATTATTTTTAGCTTTATATAATAAATAGTTGAGGAATATCAATTTTTAATACTGCTTAATAATTTATTTTCATTTTTAATTATAACTTGTATATAGTTGAATTTGACATTTGACATGTAATCCAACATGGAGCTGTTAAAGATTCATAGTTCCTGCTCCTCTTCAGACAACCTAATACCAAAGGATCAAAGTCAAGTATTAAGGAAAATAAAATAATTTTATTAGAATAGAAGAATCAGCAACTACAAATGATTTTCCACCAAAAATTTGTGTGGTTGCTGATAATTTTTCTCACAAAATGTCATTTGAAAAACTAAAAGAAAAATTTGGAAAAATACTTAGCATTGACAACCTGACAAAACATCTAGACAGAAGTGTATAAGGCAACCAGGAACAAACCAAGTTCTTTTAAATAAAACCAACTGTCAATTTTTTTAATATGAAAATGAATAGGAATGGTGTAAAAAACTCGGCAGACCACAACAGAATAAATTATTGACTGCAACATCTACATAGTTCCATTTTATTCTCTATATTGAAAATTAATACTATGTTAATTTTCATTTGTCTTCAGTGACAGCTATATATGAAAGGGTGACTTTTGGTGTCCGATATCCTGATTTTTACTTCTAATTGTTTAAAGTAGTAGAGAAATTCCAAATTTGGTACAGATAAAAAATCTGAATTACTCAGCAACTGTTCAATGAATTTTAAATATTCAAAAAGCGTTTTCCTTTTTTCAATGAGCTCTATCCTAAAAGAAATAACTTTTATATACATTACATAAAAAAATTTTTTTACATCAAATAAAAAAAAAATTAAGTGTACATGGCTACTGTTATTGCACTATTTAACAATCCATAAGATTCAGGAATTGAAAACACAGAATAATATCAATACTGTGTTTTGTTTATTTTGTAACATAATTGTTGTACTATCATTTTCTTTTTCTTTAGAAGGAATGAAATCTTAAAACTGTCATTCCACAAGATTCACCAAGGGGTCACTCATCTACTTTGATTGTACTCCTATTTGTGATTCCTTTTGACTGGTTAAGCAACCACATACCTCTGAGAATGCATCATATTCAACACTTTTCTGCAACACTTCACATACAGAATATACAGAGTGGTACCATGAACAATAATGCTAATACCACCAACAGCATTGGTAAAGAGTTGAATAAGTGTTCATCAGTTTTGTTGGTCACTTATCTGGTATATCATTAAATTGTTTTAGCATAAAATGGTGACAGTATTATTATCCAATAAGATGCTGTGGCAAGTTATCTTAAAAAAACAGTTTGTTGACATTATGTGCAGCTACAATAACACCTTCACAATTTGTGAGTTGTTCTACAGAAGGATTGTAGTAGGTTCTTTTTTTTTTGTCATATCATTTGTCTTTTTCATTCATATTTTATAAGTTTTTACATTAACATATCATTTTATCATAGCCAGAAGTCAAAGCTGTGACTTTTTCCTAGTTAGAATTATGATTTTTAAAAACTTCAAACAGGCACAAATAGATTTAATGTTAGTTGTAAAAGTTGTCAGGTTGTCCTAAAGTCGGTACCAGGCAATCTGTGAGGGAGTCTAACCCCTTTTCACTAGTGCTAGACCAAGGAGATTATTTTGGTGTCTGAGTTAGAGTGCCACATCTACCATCAGCTCTTTACTTTACCACACAGATCCCTATGCTACTCATACGCTGAGTTGACGAGGGCCGGTATTGAACTAGGGACCTTTTGGTTTCTAGCCGAATGCTCTACCAACTGAGCTAGCCTGGTCCTATGTTAATGTTAGTTTGACATAATCATTTGTATGGAATAAAAAAACATGAGAATATGAATTAAAAGAATGTAAAGATTGAATATCAATAAGACTGGTGGAACACAGTGATAACCAAATAAGTCTAACTCTTAACTCATGTGCTATTTGGTCTGGACTGGGGATGAAGTTTAAGGTTAATGAGAGTAACAAGGATTTAAAATTTGCTTATAAAATTTTAAACTAATCTGAGAAAAATGAAGTGATAATAAATGTTTTAATCATCCAACATTTGACCAAGATATTTTTTTTCTAATCAGTTACTATCTTACAAAAAAAAAACTAGTACCTTGTCACCTGTTAAAAAAAAATCATAATTACAAAATAATTTCTGTAATAGTTCATAAAATGTGTTAGCTTATGAATGTATTTAAAAACGACAGCATATTCAAAGTGCTCTTCCTTTAAAAACAAAACTGAATAGTTTTATTAAAGAGCACTAAGTTAAATGCTGTCATGAATGATGTAATTAAAGTAAATGGCAGCAGGATACAATCAACTGGTGACATTTGGATAATACAAAATCAACAGTATACTACATATACTGCAGATATCTACAAGTGAACATTTTTCCAACCAAGATTATTAGTATCTATTTAAGTTGCAATGCATAGAATGAAAGAAAAGTAGATAATACATATATAAAAGTAGAAAATACGCTGAACAGTTGGAAACTTCTAGAAGTTCTTTTCATATATCAAAATAATTGAGGCAATGTATTTTTGTATTTTTTATCTAATGATTCAGATCAACTGATTAATTCTTTGTTTGCATGTAACTGATTTGAAGCATTTTTGACAAAAATACAATTCTTTGTATTTTTAATCAAGTTTTATTTGGATAACGATTGGGTAGTTGGGTTGATTTACATTGAGTATATAAAAAAAAAAAAGTAAAGTCGTCGGGGTGGTTAAAAGTCGGTATTAGCCAATCAGTGAGGGAGTCTATCCCCTTTTCACTAGCACTAGACCAAAGGGATTGTTTTTGCATCTGAAGTGGTGCACCACACCTACCATCAACTCCTTACTTTACTGCACAGATACCAGTGCTACTCATACGCTGAGTTGGCAAAGGCCTGTATCAAACAAGGAACCTTGTGATTCCTAGCCGAACGCTCTACCAACTGAGCTAAACCAGTTCTATGATTTCAATTGGTTTAACTGAATGGTTAATTATTTTATACACTTATTTTAGATCCATGGATTCAAAATACAATGTGTCATCAAAAAAGGATTGAAATTTTGAATTTTAACATTTAGAATTTAAATGAAGCCATGTCCATAGCTGAACAACTTAGATAATAAAGTGATGATAGGAATTTAGTGCCAATTTGAAAAAGAAAAATTACAAATCCAGTGTAGATACTTTTTGAACAAAAGTTTTGGTGAAACAGAGGATTGTGCAAGTGCAACTTATCCCTCCAAACTCATCAGATTCTCAGGTCCATGTGACTTTTTTTTGTTTCCTAAATTGAAAATTCAACTTAAGAGTAAGATTTGAGAACATGGATATTAAAAGAAATACAATAGTACTTGTAGTGTAATGGTTATTGTCGTAGGAAATGGACATGGCAATCAGAGTTCAAATCTTGGATGAAACTGTTTGCCTTTCACATAACACTAATACCCTTGGGAGTAATTCTGTGTCAAATTATTTAGGCCATGTTGCCCATTTCAATTTTTCTGAAATTTTCTCCAGTTGTGGACTATGTTAAAGTTAGACAATCCCCAAAATTTGAGCTTCTAATTATAAGAATTGGCCAAGTTACGTCAATTTTTAGCACTCCAAATTGGGAGGATGGGAGGAAATTGTGAACTTTTGTAATCTATTTTTGTCTGGGATCTAGAGCTTCCCTATTCCTAAAAATTGGTTTACAAAAGCTTTCTGATCTGAAGAATCCAGAAATGCTATTAAAAATGTCTCAAAACTAACAAATTCTAAGTTATTAATGATTTCTGACTTTTTCATAGTAAGATCTATAGGTGGGAAAATTCTGATGTGGCATTGCATCTATGACAAAAAAAAATGTATTATTATCATTTTACATATATTGAACATTATTTGTACCAAAAAGATAGTTTGCTTTTTGCTCAGAACTGAAGCTACAACATCAGTTAAAATTTTGTACTTTTATGTTTTTTTTTTTTTTTTTCACCATTCAGCCATTGAATAAGGTCTATATGGAGTAAAATAACTGTCATAGTGCAATAGGAATGATCAAGATTATGTTGGTGGTTGGATATACTTGAAATAATATAGAAACAATACATTTCCCTTGTATCAATCATATTGCCTGTAAAATTCTAACAATATACAAAGCTAAATATCGGCATCACCTTTCATTATGGAATTGAAAATTTGAAGATAACAATATACAAATAAAACAGATGTTTATCTATTTGTCATTCAATGATTGTTTGTCAAACTTTTTTACTCTCTGAAATTTGGAAAGGAAACTAAATATGTAATGAGATTTATTTTAGCTGATTTCTGTACATTTTTTAAATTGATATATTTTTTTATATATTTCTTACCTAAAAATTTCTTAATTTAAAAAAATTTTTCTAGACTGTTTGCCTACCAGTCTGCTGTACTATTTTACCCATAGCTGAGGGACATGAACATTCAGTGTTTATGTGAATACACACACACACACACACATATATATATATATATATATGTATGTATTAGAGTTGGGCGGTTTGTCAATTTTGATTTCGGTATTGATTTTGTTTTTTTCCCCCTTGATACCATGATTTTTTGGTTCAGATTTGGTTTTTAATTTAGTATTTTTTCTTTCTATGAATGCCATTCATTGTTTTGTGTAATGATGATTAGTAGGTATATGCAATTTTACTAAAAGAAGGTAATAATTTTTTTTTAAATGATTGAAATTTAAAACAATTACAAAAATCAGGGAATTGTTCAATTTTAATGAAATTGGGACAATCATATAGGTGCTAGGACTTGATGTGATCAGCCGATTGATTGGAAGGGGCCTCTCTGATTATATGTCTCGCCTAAGTAAGGGAGTGTTGCATGTCATGGACTGCTCAGCCACCCTTAAGCATCACAGGTCACCACCCACAACCAACATGTGGCCCTGTTGGGATGAATTTTACCCCTCTACAGAGGTGCAGTCGATGTATTTTACAGCCCCAGCCGACAGGGTGAACTGTTTTAATGAGTTGATTATTGTCAACAGACAGCCTTATAAAAATGATATGATTGAATCACAAACTTGACCTACATCATTATGGAAATAATGGCAAAATTCAACTAAATGTTACCTCAATTTTCTTAACAAATTTTGAAAGAATTAAAACAATTTAAAAAAAAACAACCCAAAAACAATGATTAATTTTGTTATTTATTATTGAAAATTCCATTAAAAACCCAGATTCCATCAAAGGTTAATGATTCCGTGAATCCAGAAAATTGGACCTTTAAATATCTAATCATTAGGAATATCAAAATATGGACATAAAACTCATTACAAAGAAGAACGTAACTTAAATTTTCAAACATGTTTTGGGTCTTGAAATTTTTTAATTTTTAATTTTTTATTTTCATGATTTGGTCTTCTGGATTTAGGTTTCTAGAAATGTAAAAATTACAAACTGGAATTTTAAAAAAAAATCAAATAACATTTTTTTCAATAAAATAACCTATTCATTTTAAAATTAAGTCATTAATAAGTAAAGTTCTGGAAATTTCATCAAAGTTAGACAATTAAAATTGAAAAAAAAAACAAAACTTAAGACCTTCTTTTTGTAAAATTGCACATCTTATAATGGAGATTTGGTGTGTGTCTTTCTGTAACTGAAACTACGTCACTGCTTACATCACAATACCCTCAGGAATTGTGTAAGTTTATGAATGAGTATTTGATCTATAGTCAAAATCACTAATACATAGAAAAGAATAAATCTTATCTATTAATGAGATCTCTATGAAAATCCATGTTATATTTGCCTCAAAACAGCCCATGTTATTAATGCGTTTAAAATCCTGCAATGTGTCTTATATATCACTAAGAATTAAAGGTTTACATAATATATGGTGTGGTTAATTTGCATACTAGTTTTAACAAAACCATGTTTCATAAATAATTACTTGGTGTTATTGATCTCTAATATTATTGTTTTATTCTCCAATGTATTAAAATCAATCCTATGAATGATTTTATATAGAAAACAATTAAGATATAATTAGAATAAGTTTAATCTTTTATAAGCATTCTTATTTAATTTTGTTAGGTCTTTTTAAATATTTAACTTAGATAACTGAAACAAATAGATTTCAGACATCATGTCATATTCCCCCATCTTTTTTTATTTGAAAATATTCTATGCTAAAATATGAAATAGATTTTCTAAGTGTCATATCTGTCTATTTCCTTTTTTTTTTCTATTTATCTTGTAAACAAATAGATTTCACAGTTATTTTCTAAAAAATAGTCAATTAAATGTTTTTATCATATTTTTGTTCAACCTTTTCCTACAATAGTATAAATGTTGATAAAATTGAGTTTTATTAAAATGTGAAAGTCTTTTTAAACCAGGTCTTCTTGGATATGGTAGTTCAGTAGTAATAGCACTACAACTCGGTTTCATAAATATTTCAGTACTATATCATGGTATGAAGATAAAAACGAAAAAATGCAGTTTTTCAGTTAAACCGCCCATCTCATATATATAATATATATATATATATATATATATATATATATATATACACACACACACACAGAGATGCAATTATAATTCCTGTTATTCATGTATGAATCAGGACTTATTCACTCACACACTCTTTTTCTCTTTCTTACTATTTCTCTTTTTGCTAATTCATGGTATTTCTTGTTTTTCACTCTTTTATGATAGAACATTCACCTAAGATTTGAAAGGTTCTTGGTTCTATAACCAGTCCTCACCAATTCAGCACATCTGTAGTACAGCTCGCATAATCTGATCTGTGCACTAAAACATCTGGGTGCAGAAGGTAAATGTGGCGCTCCACCTTAGCACCCCCCCCCCCAAAAAAAAAATCTCCCAGGTATAGCACAAACAAAAAGGAGATAGACTCCCTCACTGTTCAACTAATACTTACAATAAGCCAAATTCGCAGACTTTATTTTTACTCTTTCACAGTATTTTTCATTTTTCTCTTAGTTAATCTTTTATAATATTTTTCTTTTTGCTCATTCATCATATTTCTTGTTTTTCTCTTTATTACTCTTTCACATTATTTCTTCTTTTTTACTTTTTTTATAATATTTCTTTTTTGCTATTTCATATTATGTCTTATTTTTCACTTCTTTTTTGTTCTGCTCTTTTACAGTATTTCTTATTTTTCACTTCTTTTTTGTTCTGCTCTTTTACAGTATTTCTTATTTTTCACTCTGTCATACAATTTTATTTTAGAAAATATTTCAGGGAACAACTAAAAAATCCATCTATGAAAACAATAGGATATTTGTGTAAAGGTAAATGTCCTTGGGGATATCAGTATCTGAAAAACAATTGTAGTATGTTGCTAGTGACCCACAGAAATCCACAAGGAGGACAGGTTAGGAATTAAATATTCCACATCAGATTTTTTGGGAAATTTTGCAGAAACAATAGTCATTGCAAAATAATTAGGACAACATCCAACATTATGTTTTCTTTACAGAAATACTTGAATATTATGAAGATGGTTTTATAGAGCATCTAATTTTCAGTGATAAGTCAATTGTAAGTTGCAGTAATAAACATCAAGTGTTTTTTTTTTAAACTGTGTACTGTAAATGTCAATATCTTACATTTAAACATACCCCCCCCCCAAAAAAAAAAAGAAAAGAAAAAATAACTGTTTCTTTTGTAGTCACCTTGTATTATCTATATAGATTAACTGACCTTTTTTTTTGCTTCAGTCTTATGTATTTTTCTAAATTAAATTATACATTACATTTCTTTTCATATAAATGTAATAAGATTTGTTTTTATGTAAGTTTATAACAACTCTCACTTTTTGAGTAAGTTCAAAATTATATAAATACATAACAAATACAAGCAGGCTTGTTTAGAAAATAATTGATAGTTGTGTTGGATTTTAATTATGTGAAAACTAAAACCTAAAGCTTCACATACATAATAAGCAGATTATGTAAGTATGACCTATAATAGTTCATTCATTGAAAGAAATAATGTTATGTTCTTTCTTTTCATTTGTTAATGAGAAAAGAAAGAGAAGCAAACATAAAATGATGAGGTGATGGATAGAATGCAAAGATAAGCACAAAAAATTAGAATCACTAGAGTTGAGTAATCTAAAAATAATAAAATAAAATAAAAAATAAAATAAAAAGAGACTAGTAGTAGTAGTAGTAGTTGTTGTTAAGTGCTGAGACAGAAAGAAATTTAGAAAAGAAGAGGATATTGATAAGAGGAAGGGCAAGTCAACATAGATGTTAAAAGAAATAATAGAAATGGGAGACAGAGAGAGAGAAAAATTAGAAAATAAATGAAAAGGTGGAAAAAGGAAAAATACTAAAAGGAAAATGAAATAAAGAAATGAGATGGAAGGCATACTGTTATTGTTTTATGAAAATTGCATAATACAAAAACACAAGAAACAGAAAAATCTGCCAAATTACCCCCCCCCAAAAAAAAAACAACCACAGAGTATTTAAAAGAAAAAAATATGCATTCTTATATCTCATTTCTACTCCATTCTTTTTAATAATATTAAAACTTTTTATTTAAAAATATTTTTTTAAATGTGTAATTTTTTATGTTTCATAAATCAATGTAATATTGAGAAATTTGAAAATATTGATAATAAAAATATGAGTGTATGTCAGTTAAGAAAAATTCTCATTACTAAAAACTAAAATTCTATTTTTTAAATACACTTTTGTAATTATACAATAATGACATTCAACTTTTATTTTTATGGTAATGGCATTATTATTTTTTGAAATCAATACTCATCAAAATATTCATTTTAGATTAATGTCATTAACCATGACATTTCCAAAGTATTGGGTTGCTCAAAAAGTTATTTGTCATTTGGAACATTCAGTTTTAACTTCATTAAGAAAAGATTGCCTTTTTTTGTATTGTGATAACACTCATATAAGTGTATGTATTATTTTAATAGTAAAAATACTATATTTTTTATTTACAAAGATAGAAGTAAATAAACACAATTTTTATAAGTTTTTATTTGGTGCAATTTATTGAGAAGGTGTCACAAGTAGTTGTCAAAGATTTATACTTGAGATTGCTGAATAAAACTCCAGTGATATTGAAAACTTTCAAATCAAGGCATTACTTGCTAATAAACAATATTAAAGATAGACAATAAAGAAAATATTCAAATCAAGTATTAAAAATCATTTTAACTATCTTGTTTTTTGCTTTGATGTGAGACTTTCACATAAATGAAAAACAGCTTAGATTGTATTTCTAATGTGTTCTATTTTTAAAACAAATTGTGATAGACAATGAAAAGTGAATATTGTGGTCATCTTATCATTAGGATGAATACATGTGTCTTTCAAGAGGTTTCTTTGTCAATGCTTTCTTGCACTCAGGACAAGATCTGTAGAATGGGGACTGATGCAACTTAGTCGGAGCTTTTCATGATGGGTCAGTGGATTGGGGGGGGGGGGATATAGGATTGAGTTGTTGAAAACATTGGCAATTCCAAGAATGAGACAACTTTCCATTGACAAGAATAACATAACATTTTATTGCAACCACATAGAATAATAAAAGAAAGAGAGTTTGTACACAAAGTAAGAGAGAAAAGACATAGTGTGGAATTTGGTTGGCATTTTGTTTTATGCATGGACGTTTAAGTGCAAAAAAGGTGGACTTGTTGATGTTCAAAGAACTTTTGAGATTTGGAACTTTGTTTTTTTTTTTTCTGTTGGAGTTTTCTTCTATTAGCAAGGGATTTTCCTTATGGTAGTTTCAGAGTGTTGTCTTCTCCTTTGATCTGTCTTCTCTGTTTAAAATAGGACCAGAGTCCATATTTTATAGAAGAAAATTGCAGATCTAAACACCCAATTGGTCAGCCCATTATGAATCACATTGGTCAACCAATAAGGACAGCTCCCATTCACAGAGTTTGAGCCCCCCCCCCCCCGAAAAAACCTTGTCCCTCTTTTTGCTTGGGCAGTGTATTCTCGTATCATGTAGATTGAGAGGGACGAGTATGAGGATGTGCTAACTGGTTTGGATTCTGACATATCAATGTTGACCAAGTGTGATATGTCTTTGACTCAATGTTTGCACCTGACACTTTTGATATATTTGATAAACTCATCAACTTAGTAGCTCCAGTGACCTTTGCTTGAATTTGTAAACTCATTCAGGAGCATGACCTTATCCAAAATGTTTTCCTTTTAACAAAGTTACTTCTTTTGATTTACAAAATGTTTTTCTTCTCTCATTAATAAATTTTAAATGCTTTTTCCTAATGTGTCATAATATGTTATAACAAAGATCATTGATACAAATGAAATAAACTACCACTAATCATGCTAAAGGCTAATCTTTATCCAAAGAATATAATGCAGTGTATATAGAGTGATACTATGAACTCCTTCTGAGAAACAAATGATTGATTTAAGTACTGCTTCCAATTAGACCAAATGAAAACAGTAAATGATTAAAAAAACACCCCAACTTAGTTGAAAGAAAGAGTGCAATATTTCCTCAGATGATCAAACAATTTTTATTGGGAAGTTTTCACCCTTATTCACAAGATATTGCAACTTCAATTTATTCATTCTGTTTTTTTTTTTACAGAATTCTATTAATGGAAAACCTTCCATATCATTGAAAGATAGCAAAAGTCATGTAGAGCAGTTCTTTGTTCAGAGAGAAAAAAAAGCTTTTGGAATTATGAAGATGTTGAAATAAAATGGTAAATATATTGCTCAATAAAATTAATAGAAAAATAAATTGTCTTTTATTTTTACTTAATAAATTGAACATACATTGAAACACAATAAATTGTTAAACTTGTGACATCACAGCTGAGTGAAAGAAAAAAAGGGAGAGGGGACAGGTGAACAGCATACCTCACCCATTCCACTGTGGTTCTATAGGGCCTTCCTTCTCTCTTTAAACATGATGAGAGAGAGAGAGAGAGAGAGAGAGAGAGAGAGAGAGAGAGAGAGAGAGTAATCTTGATGGTTTGGTTTGGTTTGTTTTATTGTACAGCATATCAATCTCAGTGGGTCATTTAATGCTGACAAAGTTTTGAAATAAATTCATTCTTAATGGATAATCAAATTTTGTTTGATTATCATTATATTACTCAACTCCAGTGATTCTAATTTTTTGTTTAACTCATGTTTTTCTATTTAACCCATAGATGGTCCATCTATGGGTTAAATAGAAAAACGTAGTAACAGGTACTACCACTCCAGATCAGAGTGGACCAGGGAGCAATGGTGATAAAAGGGTGCTCCACCATCCTCACCATCAGATAGAGTTTAACATCATTCCCAGGACATGTAGACCCTCAGCCACCACCTTCTAGTACCCATATGATAAAAAGGGTTGGGGCTTGCCATAAGGGCAATAGGGTTGGGGCAATCATATAGGTGCTAGGGCTTGATGTGACCAGCCGATTGATTGGAGGGGGCCTCTCTGACCACCCGTCTAGCCTAAGTAAGAGTCTAAGTGGAATGTTGCAGGTCATAGACTGCTCATTCACCAAGACACTGTCCTTAAGCATCACGGGTCGCCACCCACAACCAACAGGAGTCTTACCCCTCTGCAGAGGTGCAGTCGGTTCATTCTAACTGAAAACAAGCCTGAAGGTTGAAATAATGGAGATGGCTTTGTATAAGTTTGGCCCATAAACAGGAATATTGTGAGGTTAAGAACACCTACAATTTCCTGGTGTTGTAAAAGAATGGAAAGCATATCAGGGACCAAAAGAATCTTTGGTATTTTAAAAGAACAAGAAATAAGAAGAGAAGCCAAGTCGACCACTGGAAAACTCAGAGAGGCGAGTGGGCTAAGATGTAATCTTCAGTGAGGAATGAAGTTATTTCTACTCCATACTAGAGAGAATGAATAGAGAGTCTGTTGAGAAAGGTGAAATCATCCATATTTCACCACTAGCAGATCCCTACCACAAGAGAAGTCATCTAATCTTCAATTCAGCAAGCTGGATAAAATTATTGAATTCTACTGAGAATGTGACACTCACTAACCAGCAATTTGAGCCTTTTAAGTTATGGACAGTCTCACCCATACCCAACTTGGAAGGAAGAATTATTGAATTCTTCATTGATCCTTCATATTTCTGACCCAGCAGGTAGTAAGAGCTAAGTATTAATTTGATCATTTCACTTGATCCAGTTCTATAATCTTTAGGATAAAACAAATTGTTATAATACATTTTGCACGCATTCACAACAGAAATATATTTTATTTTTCATATTCTCCAGTAAATAAAACTACAGTTAAATTCATATCTATATATTTGTTCTTCTTTCACTGGTCGTTTTAATGTGTTTCTCTGTGTTTCTCTATTGACCTTTGCAAAATCTCCATTCAACCATTTCGAATGAAAAAAAAAAAAAAAAAAGAAGAAAAGAAAAGAAAAAAAAAACCCAAAAAAAAACAGAGACTAAACCTGGACTTTTATTTTTTATTTTTGTAGAAATTTTAAAATTAGTTTCCAATTCAATTTTTAAAATCTGCTTAAACTATTTTATATTAAGTTTTTAATATTAAGTAAGAAATATCTATTAATACATTACTATTGGCCAAAGAGTTACTTAATATCATATAGAAAAATAATGGATAAACATAGACATATTAACAATATCACCATTAATAACCAGATATCATTTCAATGCAGGACAAAAAGCAAAAAGGATCAAGGAAACAATTTGATTATTTTAACATAATGAAAAATATAAGTTGTTTTGTTATTATCTTAGCTATAAAACTAATCTTATATAATCTTAAACCTGCATTATATCTGCATTAAGCAGTCATTATTAAAAGTAGGTTTTATATTCAAAATTGTTGAAATAGATAAAAAAGGAATTTTAAAAATTAAACTAATGCTTTATATTTGTTTTAATATATGTGTGCATACAAGATTTATTAACATTTTTATATTCAATCAGGGAAAAAAAAGAGAGATTGTGTGTGTATGCATACACTATAGAACAAATTTCAAAATATATCAAATTTAGTGTCAGATTATATCAATGCTAAACAGCATTATGATTGGCCCTTAACTCTTGTCATAGGAGAAAAAACAAAAATAGACTTATTTGACATTAAGTACAAAATATATATACAAATTAATTAATCACACTCATAATATAAAAGATGGAAAAGCTTAAGATTATGTGCAATATTTATTCTTTTAAATCAAACTTTAAAGATTGAATATTGGCAATTCTATATGTATACATTCAAATTATGTATTTTAGAAGGTAAATTGCAGGATATTTATCAAAATCTAACAAATCTTGAGAAGAAATGTAGAGAAGAATATACTTTTTCAGGTGACAAAGTTTTGTGATTTTCTGGATTAACCATTACAAGTGATGAGAGAGTATCACTATGGAAACAAAAAATATTGAATCATGATTTAAATGATACCTTTAGAATCTATGCCTTTCACTGTGAAAATAATGCTTCCTATCTTATGTTAGTCTACAATATAAGAAGTATCTGTTGATGGTATGGCAGAAGAAGTTGAATCTTCTTGTCAATAACTACTTTCTTACCTCTCATTTTGCTGCTTTTTATTTTAATAAAAATCTTTTTTACATTTATTCCATGACTAAAGCAGCATAAATCAGAGATAAAGAATTAGGTTTTAATGAAACTTGAACTTGCATCACCTATCCTTGCCCAAATATAAATGTAAAATAAAATTAACATCTTCTAGAGAAATAATATGATCAGTATTCATTTAAAAACAAAATACAAAATTGTCAAAAGTGAGAAATTATATTACTGGATTCATAATCTATTCACTAATAATTGTAGCTATGTTCTTATTTAGACAAATTGTAAAACATGTATAAAGTTAGTAATGGTACTAATCTTGTTAATATTTTTATGTTTATCAACTATGAGTTATTTTTCTATATTGATATTAAGTAACTCTCTGGCAAATAGTAATGATTTTAAAAAAGAATTCAGGTTGGCAACTCTGATTGAAAATCAGCTGATCAATGTTGGCTTTAAATACATGTAAAAACATTCAGTTCATGTTAACAAGCCAGAATTCACATTCAATTGAAAAATAAATATTTATTGGTCAGCTGATTTTTTTAATCAGTTATCAAATTTCCAGCAATCAAATCACATGTTACAATTTTTCAGTCCTTATCTGATTTTGACATTTTCAGCATAACAATATTAAGTAGTTTTACACTTCAAAGTATGAAACTTATATACCTATTGTTCTAATCACAAGTCACCCATAATTGGTCAATGGTCCAGCATAACAATTACTATGCAAATTAAGTTTTGGTTGTATTTACAGCATGTCAACTCTTGTTGAATTATTCAGTGTCAAAGTCAGTTATTTTTTTTCAATCATACGGTTTCAAGTATCTAATAATCATTTGCAAACAAACTATAGTTTCAAGTAATTATTCTTAATACAAATAATTCATACACAAATATATGATGTCAAGTATTTCAAATTACATGGTTTCAAGTAAATAATAATAATAATAATCTTTTGTAAACTATTATAGCTTCAAGTAATAATTCTTAATACAAATAATTTGCACAGTTATATTGTTTCAAGTATTCCTATCTAATCTATCTATCTATTTTATAATGGAGATTTGGTGTCTGTGTCTAACTATGTCACTACTTATGTCACAATATCCTCAGGAATTGTGTAAGTTTATCAATGAATATTCAAATTATAGTCAAAATCATTAATACATAGAATAAAGAACCCTGTATTATATATATTCAGAAATTAAGGATACAACATTAAATGGTCCACTTTGTTTGTTAAAACAAGATTTAATCAATACATTTAACGACAGTTTCATCAATCATGCTTACACCTTCTACTTAAAAATAAACTCGGTAACAAAAAATATACTTACTCCCTCTAACAACAGTTTCATCAATCATGCTTCTTTTTTTCATGTTTAATGACATAGGATTTTAAAAAAATAAAAAGATGTTCTGAAGTTAGATTTAATATTTTGCAATAAAATGATCAATTAAAATTAATAAGATTATAATATAATCTTATTAATAGTAATTAATAATGTGCTTAAGTCCTCCTCTCCCCCTCTGTGCTGACATATTATATATTAGAAGCTAGCTAGAATTTTACAAAGCAGCACAGGTTTAGAAAAATACAAGACATTTCCTGCCACTAAGTAAATTTATTTGCAGAAAAGTTTTTTTCAAGTGTCATATGCTTGCCAAAATGAAAAACTTTATTCTATACCTTATTTGTTTTTAGTCTAACTCTAATTCTTTTTTTTTTCTTTTATTCATTCTGCTTAATTTTACTTTAAATTGTTTTTATATACTGACCATGTGCTCAAGTCCTCCTCTTCCCCTCCTTCTCTGTGCTGACATAATATATATTAGAAGCTAGCTAAAATCCTACAAAGCAGCACAGGTTTAGAAAAATACAAGACACATGGACTTATACTAAGTCATAACTTAGAAAATTCAAAGGCGCCGGTAACTTTGCACATGCAAATACATCTAAGCCAATACATATGTACGCATGAATGTGTGAGCTTATAGATATACGTACACAGTCTGTTAGCAAAGAGCGGATGAGCTCTCAGTGAACCAAAAGCCGACCATACCAGCAGTACCAAGATTAGGGTACTTACCACTCAAAAAAAAAAAATCACAAAACCGGCTAGAAGGGACTGTTTAGCCTTGGTCAGCAACTCATCTAGGACAAGGAAAAGTCTTATAAAACCACTGTTGCCTTGTGGTTCTACCTTATCCCAAAGAAAGGTTAAAGGAGTAAACCCTGAAAACAAATCCGGAGCTTGAGTCCCTAAGGTGGGTGGTGCTGAATCTCAGTACTTCCCAGCAACTCCTGCAGCACCGACGTTACCAAACTGCATTGGTTCCTACCTTTCCTTTGGACCACAACGGCTGTGTGGAGAGGGAGGATCTGCTGCTTGGGCAACGGCTCATCCTCCATAACAACCTACCCAGGCTATGTAGTTCTCCACTACAAAATGGAGAGGACAATCCAAGGCATGTGTCGACACAACACGAGAAGTGGCAGTTACCAGTGATAAGCTCATCTGATTGGGAAGGAAATGAACATTAGGGGTCACTTCCAATGGTGGGAGAGGTCATCGCACCTCACTGGACAGCTATCGCCCTCCTTAAGCTGTGCAACCCCCAGCCAGTTAGGTGCTGTCCCGCCATGGCCTGCTTGCTCCACTGGGTGTATGAAGCTTAGAGAATTGTCTCAACAGGCGGGCTAAAATGTCTACACCAAACATAAAACCGAAAAAACCTCCAGCAATTTGGCTCGCAAGCTGGAATGTCAGGACATTGTGTCCTGGACTAACAGATCTACAGCAGGTTGATGCCCGCAAGATGACCATCATCTACAAAGAAATCTCCCGGCTTACATGCCACATCAACACCAACACCAACACATGGCAAGCTTGTGCAGAATACTGTGTGACCTGGCACCTACTCGTCGAAGGAGAAGGAGTAAAAAAGAGAGGAAAGAAGCCGCCAAAGAAAAGAGAGTCAAAAGGAAAGAGGGACAACAGCAACTCTAGCAAGCATCACCATTTGTTTGCAGTCACTGCACCAGAGATTGCCATTCAAAAATTGATCTTTGCAGATAAAATAAAAAATAAAAAAGTAGACACTACGCTATCATCTTTAGTAGATGGCAGGATGCCAACAACATTAATAGTAATTAATAATTTATATCTTATTATTATACGGTGAAAAGAAAAAAAATGTTCTGTTTTAATTATTGTCTGTCGTAACACAAAACTAACATAGTGGGCTATGCAAATAAGTTAACAGTCCCAAATCTATCAACCTCAGATTTTGCTTTAACTTTGCTCATAGATTCTTTTGATGGTTAGTTATATTTTACAGCATGTCAACCCTTGTTGGGTTATCTTATGCCAAAGAAGTTTTTGTTTTATTCAATCTAGTTGGATATTCAAATTTTTTTTTAAACTCATTTTTTTATCAATTTAATATACAATTATTTTGATATACAATCATCTCTGTTTATCATTTACTAAATTTTACATAATACAAAAAAAAAAAATTAAAGAATCATTTCAAATTTGTTTTATTTTAATTCAAGTATCTCTCTATATATATATATAAATACTAGCAGCGGCTACCCGGCAAAGCCTGGGTAGAGGAGATAAAAACATGGTTTAATAATCGTTTGCAGATCTATTACTACTGAAGAACGAGTTGGGTCCTCGAAGGATGACCCATAAAAATCACCACGTAAAAAAGATCTTAATTTAATCTGGCCTTGGTGGGAGGTCAGGGAATTTGCTTTTCATCAGATTTGAGGGAATGACATCACATGGCTAAACTTGCAAATCGGTCAGAAAATTAAAACATATTACAGGCTGACCCAGAAAAAACAGAACCCAAATTATTTATTTATTTTCCAATTAAACTAACCTTAAACCCTAACCCCTAAAACCCCCTAGTTAAAATTAACAGTTTTATTACAAAATTTGTGGGTTCTGTTTAGGGTTAGTTTAATGGGAAAAGAAATAAATAATTTGGGTTCTGTTTTTTTCTGGGTCCCCCTGTATACAGGGTGACCCAGAAAAAAACAAATCCAAATTTTTTATTTCTTTTCTCATGTGACCCCAAAAAAACAGAACCCAAATTATTTATTTATTTTCCCCGTTAAACCAACCCTAAACCCCAACCCTACTAGTTAAAATTAACAGTTTTATTACAAAATGTGTGGGTTCTGTTTTTTCTGGGTCACCCTAATTTTCCGACTGATTTGCAAGTTTAGCCCATCACATAATGATATAGTAAGAAATTTTAATTCAATGATTAACTATATTTTTTTTAATAAAATATAAATGACGCGATTTGCTAAACTTAATTAATATTTGAAAAAAAAAAAAAAAGAAAAAAGAAGAATTAAATAAAGTAATCAAATTTATGTAAAACGATAAATGATCTTAAAAAAAAAATAACATTAATTCAATGAGTAGCCGATCGAATGTCAAATTATTATAGTAAAGTATACTATACTATAAATTTGATAACAATTTGAGTTTTCAGGTATTTCCGTGAAATGTATTAGGTAATCTAATGGTATTATCTCTTGCGCACTATTCTGCATTAGTATCACGATTTTATTTGTATTTCTAATATTAAAATAAATAAATTAACGCGATTATGAAAAATAAAAAAAAGGATTTGTTTACAATTGACAAACAACGGGAATTAATAAAAAAAAGTTGAGTTATCGTTAAATGTTTTCGTTTGATTTGTTATTTAATTCGCTGTAAAAAATAATTTACTTATTACATATTTAGAAAGATTTTTTTTTTCTAACCAAATAAATATTTTTAAGATAGGAACAGAAATATGTGATAAATAAGATTTGATTTTATGTTAAAATTTAGTATGAAAAAATTATACTACGAATTCTAGGCTGACTGAAGCAAAATATTATTTTTTAACTCGCTGTAAAAAATAATTCCATTGATAAAAACTCAATCAAATTACATATTTAGAAAGAATATTTTATTCTCTTTCTAACCATATAAATATCTTAAAGAAGATTGAACCGTAAATAGGCGAGAAAAAATCATTTGTTTTTTCCTTAAATTTAGTCTGAAAAAAAAAAAAATCATACTTATCAGCTCTCCGAAGCCAATTTTTTTTTTTTTAACTCACTGTAAAAAATAATTCAATAGATAAAAACGCATACAAATTACATATTTAGAAAGATTATTTTATTTTCTTTCCAACCATATAAATATTTTAAAGATTGGATCAAGAATAGGTGATAAATTCCGAGCGGAATGACTTAGACTGCAAAATTTATTCACTAAATTAAACTTCACTGCTGGTATCGCTGTAAATCACTGTAACAAAAAGTCAGGCGGCGAACAATATTTTATTATCAGCAGGGGCTGGTATAGGGACAGTTCCGCAAATTGGGTGATTTTGACTTAATTAATTAATTATATCCCTTAATTAGTAAAAATCAATAACCAAATTTGGCGTGTTTCTTATTTAGAAGGATATTAATCGATATGCAAGATTTCAAATCTGAGTGACTCCTCTTTTCTGAGTTATAGGTCGACACATACATACCAAAAACTTTCTTTTATATATATATATATATATATATATATATATATATATATATATATATATTGTTTTTTCACTTTGAAATATGATATAAATTGAATAAATTCTACTTAAAAATGTTTGTCTTGCACTCGAAAATGTAAACAAACCCAAAACAATCAATTTTTTCTTTTTATTCATTTTTATTTTTCATGTTATCCACTGTTTAATGGCGTTAATTTATTTTGATATTAAATATATAAATAAAATCACGGCACTAATGCAGAATAGCGTGCAAGAGATTATATCATTAGATTATGTATAAAATGCATTACATTTCATGGAAATACCCAAAACCTTTGAGATGCTCGGGTAAGGGTAAGAGTTAGGGTACTTCGGGAGTTTCCATAATCTAATGCTATTTATATGTAAAATACCATTCTAATGATATCTCTTTTTGCATTTGTACCTTTATTTAAAAAAAAAAATTGTTAATTATTGAATTAAAATGTCTTACTTATATCATTATATGTGATGTCATTTCCTCTACCCTGACGAGAAAAAAAATTCCCTGGAACCCCCACCAGGCTTGATTAACACAAAGTCTTTTTTACATGGGGATTTTTATGGGCATCCTGCAAGGATCAAACTTACTATTCATTACTAATGGATCTGCAAGACTTGCTTGCTAATCATTACACCCACATTTATCTATTTGTTTTTTTCTTCCCTTCTTTGCCAGTTAGCTGCTTCTAGTATCAAATAAAGTATTCCCTTTTCTTGGATCAATAGTGAATGATTGAGTTAAAATTTTACAGGAATTTAATTCAGACCCAAAAGAATCTGTGAACAAAATCTGTGATAGTCAAGTGGAAATAATTGGTCCATTTAACATAATTCAAGCATAGGTATTTCATTTTATCATATATAAAATTGTTTTTAGTGCCTCATCTAATATAGAAATAATGAGAATATTTTTAGAAAAATATCCACAGTTAAAAAATAGGGATATTTAAGAATATCAATAACTATATAGGTCATGGGGTATCTATGAGTATTACATACAGATAAAATCCATTTTTGACCTGATTGATAAAAAAATGTCTGATCAACATAGAATTCATAAGTATATCAATATTTAGACATGTACTAATAAAAAAAATAGGGTATTTAAGAATATCAATAACTATATAGGTCATGGGGTATCTATGAGTATTACATACAGATAAAATCCATTTTTGACCTGATTGATAAAAAAATGTCTGATCAACATAGAATTCATAAGTATATCAATATTTAGACATGTAATAATAATAAAAAAAATAGGGTATTTAAGAATATCAATAACTATATAGGTCATGAGGTATCTATGAGTATTACATACAGATAAAATCCATTTTTGACCTGATTGATAAAAAAAATGTCTGATCAACATAGAATTCATAAGTATATCAATATTTAGACATGTAAAATGTCAATATTTTGTTGCAAGGCACAAAACAAATTTATTGGAACAAATATGGAAAGGTTTATCTAAATTAGTCCTAAAGCCCAATATTAATTGATGGTAATATAGATATTTTTTCACAATTTATTGATACATTTGCTGCTATTTCAAACTTTTTTTTTCATTTTTAGGAAGGGAGGGTGGAATTGTGANATGATTCAAATTATTTTGATGCTTTTTTTAGATAGAAAAATAAATTCAGTCATCAGGAGACTAAAATAACAATTTATTATTGTTATGACAAAGAAAATGTTTGAAAATAATATTCTCAAGCTTTTGATTAAAATATATGGGAAATGTTTAAAATCAAATTAACAAATAACTAAAAGCAAAAATGTGTAAAATTCAAACTTAAACTACTGTTTAATTGTTTGGTATGCATTTGGCTGCTGCTTCTAAGTAGATGGTGACAATGTTTTTATATTTATCATTAGAGTAGGTATTTCTGATGTGTTCTGTTTCTTACAGTTACTGAATAATAATTGCCTATATCATTATTAGCAAGTGATGACTAGTCATATCATACAAATTTATTGATTTGCTTCTTATTTCTGCAGAGATTTAGGTGTGATTGGAAGATATTCCTTCAAAAGAGGAGTATATCTCACAGTTCATAGTGATGTTTATCCATTTCTCATTCATTAAATATTTAATCTAGCAATGCTTTCAAGTAATTTGGGTAGGCGTAAGTCCATAGTTTTCCAATCTTTTTTTGATATTTTGTTTTTGGACATACAAGTCTGTTCTTGAGAGAAACCTCAACTAGATATTCACCATTTCTATTTGGAGAGTTGTGTAAACAGAATTAACTATTTTTGTCTTTGCTTATTTGAACATTCATGTCTCTTCCAAATGATCAGGTTGTTATTTAGGAATGTTTCGACTAGGGCAGATTGCTTACTATATCATAAAAAAGGCTTTGAAGCAAGGGTACATATGTATGTGTCAATTTTTTATTTAGTATCAGTATATAAGTTATATATTGTTATAAATACCCATGTTTAGTTATACAAAGGAGAGAGGAAGAGGAAAGGCTGACTTGATGAGGACAACATTGTATCACAGCAAAGCAAAATGAAAAATGACAAACAAAAAGGTTAACAAGGAATGGTGTATTTAATGCAGAATATACAATACAATTTTACAGTATGAATGTTCATTGGAATGGTCCCCCCCTGTTGCTGTTTGTATATTTGATTGTTACTTATGTGTGTGAAAGGTATTGTCAAGTAGCCCTAAAGAGTGTGTAAAAAATGTTGAATGTGAAAAGGGAAGGTTGGTGCTTGGAGCATAGACTTATTTGTAATAATTCTTGTTTGGTGTGTTAGTAGAAAGGGAGGTTGGTGCTTGGAGCATAGACTTATTTGTAATAATTCTTGTTTAATGTGTTAGTAGAAAGGGAAAGTTGGTGTTCAGTGAGGTTATTTGTTGGTTGGATTTATGGCATCTCAACCTTTTTATGCTGAAGATGTTTTTTGTTTTATTCATTCTCGTTGGATATTCAATTTAAAAAAAAAACTCATTTTTTGATCTATTTAACTCATAGATAGGACCCTAACAGTTACAAACACTCTGGGTAAGAGTGGACCTGGGAGTAATGGCAATGAAAGGGTACTACACTCCCCAGAGGTCCAGAATTGTTACCTTGCATATAGATGCTAAGGTTTGATGGGACCAGCTGTGATCAGAAGGAATCTCTCTGACCCCCCCCCATCTAGCCTAAGTAGGGCTAAAGTGAGTGTTGCATGTCATGGACTGCTCGGCCAGGTTTTGTCACTTATGGCCAACAGGTGACTGCAGTCAGCATATTCTACAGTCACAGGGCAGGACTTTGTAGGGTTACTATGATTGAGATTATAACCATAACTGTGAGTTCCATGCTATTACATGTGGGTGTGTGGAAAGGAGGTCATTATGCTGCATATGATGTAGATAACACCATTAGAAGGTTTCATTATATAACATGTGTGTATGTAAGTATATGTATATGTTGTGTGGGTGACTTATGCAGCATATAAATGACATTGGTTGGACTGTTAGTAAAGACTCAGTGCAGGTTATCTGCATTGACACAAAAAGGACCTATTGAGGGGGGTTTCTATGCGGTAAATGTTGAAGTGGGTAGGAAGGTTGGATGGGGTTGTTATGTGTGTTAGCTGGTAATGCCATATGAATGGTTTTATGAGTTGTTAAATTTTAAGGTCTGATGTGTGTTTATGGTCTGTCAGGCCAGGAAGAAAAGTATAGAAATATAATAAATATGAATAAAATTCTTGAAAACTTTGAAATTAATCATATGACTTTACACCAAAAGTAAGACATTTTCAGAGTAGATACTTAAATCTAACTGAAATTACATATACTGACAGATTTGCTTTATTATTCCCTTAAAACCTTCTTTATGTAATCCATAAAGTTGTCAAAATACAGATGAATTTTTAAATTTTAATTTAAAAACAGATATAATTTGTTTGAATTAATGTAGAAAGGTAATTCTTTTTACTTGTATTTACTTAAACCATTTCTTTTTTAATAGTATTTTTTAGAATAATTTGATTAAATTTAGATCTTGAAATACCTTCATAAACTTGGTTTATACTGAAGTGCAAAGAAAACTGCTTCACAAGTAGAATGTATGAAGAATTGTAGAAAATATCTGTAAATCATAGATAATTATGGCACTATAGATAATTTTTAAAAACTTTTATATGTTAAATCATTTTAACAAATGAAGGTTTTATATATGAAATATATGGAGAAAGGGGATTGGAATGAATCCGACAGAATGAGGTAAAATAAGGAATGAGAAAACAAAACTCAGACAAAAATGTGTAGTATATTTCGCTGGAGTTTAAATTCAGTTTCTTCAAAGAGAAGCAGAATTCAATACTCCGGCGAAATATATTACACATTTTTGTCTGTGTTTTGTTCTTTAATTCCTTATTTTACCTCATATGAAATATATATTTCATTCAAATTTCAGGTACAAAATAATTAATAACATTAATGAAATGGAAATACTAAAAACTCCATATGACTATTCTCAGTACGAATACATAGAAGTCCTCTAACATTTGTACTTATTTTATGCAAATATTTGAAACTTTTTCATGATTTCTGTACCCAATTATTTTCAATAGACAATGCCTGACTTGAAGCACATTTTATATTATTAAAATGTATGAGTCTAAAATATGCAATCTAAACTGATTAAAGATTTCCTATGCTTTAAACATATTGATCAGAAATTTATATTTGAATTAGAAAAAATACAAGAAAGATTAATGATAATGAATTTGATTCTTTATAATATATGTCTACTCATACAATCTTATTATCTTATTTTCACAGCTGATATCTTAAAATATGCAACTCAGCATTAATTGACTTCTTTTCAAAATATATATACATAAAAAATAAAAATATATTATTATTATTTTAGATACAATTTTTGAGATACGGGCTATATTTTTAAATAATTGCTTTCACAAGTTTGGGGTACATTATACATACTGTACATACACAGACTTGTGGATGTATAAGGTGTGCGCGCGTATGTATGCATGTGTGTGTTTATTAGCTAGTTTTAGTTTTTAATCGATCACTTGAAAAATGAAAAATAAAATTTCTGCCAGTCAAAATATGTGACTCAAGTAAACAAAATGGCAGGAACCAGCCATTAATATCTCATTAGTTGGAGAACTTCCTTTTTAGTTGCATGCAATCTAAATTTAGAAGTTTTAAAAACTACTTACAGAACTGTTGCAAATGAAAGAAAGATATTTTAAAGTTTTTACTTAGTATTCTCAAGTCCAATCATTTTAATTATATATATATATATATATAGAATGTAGCAAGCCTGAGGAAGATTTTAAAATCTGAAATGTGTAGTGTCAAATTAAGTAAATAGAAAAGTTTTTCCAACATAAAATTCAAACAATTTTTGTGAACTTTATGAAATATTTATTTTTCTCATACTGGATTCACATCAACAATGCTTGGTTACTGACAGTTTCTCACCTATATGATTTTTAAACCAAGTGGCTATGTTTGGGTTTTGTTCTCTGTAGGGAGGGGGTGAGGAGTCTTATATGGTTCTGACTTCATGTCCATGCTACTCTAACTTATATAACATGCTATATAAACAATATTGAGGGCTATTTATTTATAAATATAGCACACACACTATATAATTATTAAATCAACATAATATTTTTGTTTATTTGGATATCCTAAACACTTATATATTGTTATCTCTAATAATGACTGACAATGCTTTATTGTAAATAAACATGATAATATTCCAAATACTTTTTCTCACATTTTGAGAAATTGAATCCCAGGTTTAGATTTGTACAGATAATGATAGTTCATTGAGAAATGATTGCATTGTGGTCATAGCAAATTCTTACAAGACTGTGTTGCTTAGTGCTAAATAACTTCTTAGTTCAGTCATACTTTACCAATAATAATTTGAAATATTACAGTTTAATAATCAGTGGCAAATTTATTATGTGTTAAGAGTTTACTTTTATTGAGTTTTAATTATTATATCTATATTAAAAGTTAAAAATTCAAAATGTGCTATTGTGGAACAAAAATAAATTTAATCAGATTACTGCATCAATAGCAGCCTGTGCAAAAAAAATTTTCTTAGCTATATTTCCCAATGTTGAAGATGCTATTTGTACCTCTGAAATTTTACCTTGCATCTTACAGGTCAAAGGTTTTGGTTTTTTAAAAATTTGACTCAATTTCATATCCCCCCCCCCCCGATTTTTCAAGTATGTTAAACTTTTTTTTTCTTTCTTGAAATATCAAATAATCAAAAAGTTAATTTGAAGTTATTTAATGCCAAATCTTGATTTTTTGTATATATATGAGCAAATAGTTTGTAGGTAAATGGTTTTGTTTGGTTTAGTTTTATTAACTTGTAGAAAAATGTTTCATTAACTTTATATATATTAATAAATTAGAAGAAATAACTTCATGTGCATTAATAAACTGGTGGTTGACCCTCAGCCACTGTCTAATATCATCTATAAAAACGTTTGGCTATTTCTTTGCCATGAGAGCAATTTGAAGAATATGACTGGGATTTAATCATATAGATTCTATGGCTGACATGACCAGCAAATTGATTGGATCATCAGGATTCTTTGACTGCTTGTTTAGTAATGTCTGAAGTGGTTGGCACATAACCACTTAATACCCAGTTCATGGACTGTTCAGCCACCAGGATTTTTCCTCAAGCATTATGGGTTGCCACTCATGACCAACAAGTGGAACCATTTTTGGGGTCTTACCCCTCTTCAGAGTTATAGTTGGTGTATTCTACAGCCCCAGCAGAACAGGACAATTTGGTTTAAGATATATTTTGTTCAGTGATCTTTAAGACAAATTCATAATAGCATTCTCCTACAACTTTTAACTTTCTCAGCAAAGAACTACTTGTCTTGTTTTTTCCTCCCTCTTCCAAGGAATTTAACCTTTTTTTTTATTAAGAGAATTCTTTAAAGATAAAAATAATTGATAATCCAAATGTGCAATACAGCAGATTAGTGAAAAATTTCCAACCAAACTAAGAATGTTTGCTTTGTTGCTAAAAAGCATGTAGTCTAGCATTATCCTTTCTCTTAATTCTGGTTAAATATTTTTCATAAACGGGTGCTTTTAATAAATCTTCTTGGAAACCATGTTTGTTTGAAGTAATGATTAGAAAGGCTTATTGGAAAGGTTACCGTTATTGGTAATGCTTGGTTCTAGGAAGGATATTTAGTTGCATCTGCAGTTCACCATTGATACACTAACACTGAATAAATGGAAGGAAAGACAAGATCAGCTCATATAACACATATAGAACTTTTAATACATACATATAAAAACATGAGAGTATCACAAGAATACACAAACATGTTCCAATAGATGAAATGTTGAAGATTATTCCATAGAAGAACAGTGTAATAAAAATGGTGAAAAGTTTGATTTGTTTTTGGTCTGTGACTATGATTTATGGAAACAAATGGACAATATGGAAACAAATGACAATTTATTTGCTGGGTGGTGAGACCAAATCGGTTCAAAGAAATACAAAATGCCAATCCAATTGTATGAAGAGAATGAATGAAAGGTCTTATCTGTTCAAGAATGGTAAAAAAACGAGCAATAAAGAATTATGAATTCTCACATGACTAATGGATGTCCAAAGACATGCCCACAAATCCAATGGAAGACATTATTGTCTCCCTAAAAATATCCCTTCCCTAAACAGGTTCATGAACCTATACAAGGAATGCTGCTTAAAAAGCAAAGATGAATAAAAAAGGGCTACACAATTGTGTAACTGTAAATTTAAATAAAAATGTATCATGCTAATACAGCAATGCAATCATGTTCATTCACAAGTAATAAAAGGAGAAATGTTCTCCAGAAAAAATGCTGTTGAAATCAAAGCCTGAAATAAAAGGTGTTAGGGTCACCCTAAAAAGGGCACATTCCACTGAGATTTTCTTTTTACAACAGACGACAATGTTTTTTTTTAAATACACCCATTTTACAAAATTTTATTAAATTAAATGAAATTTTAATTTTTAAAAAAAAAACACTTAAAAAATTTTTTAGTCTGGATTTTATCAAATGACCAAAATTATATAAAAGGATCAATGATCCAATGTTTGCAGGTTTCTTGGACATTCATGGCCTCCGGATCTCACAGGAAACTTATAATGGTTTAAAAATGCAGTGACTTCATAGAAGCACAGAAAATTCATCTTGGATTGCTGACTCACACTGAACATACCCAGAACAACCATGGTCTTGCATGGCCTTAGCTTTCTGGTGGTTGTGGATGGCCTTTTCCAAATTGCCAGAAATTTTTCTAATGCAATATGGACACATTATATGATTACCATACTCAAATGGCTATTTAGTCAATATGGCCTGCTTAAGACATTAGTATCAGACAATGGAACACAGTTCACATCCAAGTTGTTGCATCACACATGTCACTACCCTATTCACACACAATTCACTGGTCAAGCAGAACATATTGTGGATACATTTAAATTTGTTCTGCTCAAAGCATAGCTGAAGGGAATAATGACAGAGGAGATTCTATATGATTCTTCTTTCATATAAAACAACACAGTGAAAAATGGCCTGCCACTAGCAGAGGCATTTATGGGATGAAAGCTCTGTACCACACTTTGGATGTCTTATGCACCCCCCCCCCGCCAACAGACAACAAAGGTAAAAACAAGCCAAAATAAAGGGAAAACATTCTCGGTTGGTACACTAGTGTTAGAAATTACAGATATCCAAATTGGGCACCAGGTTTGATCCACAGACTAAAAAGACAGTTCGTCTATGATGTGCAAGTTGGAAATCAATTCTGGACACGGCACAAAAATCAAATACATTCCTAATACACCAGGAACAGTGTAATTAACAATATTCCAGCCATTCCATTTGATTTGCTCATGGACATATGAACTACCATCTTTGTCACCTCCAATGCAGACAAATGCAAAATGGGAGTAAAGGACCTTCAGAAACTTGTCAAAGTGTAATCCAACTAGAGTGAGCCACCTCCAAGTTAACCCAAGTGTGCTTGCTATAGTTGAAAACTCAAATGGGAAGCATTGGGGTTACCCTAAAAAGAACCAGAGTTGCTCTCTTGGGGAGTAAAGTCAGTGAGTGGACCTCCCATTAAGATTATGGTGCATTGTGGAAACAAGACAACCTTGGGAAGAAGAAGGTCACTATGAAACATGGTTAAAATACACATTATCTAGTCCGACACAGTTAAAAATGTAACAAAAGATTAATTATGTCACATGATCTGGCCACAGTTGGTTTTGTTATTCTGTTGCTACGGGTGATACAGGTGTAACTGGAGTTTAAGCATGTATTTAGGCCTTTCAATCTGTGCAGGAGAATTGTACACTAAGTTCTCCATCCTGGTTGTAAACCAATTCACTAACAAGTCTTATGTTAGAGAGAGAAAAACAATCAACACAATGTCTATTTTTCATGTGATGGAGGTGGTACAGTAGAGTTGTTATGTGGGTGGGTATGTTTTTCTAACTTTGACCTTTTGACATAGCACCACAGATTTTGACCAAAGCAAATGTCAATCTTCATGCATGGCCAAACAAATTATTCTGTGACTAACCAGATTGAGGTATTATCACCCAAATGAGATACGTTGTGCATAAAGGTTGAACAATGTCCTCTTCAATGATTCTGTCATGAATGGACATAATCATTTGATGCAGGTGTTGCACACAATTTCCTTATCTGTGTTCAAAGACATAGGGTTGCTGTAGTTGCTGATCTTTTACCTGTTCTTCCACAAATTCCAAGCATGGTTCCAATAAAAGGACATTCATACCACAAGACATGGTGTCAAACAGGTATGTTGTCAAGTCCTTTGATGAAATGTATATCTGAAGTGAATTTCATTAAAATAATCCAAATGTCTGATTTATGTGGAGTGTACCTGTCAGAGCCTGACACCCCAGCATGGACTAGTGCTCCATCAGTATGTAGAAATTCCACCCTTCCAACAAATGTTAAAAGTAGAATACAGTCAAATAAGCTACAGGAAACCTGTCCAAAGGTTCTGTACCTAATTTCAGTTGGTGTCAGTTTATTAAAAAAAAAAAAAAAAGAAAAAAAAAAAGGAATTGGTTTCACCAGTCATTGACCTCAAGGATGCACCCATGCCCAATAAAAGAAGCATTGAACTACCAAACTGTGAACTCTTTGCATGGAACATGTGACAACTCATCTGCTTGAGACTATTTTTAATTTGGTGAAATGCTGTCACACAGAATAATGTCACAATTTTTGACATAATATATGTCAAAGGTTTTACAATCAGCACACAAATTCAACAGAAACCTTTAAAAAATTCACCAATCCCTATAAACTTTTGTTGCGTAAATTGTGTCTGGTACTTGAAATTAAGAAAATGGTTTCTACCTTAGAAAGAGAAGAGAAATTCCAGTGAAATTAATGTAGTGACCAAGGAAAATTACTTCTGGTTTCCCAAATAGACACTTTACTGGGTTGATTACAATCCCCAAATTTTTAAAATGCTAAAAAATGAGCTGTACATGTTTGATATGTTCCTCCATAGAATTGGCTATAAGGACATCATCCATGAGGCACAGACGAAAATGTAACCATATAATACATGGTTGATAAATCTTTAAAAGACAGTGCCATGTTTCTTAGTCCAAATAAGCACATGCAAGAACTTAAACAACCAAAAGTGTTGTATTTGCAGTCCTCAAATATATTCAGGCTCTACCAGAATTTGATGGTAGGCTCTACAGAATTTTGATGTAGACCCTGATAAGCATCTAATAAATATAAGCTTATCTGAATTATGTCCATTACATCATGAATGTCAATTATTGTCTCCCTAAAGGTAGGATAGTAGATTTCCTTAACAATCTCGGTGCATCACCTTCTTTGAATAAAGACCAGTTTTGAAGTAGTTTTCTTTCACTTGCCCTATATTGTAAAGTTTTCATTTCAAAGTCACAATTTTTCTGAGAAATTTAAGATTTGATTATATTTAGAAGTGAATCACCCATTTAATACAGCCTAATAAGTTTATTTACTTGACTTATGTAGAAGCCACACATCAAAGCAACCAACATAATTAATCTGATGCAAATGATTTTCAACATTTGATTTGAATATTTTGACTAATAAGTATAACTAGCATCATATAGAAATAATTATTCTCTCTCAAGTAAAGTCTTTTTTTCTTAACTAATTTCAGATTTTTTCTTTTCATTATTATTCCCTCAATTGTAAACAGTACTAGTTCAAATGAATCATTTAATTTTCTGCAAGAAGACTTCCATTTCTATTATACATTTCTTTGGATGATGTAAAGTTTTATTTCAATCACTCAATTAGATTCAACTAGTTTACCTGTAGAGCATTGTTTATCTTCAGTATAAAACTTTACAAACCACTTTTGACATGTTGAACATTCACAGTATCTTTTACATTTTAATGCATTTGAATTATATTTTTTACTTTGAAATAATAATATTAATATGCAAAAACTGTTGCTTATTTTCTTCCACCTTCAATGTTAGAATCATTAAACAAAAATACACAAACTTTCAAAAAATTTAAAAAGAATTCTTATATGATAATATTCACAATATAATCAAAACATTTTTAAAGTTAAAATTAAATTAATGATATTTAACAATAACACAATTAAATTTTGAAGTTAAAATTAAATTAATGATATTTAACAATAAACACAATTAAATTTTTTGAAAGTTAAAATTAAATTAATGATATTAACAATAACACAATTTAAATTTTTTGAAAGTTAAAATTAAATATAATGATATTTAACAATAACACAATTAAATTTTTTGAAAGTTAAAATTAAATTAATGATATTTACAATAACACAATTTAAATTTTGTACAAATTAAAAAAATGAGTTGAGAGAGAATACTCTTAGACAAAATAGGAAGTTTGACATTTTTTTTTCAGGATAGCCCACCTGCCCCATGTCCTTATCAAGCACTCAATATCACCGGTGGCACTGTATGCTGTTGGCATATGACAAACAGCCACTTCAATCATCAGCTTTGGTAGGCTAGCTAAGCTAACGTGGACAGTAGCTGATGTGTTCTTAAACCCTCAGTAAGCTTTTGCACGCAACTACCAATTCCTAGTAGACTGAACAGAACAGATCCACTGCAAATTACTGGCCAGAAAACAGTGTCTGCAGGTGCTGTGAAGAATGTCAGAGCATGAATATTGACATACAGAAGTTTCACGGTTATCTATGCCATCCTGGAAATCACAAGTGTTGTTCACTGGATAAAAACATATCTATTTTGATAGAGTGAGATTACCCAAATACAAACGATTTTTACACTCTTAGATTATTTATGCATAATCCAATTTTGCAGTTTATCAATTCATGAATGAAGTGAGCATTGCAAAACAAATGGAGATGAACACTTTAGGTTTGTCCCAATCCTGTAAATAGTAGTGAATATAAATGATAATGGACTGTACTTCCCATGTCACATAGGAAACTGACACAAATCCATCAAGACTTTCTATAACCAAAATGAAGGATGCATCCCATGACAGTTCATTAAGCATATATTACATATGTTATGTGTGGCCAAATCTTTACAGGTGAGATGATCAAGTGGTGAGAAAGCCAAACAAAATAACAAAGACTTTTGGTATAACAAGGTGGTTCCTGGAAACAAGATCCTTGTAAGTTTATTACAGAATTAACATTTTTATCTTTACAGTAGAGATGGATGTGAAATATATAAATAATGTTTACATTTGTATGATGCCTGGCCCCTAAGAATACATTTAAAATATGATGAAGAGGCAAATCTTCATTTCCTGTGGCTTAGGATCATCTTCCAAAAGATCAATACTTTGATAACAGAAATGAATTCATCGCAGTTATACATGGCTTATACAAACAAAAAAGAGGGAACTTTCATCTTGTATCCTTAACATTGAAATATGTACTTATTAATTTTTAACTATTTTTATTTATTTTTATCAATGCTCAGGTTTTACATATCTACAATCAGTAGAAATAAAGCAGAAATAAATAATGCTATGAACAAAAAAAAAAAGAAGAGCAAAACAATATGATCCAGTTTCAATCTTGTATAGGTAAGGTGACAACTGAATGCAAGTTCAAATCTTGTTTTGAAGTTTATTATTTCCAATCCATGTTGCTTACTTAACGAATTGAAAGAAAACTAAATAGTAATGTTTATGTTAGGAAATTCATATAACTTCAGAATATATTGCTAACAGCTGAGTCTTAAGATATTAGCCATTCAGTGGTCGATCATTTCAGGTAGTCCATGTATATAAATAAGAGAAAAGGCGTATGCAATATATGAGTGAAAAGTGTCAATAACAATGAGACAAAAGATGTCATATATACATCAGGCTTTTATCTTTACAAAATATTATACACATAATAGAATTTTCTAGTTGATTTTAAACATTTATTTAGGTTATTGTATTTTATATCACATAAATAGAGCTGTTGTAAATGGAGTTCAAGAATGTTTGGAATTATGCAAATATACCCCAGTAGTACAAAAGTATGAGGAATTTAAAGCCTGAAAATTGGCGTTCAAAATTGACATCATTCATGCTTATTAGACTTTGAAATCACGGATGATTTTCAAACAAGAAATTCATAATTTCTTCCCATGTTCCTTTATTTGGAGCAATTTTGATTAAAACTTGGATTCTTATGTATAAATTGTATATTCTTTTTTATATTCAGCACTCAAAAATTGGTATTGTATGGTACATTCTTGCTGAACGCCTATTTTAGGTATGGATATCAAGTAGTTTTCCACAAGATTATCAACATTTTCATTTTAATACTGCAAGTATACACACATATACTTATGTATAATTAAATAAATATAAATTACTTTTGAATTTGTATTACATACAAGAAATAGAATAATTGCTTTACATTAATTTTTTTAAGAAAGAGTCTCTATTTTCTTTAATGGTACAAGCAAAAAGGTAATAAACTAACAATAAGAATAAAACTTGCTTTATTTACTTTATCAAATTTCTCTTAAATTTATGAAATTTTCAAACAGTTTTTCAAAACATTTACGTTCCAACAACTAAACACATGTATGTTGCATAAACCAATACCAACATTCAAAAGTAATTTCTCCATAAACTTTTTTGAATTATGTTTACTAATTTGCACTGTTTTAAATTTTGCAAATGTAAATTGTTTTTTTTGTTTTTTTTTAAGCTAAGCTTTTCATAATATATAATATTTCCAATATAATATTAAGCTTTTTTTAAAAGAATAAATTGTATTATATGATAAAATAATACTGACAGTTCAGTCCAATCCTTATCGTTATGTCAAATATGGAACCTCATTTAAAGGAAATTGCATTTTTCAAAATAGAAGTCAAAATTCTTTTTAAAATTGAAAAGTCATTTTTACCAATCTAATGTTTTTTACAACCATTTAGCATGAAAATATTCTTATATTTTTGCAGAAGATGTGGAAAAGAGAACAAACAAAAAAGCTGATCTGGGCACATGCTCACATTTTTTTTTGCCAATTGAAAGTTTCACAAAAAAAAACAGGACATTAAAACATTATCAAATTTTACACATATATATCAAATATAATCTGAGACACATCTTCTTTTAATATGGTATTCTCTTATTTGTTTACTTTTTAATAATTTTTGAAAAGAACCTCTGTCACTTTGTTTGGTTGTGTGTTTTCAACTTTCCATATGTCGGATAAGAAAAAAAAAAACAAAAAACAATTATTCTGGTTGTATTTAAGAATGTCTTCTGATTGATTGTACAATTTCAAGAAATTGATGAAGATTGGTCACTTTGTTTTTGCAAAAAACAAATAATGTTGTAAAATTTAATCTTGAAAAAAATTAATATTTTGGCATTTTCAGTTTACGCTTTCAAAGGCAAATTACCCATTTTAAAAATGTAAAAAATAATTCAATGTATAAAAGTACATAAATATTACATATTAGAAAGATTATGTTATATTTTTTCCAACTATATAAATATTTTTAAAGACTGGATCAGTAATCATGAGAAATTGTGAGTGAATGGATTAAGGTGTTAAATTTGTAAATGTACATGTAATGGCTGATGAATTGGGAATGCTAATCCATAAGGAAAAAAAAATATATAAGAAATATATTCATTTTGTATAGAAAGTACTGTAACCATTTTCTAAATTAAAGTTGAAAATATACTTACCGGATTCTTTTTGTTTCATAGCAGGTTGAGAAGAGACATTGGTGATTTCAAGACAAATAGTCAAAAACAAAATCAATTTTGCCATAATGAATAAGTTGCTGAGCTGAAAGAAGAAAATGAGAGATTGCTATACAAAATAATACACTTATACTTCTTTATATTTTCCACTATAGTTCTACAATATTTATACATAAATATGCATTATCATTATGGAAAAAATCTATTTTAAAAGGGTTGTCTGTAGCTTTCCTTATAAATATTTTGAATATTATTTCTATCCGAATTAAATTGCTGAAGAAAGTAAAAAAAAATTCTCTTTTTTTAATTTTTAATTAAAGGCTCATCAATGTTATTATTAATAATCTTGACTTGTATTATTCTTTATCTTTTGAATTTTCTAATTGATCTTTATTGCAACTTATTTGGATTGGACACATTGTATTGACATCTGTGATAAAAGAGCAACTTTATTTTCATAAAAGTGATAGACTGAGGGAATTGAAATAAAAAGTAACTAGATTAATAGGAAGGATAAAGGATTTCTATAATAATTGTAAGTGCCAATCAACAGAAAAAATTCTTGGAAGAATCTAAGGGACTAAAGTGAATATTATTCTGCTTTAAAATATTATCAGACGGGAAAAATCTGTGCATAAATTCTGTTGAATATTTGAAGTAATGTGGGAACATTTCTATCAAAGATAATCATCTTGAATTATTCAAAGTATTAATCACATGACAAGAATGAAAAATAATCTTCCCTTTCTGGAAATGATTAGTTGGGGTACAATTAGAGTTTCATATAAACAAACCTGTTTAAATTGTCTTGCAAAATTCTAACCATTAACCATTGAATACTGAAAATCTACCTCATTCTAAACAGACAAAACACTGTTCCTGTTTAAACTTCTTTAATATATTCAGCATCTGTGATGCAAAAATTTATCTTTTACAAGACTCAGATTCCAGATTAAAGTCACTCTAATAGAAAAATAATCTACTTACTTTCTAAACGTGAATTTTAATCAAATCCTAATGAATAATGGAGATCTCTACATCTTTCATTGCTTATTTGCAATTTCACAGAAAATTCATGCATTCACATTATCTAAGAACTGGAACTCAAAACATCAATTATGTTATTCTTTAGATAAGATATAGAATTTGCAAGTAAATTAAAACCCAAATTATATGAAAGAAATTGATGAAAAGTTCTTTAACCCAACTAAAAAGAAAATTAACCTTTTTTTCTAAAACATTATTTCAATTTTTTATAAGAAAAGAAAGAAAAACTTTAGAAAGTGGCAGTGTGTTAACTATGGGATGAATGTGTGGAATCGTATTATATCATTTCATGACACAGGTTTATTCCATTTTTTGTCATTTTTTCAACACTCTTGCATAATAAAAAACACTTAATATAATAATAAATAAATATGGTAATGTTTAGGACAGTGGTTTCCCAAATATTTTTGAACTATCACTTTTTGGTCTCAAATCCCATCTTCTAGTGTCCTCCTTGATAATCACAGCAAACAGAACTTTTTTTCTTGATCAAACAAGTGTATATATTTCACTAATAAAACTAACCTGAGTAAACAAATTAATTTAATGATGGAAATGTTTCCCATGTATCAAGTAATCCCCTACCCACATACACCTCACAGAACACTAGAATTACTTGTTGTCTTGTACAATATAAAAAGGAAAATTTAAAATCCCCACATTGGAATTACATTATTCTTCATAAGTTTTAAAGGAGATGGATATGGCTGGTAAAGTGATATTCAGCTTCTGATTTATGGCTGGAAGCATAACAAAAGAAGGATTTAACACCTATTCAGTAATTTTTTAAGTTTGGTTTTTGTTTGCACAGAAGTTAGATCTAAGAAATGTTTGGAAGCAATGAAATATATTTTGACTTTTTCCACAGTAACAGTCAGAAATGTATTTTTGGAATCAAAAATTCTTGATGTGGTTATTTGAACTCTTTTAGATTCTTTCAAATGCCCCCCAGGAGGGTACTAATGTATATTTTTTAGAAGCGGCTGGTTAAGGAGATGCTTACCAAGCCAACTCTAGTGATTGTATTCAACATTGCAGAGTGAAGAGATCTAACCATCATATATTTCCAGTGCTAAGATTCAGCCAAATAAAAAAGAAAATATTTCTACCAAGAGTAAGTGTAAATAATTAGTGAGGATTCTGGGTAAGTTTTGATATATACTTATTTGTACTTTTTGTTAGCAACATACTACAACTTCTTTGAAAAAAAAGAAAAAAAGAGAAATATCTTCAAAATTGATTTCTTAAACAAGAAACAAAATAACTAAAAAAAAAAAAAAAAAAAAAAAAAAAAATCAAGTGAAATCAAAATATCATTCCATATAAAATTTTCTGTTATTATGGATGGCCTGAAATATTAATAAAAGATATCAATGGATCCAAAGAAACATGGTTTCTTAAAAGGACAACATATATATAAAAATATCAGAAATATAAAAAAATGCTAAATGTTAAGACCAAATTTTCCTAACGCCCCCCCCCAAGAACCTCCTCAGTTTCAGAACACCAATCCTCTTTCTCCCCTCCTCCCAGTCAGAAGAAATGCCACTCAAAAAAGTCCAGTCAAAAGTGGTGAATGACAATATTTATTCAGGCAACACCAGTTTTCCCCTTTTTTAGGTTAAAAATCTAAGTACTAGCACTTTAGAGGTGAAGTATGCCCAGTAAAGATAACTCAGTTCTGTAAATTTGGTTTTAAAATGAAAAGTTAAGACAAAATTCTTTCAGATTTCTGAAATAATCAATTTGTACAATATTCTAATATAAAATAAAAATCTTAGTGTTCATCTTTCTTTTTTTTTTTTAAAGTGAATTTGGTATTAAAAAATACCTTTAATAACACAGTGGCAGCATTTTCAGTATTTTATTAGATTTTTTGAAGCAGATGACTTGGATGTTTCTACAGTTTATTAAAATGACAGTCAAAAACTTGTTACTTTGAAACAGTTTTATATATTAATTTATGAATTTCCATTCTGAAGTGAATAAATGAGATGGGAAAGATGTTTCAGCATCTCTTGGAATCCAACATTTTAATCAACTCTTTGAATCCAATGTCATTGGAGTAAGTCTCTAAAACATCTTTGCACATGAAGAGACTGTAATTTTTTCTGATTACACCATGGAGTATGCACAGATCACGGCATTGCCGGAACCACGTCCAAATCTTCTGGGGTGAGAAGACCACAAGTTAGATGTGGTCCCATTTTTTTTTCGTAAAGTAGACTGACTATACAGTCTCATAGCGAATTAAAAGTACCATCATACTGCCATAAAGATTACCAAGTTGAGAGAAATTAAAGGATTTTTCTTGAAGATAGTAAACAGGTGAAGATAAAGGTTCTACTTAGAGTAATCTTTTCAAATCCATCTTAAGGCAGTACTATTTTTATACCATGTCAAGATGCAGGTAATTATAACATAAACAGGTGAAGATAAAGGTCTCTTAGAGTAATCTTTTTCAAATCCATCTTTAAAGGCAGTACTATTTTTATAACCATGTCAAGATGCAGGGTATTTATAACATAAACAGGTGAAGATAAAGGGTCCTTAGAGTAATCTTTTCAAATCCATCTTTAAGGCAGTACTATTTTTTATACCATGTCAAGATGCAGTAATTAAACATAAACAGGTGAAGATAAAGGTCTCTTTTAGAGTAATCTTTTCAAATCCATCTTTAAGGCTACTATTTTTTTATACCATGTCAAAGATGCAGGTAATTATAATATAAACAGGTGAAGATAAGTCTTCTTATAGAGTAATCTTCAATCCATCTTTAAGGCAGTACTATTTTATACATCTTCGGGCTGGTATAGGGACAGTTCCGCAAATTGGGTGATTTTGACTTAATTAATTAATTATCCCTTAATTAGTAAAAATCAATAACCAAATTTGGCGTGTTTCTTATTTAGAAGGATATTAATCGATATGCAAGATTTCAAATCTGAGTGACTCCTCTTTTCTGAGTTATAGGTCGACACATACATACCAAAAACTTTCTTTTATATATATATATATATATATATATATATATATATATATATATATTGTTTTTTCACTTTGAAATATGATATAAATTGAATAAATTCTACTTAAAAATGTTTGTCTTGCACTCGAAAATGTAAACAAACCCAAAACAATCAATTTTTTCTTTTTATTCATTTTTATTTTTCATGTTATCCACTGTTAATGGCGTTAATTTATTTTGATATTAAATATATAAATAAAATCACGGCACTAATGCAGAATAGCGTGCAAGAGATTATATCATTAGATTATGTATAAAATGCATTACATTTCATGGAAATACCCAAAACCTTTGAGATGCTCGGGTAAGGGTAAGAGTTAGGGTACTTCGGGAGTTTCCATAATCTAATGCTATTTATATGTAAAATACCATTCTAATGATATCTCTTTTTGCATTTGTACCTTTATTTAAAAAAAAATTGTTAATTATTGAATTAAAATGTCTTACTTATATCATTATATGTGATGTCATTTCCTCTACCCTGACGAGAAAAAAAATTCCCTGGAACCCCCACCAGGCTTGATTAACACAAAGTCTTTTTTACATGGGGATTTTTATGGGGCATCCTGCAAGGATCAAACTTACTATTCATTACTAATGGATCTGCAAGACTTGCTTGCTAATCATTACACCACATTTATCTATTTGTTTTTTTCTTCCCTTCTTTGCCAGTTAGCTGCTTCTAGTATCAAATAAAGTATTCCCTTTTCTTGGATCAATAGTGAATGATTGAGTTAAAATTTTACAGGAATTTAATTCAGACCCAAAAGAATCTGTGAACAAAATCTGTGATAGTCAAGTGGAAATAATTGGTCCATTTAACATAATTCAAGCATAGGTATTTCATTTTATCATATATAAAATTGTTTTTAGTGCCTCATCTAATATAGAAATAATGAGAATATTTTTAGAAAAATATCCACAGTTAAAAAATAGGGATATTTAAGAATATCAATAACTATATAGGTCATGGGGTATCTATGAGTATTACATACAGATAAAATCCATTTTTGACCTGATTGATAAAAAAATGTCTGATCAACATAGAATTCATAAGTATATCAATATTTAGACATGTACTAATAAAAAAAAGGGTATTTAAGAATATCAATAACTATATAGGTCATGGGGTATCTATGAGTATTACATACAGATAAAATCCATTTTTGACCTGATTGATAAAAAAATGTCTGATCAACATAGAATTCATAAGTATATCAATATTTAGACATGTAATAATAATAAAAAAAATAGGGTATTTAAGAATATCAATAACTATATAGGTCATGAGGTATCTATGAGTATTACATACAGATAAAATCCATTTTTGACCTGATTGATAAAAAAAATGTCTGATCAACATAGAATTCATAAGTATATCAATATTTAGACATGTAAAATGTCAATATTTTGTTGCAAGGCACAAAACAAATTTATTGGAACAAATATGGAAAGGTTTATCTAAATTAGTCCTAAAGCCCAATATTAATTGATGGTAATATAGATATTTTTCACAATTTATTGATACATTTGCTGCTATTTCAAACTTTTTTTTTCATTTTTAGGAAGGGAGGGTGGAATTGTGAATGATTCAAATTATTTTGATGCTTTTTTTAGATAGAAAAATAAATTCAGTCATCAGGAGACTTAAAATAACAATTTATTATTGTTATGACAAAGAAAATGTTTGAAAATAATATTCTCAAGCTTTTGATTAAAATATATGGGAAATGTTTAAAATCAAATTAACAAATAACTAAAAGCAAAAATGTGTAAAATTCAAACTTAAACTACTGTTTAATTGTTTGGTATGCATTTGGCTGCTGCTTCTAAGTAGATGGTGACAATGTTTTTATATTTATCATTTAGAGTAGGTATTTCTGATGTGTTCTGTTTCTTACAGTTACTGAATAATAATTGCCTATATCATTATTAGCAAGTGATGACTAGTCATATCATACAAATTTATTGATTTGCTTCTTATTTCTGCAGAGATTTAGGTGTGATTGGAAGATATTCCTTCAAAAGAGGAGTATATCTCACAGTTCATAGTGATGTTTATCCATTTCTCATTCATTAATATATAATCTAGCAATGCTTTCAAGTAATTTGGGTAGGCGTAAGTCCATAGTTTTCCAATCTTTTTTTGATATTTGGTTTTTGGACATACAAGTCTGTTCTTGAGAGAAACCTCAACTAGATATTCACCATTTCTATTTGGAGAGTTGTGTAAACAGAATTAACTATTTTTGTCTTTGCTTATTTGAACATTCATGTCTCTTCCAAATGATCAGGTTGTTATTTAGGAATGTTTCGGACTAGGGCAGATTGCTTACTATATCATAAAAAGGCTTTGAAGCAAGGGTACATATGTATGTGTCAAATTTTTTATTTAGTATCAGTATATAAGTTATATATTGTTATAAATACCCATGTTTAGTTATACAAAGGAGAGAGGAAGAGGAAAGGCTGACTTGATGAGGACAACATTGTATCACAGCAAAGCAAAATGAAAAATGACAAACAAAAAGGTTAACAAGGAATGGTGTATTTAATGCAGAATATACAATACAATTTTACAGTATGAATGTTCATTGGAATGGTCCCCCCCTGTTGCTGTTTGTATATTTGATTGTTACTTATGTGTGTGAAAGGTATTGTCAAGTAGCCCTAAAGAGTGTGTAAAAAAATGTTGAATGTGAAAAGGGAAGGTTGGTGCTTGGAGCATAGACTTATTTGTAATAATTCTTGTTTGGTGTGTTAGTAGAAAGGGGAGGTTGGTGCTTGGAGCATAGACTTATTTGTAATAATTCTTGTTTAATGTGTTAGTAGAAAGGGAAAGTTGGTGTTCAGTGAGGTTATTTGTTGGTTGGATTTTATGGCATCTCAACCTTTTTATGCTGAAGATGTTTTTTGTTTTATTCATTCTCGTTGGATATTCAATTTAAAAAAAAAAACTCATTTTTTGATCTATTTAACTCATAGATAGGACCCTAACAGTTACAAACACTCTGGGTAAGAGTGGACCTGGGAGTAATGGCAATGAAAGGGTACTACACTCCCCAGAGGTCCAGAATTGTAACCTTGCATATAGATGCTAGGGTTTGATGGGACCAGCTGTGATCAGAAGGAATCTCTCTGACCCCCCCCCCATCTAGCCTAAGTAAGGGCTAAAGTGAGTGTTGCATGTCATGGACTGCTCGGCCAGGTTTTTGTCACTTATGGCCAACAGGTGACTGCAGTCAGCATATTCTACAGTCACAGGGCAGGGACTTTGTAGGGTTACTATGATTGAGATTATAACCATAACTGTGAGTTCCATGCTATTACATGTGGGGTGTGTGGAAAGGAGGTCATTATGCTGCATATGATGTAGATAACACCATTAGAAGGTTTCATTATATAACATGTGTGTATGTAAGTATATGTATATGTTGTGTGGGTGACTTATGCAGCATATAAATGACATTGGTTGGACTGTTAGTAAAGACTCAGTGCAGGTTATCTGCATTGACACAAAAAGGACCTATTGAGGGGGGTTTCTATGCGGTAAATGTTGAAGTGGGTAGGAAGGTTGGATGGGGTTGTTATGTGTGTTAGCTGGTAATGCCATATGAATGGTTTTATGAGTTGTTAAATTTTAAGGTCTGATGTGTGTTTATGGTCTGTCAGGCCAGGAAGAAAAGTATAGAAATATAATAAATATGAATAAAATTCTTGAAAACTTTGAAATTAATCATATGACTTTACACCAAAAGTAAGACATTTTCAGAGTAGATACTTAAATCTAACTGAATTACATATACTGACAGATTTGCTTTATTATTCCCTTAAAACCTTCTTTATGTAATCCATAAAGTTGTCAAAATACAGATGAATTTTTAAATTTTAATTTAAAAACAGATATAATTTGTTTGAATTAATGTAGAAAGGTAATTCTTTTTACTTGTATTTACTTAAACCATTTCTTTTTTAATAGTATTTTTTAGAATAATTTGATTAAATTTAGATCTTGAAATACCTTCATAAACTTGGTTTATACTGAAGTGCAAAGAAAACTGCTTCACAAGTAGAATGTATGAAGAATTGTAGAAAATATCTGTAAATCATAGATAATTATGGCACTATAGATAATTTTTAAAAACTTTTATATGTTAAATCATTTTAACAAATGAAGGTTTTATATATGAAATATATGGAGAAAAGGGGATTGGAATGAATCCGACAGAATGAGGTAAAATAAGGAATGAGAAAACAAAACTCAGACAAAAATGTGTAGTATATTTCGCTGGAGTTTAAATTCAGTTTCTTCAAAGAGAAGCAGAATTCAATACTCCGGCGAAATATATTACACATTTTTGTCTGTGTTTTGTTCTTTAATTCCTTATTTTACCTCATATGAAATATATATTTCATTCACAATTTCAGGTACAAAATAATTAATAACATTAATGAAATGGAAATACTAAAAACTCAATATGACTATTCTCAGTACGAATACATAGAAGTCCTCTAACATTTGTACTTATTTTATGCAAATATTTGAAACTTTTTCATGATTTCTGTACCCAATTATTTTCAATAGACAATGCCTGACTTGAAGCACATTTTATATTATTAAAATGTATGAGTCTAAAATATGCAATCTAAACTGATTAAAGATTTCCTATGCTTTAAACATATTGATCAGAAATTTATATTTGAATTAGAAAAAATACAAGAAAGATTAATGATAATGAATTTGATTCTTATAATTCATATGTCTACTCATACAATCTTATTATCTTATTTTCACAGCTGATATCTTGAAAATATGCAACTCAGCATTAATTGACTTCTTTTCAAAATATATATACATAAAAAATAAAAATATATTATTATTATTTTAGATACAATTTTTGAGATACGGGCTATATTTTTAAATAATTGCTTTCACAAGTTTGGGGTACATTATACATACTGTACATACACAGACTTGTGGATGTATAAGGTGTGCGCGCGTATGTATGCATGTGTGTGTTTATTAGCTAAGTTTTAGTTTTTAATCGATCACTTGAAAAATGAAAAATAAAATTTCTGCCAGTCAAAATATGTGACTCAAGTAAACAAAATGGCAGGAACCAGCCATTAATATCTCATTAGTTGGAGAACTTCCTTTTTAGTTGCATGCAATCTAAATTTAGAAGTTTTAAAAACTACTTACAGAACTGTTGCAAATGAAAGAAAGATATTTTAAAGTTTTTACTTAGTATTCTCAAGTCCAATCATTTTAATATATATATATATATATATAGAATGTAGCAAGCCTGAGGAAGATTTTAAAATCTGAAATGTGTAGTGTCAAATTAAGTAAATAGAAGGTTTTTCCAAACATAAAATTCAAACAATTTTGTGAACTTTATGAAAAATATTTATTTTTCTCATACTGGATTCACATCAACAATGCTTGGTTACTGACAGTTTCTCACCTATATGATTTTTAAACCAAGTGGCTATGTTTGGGTTTTGTTCTCTGTAGGGAGGGGGTGAGGAGTCTTTATATGGTTCTGACTTCATGTCCATGCTACTCTAACTTATATATACATGCTATATAAACAATATTGAGGGCTATTTATTTATAAATATAGCACACACACTATATAATTATTAAATCAACATAATATTTTTGTTTATTTGGATATCCTAAACACTTTATATATGTTATCTCTAATAATGACTGACAATGCTTTATTGTAAATAAACATGATAATATTCCAAATACTTTTTCTAACACATTTTGAGAAATTGAATCCCAGGTTTAGATTTGTACAGATAATGATAGTTCATTGAGAAATGATTGCATTGTGGTCATAGCAAATTCTTACAAGACTGTGTTGCTTAGTGCTAAATAAACTTCTTAGTTCAGTCATACTTTACCAATAATAATTTGAAATATTACAGTTTAATAATCAGTGGCAAATTTATTATGTGTTAAGAGTTTACTTTTATTGAGTTTTAATTATTATATCTATATTAAAAGTTAAAAATTCAAAATGTGCTATTGTGGAACAAAAATAAATTTAATCAGATTACTGCATCAATATGCAGCCTGTGCAAAAAAAATTTTCTTAGCTATATTTCCCAATGTTGAAGATGCTATTTGTACCTCTGAAATTTTACCTTGCATCTTACAGGTCAAAGGTTTTGGTTTTTTTAAAAATTTGACTCAATTTCATATCCCCCCCCCCCCCGATTTTTCAAGTATGTTAAACTTTTTTTTTTCTTTCTGAAATATCAAATAATCAAAAAGTTAATTTGAAGTTATTTAATGCCAAATCTGGATTTTTTGTATATATATGAGCAAATAGTTTGTAGGTAAATGGTTTTGTTTGGTTTAGTTTTATTAACTAGTAGAAAAAATGTTTCATTAACTTTATATATATTAATAAATTAGAAGAAATAACTTCATGTGCATTAATAAACTGGTGGTTGACCCTCAGCCACTGTCTAATATCATCTATAAAAACGTTTGGCTATTTCTTTGCCATGAGAGCAATTTGAAGAATATGACTGGGATTTAATCATATAGATTCTATGGCTGGACATGACCAGCAAATTGATTGGATCATCAGGATTCTTTGACTGCTTGTTTAGTAATGTCTGAAGTGGGTTGTCACATAACCACTTAATACCCAGTTCATGGACTGTTCAGCCACCAGGATTTTTCCTCAAGCATTATGGGTTGCCACTCATGACCAACAAGTGGAACCATTTTTGGGGTCTTACCCCTCTTCAGAGTTATAGTTGGTGTATTCTACAGCCCCAGCAGACAGGACAATTTGGTTTAAGATATATTTTTGTTCAGTGATCTTTAAGACAAATTCATAATAGCATTCTCCTACAACTTTTAACTTTCTCAGCAAAGAACTACTTGTCTTGTTTTTTCCTCCCTCTTCCAAGGAATTTAACCTTTTTTTTTATTAAGAGAATTCTTTAAAGATAAAAATAATTGATAATCCAAATGTGCAATACAGCAGATTAGTGAAAAATTTCCAACCAAACTAAGAATGTTTGCTTTGTTGCTAAAAAAGCATGTAGTCTAGCATTATCCTTTCTCTTAATTCTGGTTAAATATTTTTCATAAACGGGTGCTTTTAATAAATCTTCTTGGAAACCATGTTTGTTTGAAGTAATGATTAGAAAGGGCTTATTGGAAAGGTTACCAGTTATTGGTAATGCTTGGTTCTAGGAAGGATATTTAGTTGCATCTCAGTTCACCATTGATACACTAACACTGAATAAATGGAAGGAAAGACAAGATCAGCTCATATAACACATATAGAACTTTTAATACATACATATAAAAACATGAGAAGTATCACAAGAATACACAAACATGTTCCAATAGATGAAATGTGAAGATTATTCCATGAAGAACAGTGTAATAAAAATGGTGAAAAGTTTGATTTGTTTTTGGTCTGTGACTTGACATTTATGGAAACAAATGACAATATGGAAACAAATGACAATTTTATTTGCTGGGTGGTGAGACCAAATCGGTTCAAAGAAATACAAAATGCCAATCCATTTTGTATGAAGAGAATGAATGAAAGGTCTTATCTGTTCAAAGAATGGTAAAAAAAAACGAGCAATAAAGAATTATGAATTCTCACATGACTAATGGATGTCCAAAGACATGCCCACAAATCCAATGGAAGACATTTATTGTCTCCCTAAAAATATCCCTTCCCTAAACAGGTTCATGAACCTATACAAGGAATGCTGCTTAAAAAGCAAAGATGAATAAAAAAGGGCTACACAATTTGTGTAACTGTAAATTTAAAATAAAAATGTATCATGCTATACAGCAATGCAATCATGTTCATTCACAAGTAATAAAAGGAGAAATGTTCTCCAGAAAAAATGCTGTTGAAAATCAAAGCCTGAAATAAAAAGGTGTTAGGGTCACCCTAAAAAGGGCACATTCCACTGAGATTTTCTTTTTTACAACAGACGACAATGTTTTTTTTTTAAATACACCCATTTTACAAAATTTTATTAAAATTAAATGAATATTTTAATTTTAGTTAAAAAAAACACTTAAAAAATTTTTTTAGTCTGGATTTTATCAATGACCAAAATTATATAAAAGGATCCAATGATCCCAAATGTTTGCAGGTTTCTTGGACATTCATGGCCTCCGGATCTCACAGGAAACTTATAATGGTTTAAACAATGCAGTGACTTTCATAGAAGCACAGAAAAATTCATCTTGGATTGCTGACTCACACTGAACATACCCAGAACAACCATGGTCTTGCATGGCCTTAGCTTTCTGGTGGTTGTGGATGACCTTTTCCAAATTGCCAGAAATTTTTCTAATGCAAATATGGACACTAGTTATATGATTACCATACTCAAATGGCTATTTAGTCAATATGGCCTGCTTAAGACATTAGTATCAGACAATGGAACACAGTTCACATCCAAGTTGTTGCATCACACATGTCACTACCCTATCACACACAATTCACTGGTCAAGCAGAACATATTGTGGATACATTTAAATGTGTTCTGCTCAAAGCATAGCTGAAGGGAATAATGACAGAGGAGATTCTATATGCATTCTTCTTTTCATATAAAACAACACCAGTGAAAAATGGCCTGCCACTAGCAGAGGCATTTATGGGATGAAAGCTCTGTACCACACTTGGATGTCTTATGCACCCCCCCCCCGCCCAACAGCAACAAAGGTAAAACACAAGCCAAAATAAAGGGAAAACATTCTCGGTTGGTACACTAGTGTTAGAAATTACAGATATCCAAATTGGGCACCAGGTTTGATCCACAGACTAAAAAGACAGTTCGTCTATGATGTGCAAGTTGGAAATCAATTCTGGACACGGCACAAAAATCAAATACATTCCTAATACACCAGGAACAGTGTAATTAACAATATTCCAGCCATTCCATTTGATTTGCTCATGGACATATGAACTACCATCTTTGTCACCTCCAATGCAGACAAATGCAAATGGGAGTAAAGGACCTCACAGAAACTTGTCAAAGTGTAATCACACTAGAGTGAGCCACCTCCAAGTTAACCCCAAGTGTGCTTGCTATAGTTGAAAACTCAAATGGGGAAGCATTGGGGTTACCCTAAAAAGAACCAGAGTTGCTCTCCTTGGGGAGTAAAGTCAGTGAGTGACCTCCCATTAAGATATGGTGCATTGTGGAAACAAGACAACCTTGGGAAGAAGAAAGGTCACTATGAAACATGGTTAAAAGTACACATTATCTAGTCCGACACAGTTAAAAATGTAACAAAAGATAATTTATGTCACATGATCTGGCCACAGTTGGTTTTGTTAATTCTGTTGCTACGGGTGATACAGGTGTAACTGGAGTTTAAGCATGTATTTAGGCCTTTCAATCTGTGCAGGAGAATTGTACACTAAGTTCTCCATCCTGGTTGTAAACCAATTCACTAACAAGTCTTATGTTAGAGAGAGAAAACAATCAACACAATGTCTATTTTTCATGTGATGGGAGTGGTACAGTAGATTTGGTATGTGGGTGGGTATGTTTTCTAACTTTGACCTTTTGACATAGCACACAGATTTTTGACCAAAGCCAAATGTCAATCTTCATGCATGGCCAAACAAATTATTCTGTGACTAACCAGATTGAGGTATTATCACCCAAATGAGATACGTTGTGCATAAAGGTGAACAATGTCCTCTTCAATGATTCTGTCATGAATGGACATAATCATTTGATGCAGGTGTTGCACACAATTTCCTTATCTGTGTTCAAAGACATAGGGTTGCTGTAGTTGCTGATCTTTTACCTGTTCTTCCACAAATTCCAAGCATGGTTCCAATAAAAGGACATTCATACCACAAGACATGGTGTCAACAGGTATGTTGTCAAGTCCTTTGATGAAATGTATATCTGAAGTGAATTTCATTAAAATAATCCAAATGTCTGATTTATGTGGAGTGTACCTGTCAGAGCTTGACACCCAGCATGGACTAGTGCTCCATCAGTATGTAGAAATTCCACCCTTCCAACAAATGTTAAAAGTAGAATACAGTCAAATAAGCTACAGGAAACCTGTCCAAAGGTTCTGTACCTAATTTCAGTTGGTGTCAGTTTATTAAAAAAAAAAAAAAAAGAAAAAAAAAAAAGGAATTGGTTTCCACCAGTCATTGACCCTCAAGGATGGCACCCATGCCAATAAAAGAAGCATTGACTACCAAACTGTGAACTCTTTGCATGGAACATGTGACAACTCATCTGCTTGAGACTATTTTTAATTTGGTGAAATGCTGTCACACAGAATAATGTCACAATTTTTGACATTAATATATGTCAAAGGTTTTACAATCAGCACACAATTCAACAGAAACCTTTAAAAAAATTCACCATCCCTATAAACTTGTTGCTGGTAACATTGTGTCTGGTACTTGAAATTAAGAAATGGTTTCTACCTTAGAAAGAGAATGAGAAATTCCAGTGAAATTAATGTAGTGACCAAGGAAAATTACTTCTGGTTTCCCAAATAGACACTTTACTGGGTTGATTACAATCCCCAAATTTTTTAAAATGCTAAAAAATGAGCTGTACATGTTTGATATGTTCCTCCATAGAATTGGCTATAAGGACATCATCCATGGAGGCACAGACGAAATGTAAACCATATAATACATGGTTGATAAATCTTTGAAAAGACAGTGCCATGTTTCTTAGTCCAAATAGCACATGCAAGAACTTAAACAACCCAAAAGGTGTTGTATTTGCAGTCCTCAGAATATATTCAGGCTCTACCAGAATTTGATGGTAGGCTCTACCAGAATTTGATGGTAGACCCTGATAAGATCTAATAAATATAAGCTTATCTTGAATTATGTCCATTACATCATGAATGTCAATTATTGTCTCCCTAAAGGTAGATAGTAGATTTCCTTCCAATCTCGTGGCATCACCTTCTTTGAATAAAGACCAGTTTTGAAGTAGTTTCTTTCACTTGCCCTATATTGTAAAGTTTTCATTTCAAGTCACAATTTTTCTGAGAAATTTAAGATTTTGATTATATTTAAGTAGTGAATCACCCATTTAAATACAGCCTAATAAGTTTATTTACTTGACTTATGTAGAAGCCACACATCAAAGCAACTAACATAATTAATCTGATGCAAATGATTTTCAACATTTGATTTGAATATTTTGACTACATAAAGTATAACTAGCATCATATAGAAATAATTATTCTCTCAAGTAAATGTCTTTTTTTCTTAACTAATTTCAGATTTTTTCTTTTCATTGATTATTGCCCTCAATTGTAAACAGTACTAGTTCAAATGAATCATTTAATTTTCTGCAAGAAGACTTCCATTTCTATTATACATTTCTTTGGATGATGTAAAGTTTTATTTCAATCACTCAATTAGATTCAACTAGTTTACCTGTAGAGCATTGTTTATCTTCAGTATAAAACTTTACAAACCACTTTTGACATGTTTGAACATTCACAGTATCTTTTACATTTTTAATGCATTTGAATTATATTTTTTACTTTGAAATAAATAATATAATATGCAAAAACTGTTGCTTATTTTCTTCCACCTTCAATGTTAGAATCATTAAACAAAAATACACAAACTTTCAAAAAATTTAAAAAGAATTCTTATATGATAATATTCACAATATAATCAAAAACCATTTTTTTAAAGTTAAAATTAAATTAATGATATTTAACAATAACACAATTAAATTTTTTGAAAGTTAAAATTAAATTAATGATATTTAACAATAACACAATTAAATTTTTTGAAAGTTAAAATTAAATTAATGATATTTAACAATAACACAATTAAATTTTTTGAAAGTTAAAATTAAATTAATGATATTTAACAATAACACAATTAAATTTTTTGAAAGTTAAAATTAAATTAATGATATTTAACAATAACACAATTAAATTTTTGTACAAATTAAAAAAATGAGTTGAGAGAGAATACTCTTAGACAAAATAGGAAGTTTGACATTTTTTTTTCAGGATAGCCCACCTGCCCCATGTCCTTATCAAGCACTCAATTATCACCGGTGGCACTGTATGCTGTTGGCATATGACAACAGCCACTTCAATCATCAGCTTTGGTAGGCTAGCTAAGCTAGGTGGACAGTAGCTGATGTGTCTTAAACCCTCAGTAAGCTTTGCACGCAACTACCAATTCCTAGTAGACTGAACAGAACAGATCACCTGCAAATTTACTGGCCCAGAAAACAGTGTCTGCAGGTGCTGTGAAGAATGTCAGAGCATGAATATGACATACAGAAGTTCAGGTTATCTATGCCATCCTGGAAATCACAAGTTTTGTTGTTTCACTGGATAAAAACATATCTATTTGATAGAGTGAGATTACCCAAATACAAACGATTTTTACACTCTAGATTATTTATGCATGAATCCAATTTGCAGTTTATCAATTCATGAATGAAGTGAGCATTGCAAAACAAATGGAGATGAACACTTTAGGTTTGTCCCAATCCTGTAAATAGTAGTGAATATAAATGATAATGGACTGTACTTCCCATGATCACATAGAAACTGACACAAATCCATCAAGACTTTCTATAACCAAAATGAAGGATGCATCCCATGACAGTTCATTAAGCATATTATTACATATGTTATGTGTGGCCAAATCTTTACAGGTGAGATGATCAAGTGGTGAGAAAAGCCAAACAAAATAACAAAGACTTTGTGGTATAACAAGGTGGTTCCTGGAAACAAGATCCTTGTAAGTTTATTACAGAATTAACATTTTTATCTTTACAGTAGAGATGGATGTGAAATATATAAATAATGTTTACATTTGGTATGATGCCTGGCCCCTAAGAATACATTTAAAATATGATGAAGAGGCAAATCTTCATTTCCTGTGGCTTAGGATCATCTTCCAAAAGATCAATACTTGATAACAGAAATGAATTCATCGCAGTTATACATGGCTTATACAAATCAAAAAAGAGGGAACTTTCATCTTGTATCCTTGAACATTGAAATATGTACTTATTAATTTTTAACTATTTTTATTTATTTTTATCAATGCTCAGGTTTTTACATTCTACAATCATTAGAAATAAAGCAGAAATAAATAAGTGCTATGAACAAAAAAAAAAAGAAAGAATGCAACAATATGATCCAGTTTCAATCTTGTATAGTAAGGTGACAACTGAATGCAAGTTCAAATCTTGTTTGAAGTTTATTATTTCCAATCCATGTTGCTTACTTAACAGAATGAAAGAAAAACTAATAGTAATGTTTTATTTAGGAAATTCATATAACTTCAGAATATATTGCTAACAGCTGAGTCTTAAGATATTAGCCATTCAGTGTCGATCATTTCAGGTAGTCCATGTATATAAATAAGAGAAAAGGGTATGCAATATATGAGGGTGAAAAGTGTCATAACAAGTGAAGACAAAAGATGTCATATATACATCAGGCTTTTATTCTTTACAATATATACATCATAATAGAATTTCTAGTTGATTTTTAAAATTTATTTAAGGTTATTGTTATTTAATCACATTAAATAGAGCTGTGTAAATGGAGTTCAGAACTGTTTGAATTATGCAAATATCCCCAGTAGTTCAAAAGTTATGAGAATTTAAAGCCCTGAAATTTGGCGTTCAAAATTGACATCATTTCATGCTTATTACTTGAAATCACGGATGATTTCAAAACAAGAAATTCAGTAATTTCTTCCCCATTTCTTTATTTTTGGAGCAATTTTGATAAAACTTGGCATTCTTATGTAAAATTGTATATTCTTTTTTATTCAGCACTCAAATTGTATTGTATGTATCTCTATGCTGGAACCCATTATTTAGGTATGGATATCAGTAGTTTTCCACAAGATTATTCAACATTTTCATTTTAATACTGCATGTATACACACATATATATATAGTATTAATTTAAATAAATAAAATTACTTTGAATTTTTGTATTACATACAAGAAATAGAATAATTCTTTACATAATTTTTTTTAAGAAGAGTCTCTATTTTTCTTTTAATGGTAACAGCAAAAAAGGTAAATAAACTAACAAATAGATAAAACTTGCTTTATTTTACTTTATCAAATTTCTTTAAATTTATGAAATTTTCAAACAGTTTTTCAAAACATTTACTTCCAACAGACTAAACACATGTATGTTGCAAACCAATACCAACAATTCAAAAGTAATTTCTTCCATAAACTTTTTGAATTTATGTTTACTAATTTTGCACGTTTTAAATTTTCAAATGTAAATTGTTTTTTTGTTTTTTTTTTAAGCTAGCTTTCATAATATATAAATATTTCAATATATATTAAGCTTTTTTAAAAGAATAATTGTATATATGATAAAATAATACTGACAGTTCAGTCCAACTCCCTATCATTATGTCAAATATGGAACCTCATTTAAAGAAATTGCATTTTTCAAAATAGAAGTCAAAATTCTTTTAAAATTGAAAAGTCATTTTTACCAATCTAATGTTTTTTAAAACCATTTAGCATGAAAATATTCTTAATATTTTTTGCAGAGAGTGTGGAAAAGAGAACATAACAAAAAAGCTGATCTGGGCACATGCTCACATTTTTTTTTCCAAAATTGAAAGTTTCACAAAAAAAAACAGACATTAAAACATTATCAAAATTTTACACATTATATATCAAAATAATTCTGAGACACATCTTCTTTTAATATGGTATTGCTCTTTATTTGTTTACTTTATAATTTTTGAAAGAACCTCTGTCATCTTTGTTTGGTTGTGTTTTCACTTCCATATGTCGGATAAGAAAAAAAAAACAAAAAACAACTTTCTGGTTGTAGTTTAAGATGTCTTCTGATTGATTGTACAATTTCAAGAATATTGATGAAGATTGGTCACTTTGTTTTTGCAAAACAAATAATGTGTAAAATTTAATCTTGAAAAAAATTAATATTTTGCATTTTCAGTTGTTCAAAGCAAAATACCATTTTAAAATGTAAAATATAATTCAATGTATAAAAGTACATAAATATTACATATTTAGAAAGATTATGTTATATTTTTTCCAACTATATAAATATTTTTTAAGACTGGACCAGTAATACATGAGAAATTGTGAGTTGAATGGATTAAGGTGTAAATTTGTAAATGTCACATGATAATGGCTGATGAATTGGGAATGCTAATCATAAGAAAAAAAAATATATAAAAATATATTCATTTTGTATAGAAAGTACTGTAACCATTTTCTAAATTAAGTGAAAATATACTTACGGGATTCTTTTGTTTCATAGCAGTGAGAAGAGACATTGTGATTTCAGACAAATAGTCAAAAACAAGAAAATCAATTTTGCCATAATGAATAAGTTGCTGAGCTGAAAGTAGAAAAATGAGAGATTGCTATAAAATAATACACTTATACTTCTTTGTATATTTTCACTATAGTTCTACATATTTTATACATAAATATGCATTATCATTATGGAAAAAATCTATTTTAAAAAGGGTTGTCTGTAGCTTTCCTATAAATATTTTGAATATTATTTCTATCCAATAAATTGCTGAAGAAGTAAAAAAAAATTCTCTTTTTTTAATTTTTAGATAAAGCTCCATCAATTGTTATTATTAATAATCTTGACTTGTATTATTCTTTATCTTTTGAATTCTAATTGATCTTTATTGCAACTTATTTGGATTGACACATGTATGACATCTGTGATAAAAAGCAACTTTATTTTCATAAAAGTGAAGACTTGAGGGAATTGAAATAAAAAGTAACTAGATAATAGGAAGATAAAGGATTTCTATAAATAATTTGGTAAGGTGCCATCAACAGAAAAATTCTTGGAAGAATCTAAGGACTAAGTAATATAGTTTCTGCTTAAAATATTATCAGACGGGAAAAATCTGTGCATAAATCTGTTGAATATTGAAGTAATGGGAACATTTCTATTCAAAGGATAATCATCTTGAATTAATCAAAGTATTAATCACATGACAAGAATGAAAAAATATCTTCCCTTTCTGGAAATGATTAGTTGGGGTACAATTAGAAGTTGTCATATAAACAAATCCTGTTTAAAGATTTGTCTTGCAAAATTCTATACCATTAACCATTGAATACTGAAAATCTACCTCATTCTAAACAGACAAAACACTGTCCTGTTTAAACTTCTTTAATATATTCAGCATCTGTGATGCCAAAAATTTATCTTTTACAAGAACTCAGATTCCAGATAAAGTCACTTAATAGAAAAATAATTCTACTACTTCTAAACGTGAAATTTAATCAAATCCTAAATGAATTAATGGAGATCTCTACATCTTTCATTGCTAATTGCAATTCTCACAGAAAATTCATGATTCACATTATCCTAGAACTGAAACTCAAAACATCAATTATGTTATTCTTAGGATAAGATATAGAATTTGCAAGTAAATTAAAATCCCAAATTATATGAAAGAATGATGAAAAGTTCTTAACCCAACTAAAAAGAAAATTACCTTTTTTTTCTAAAAACGATTATTCAATTTTTTTATAAGAAAAAGAAAAGAAAAACTTTAGAAAGTGGCAAGTGTGTTGAACTATGGGATGAATGTGTGGAATCGTCATTTACATTTCATGACACAAGGTTATTCCATTTTTTTGTCATTTTTTTCAACACTCTTGCATAATAAAAAACACTTAATATAATATAAATAAATATTGGTAATGTTTAGGACAGTGGTTCCCAAATATTTTTGAACTATCACTTTTTGGTTCTCAAATCCCATCTCTAGTGTCCTCCTTGATAATCACAGCAAACAGACACTTTTTTTCTTGATCAAACAAGTGTATATATTTCACTAATAAAACTTAACCTAGTAAACAAATTAATTTAATGATGGATGTTTCCCATGTATCAAGTAATCCCCTACCCCACATAGCACCTCACAGAACACTAGAATTACTTGGTTGTCTTGGTAGCAATATAAAAAGGAAAATTTAAATCACATTTGTAATTACATTATCTTCATAGTTTTAAGGAGATGGATATGGCTGGTAAAGTGATATCAGCTTCTGATTTTATGGCTGGAAGGCAATAACAAGAAGAAGGATTAACACCATATTCAGTAATTTTAAGTTTGGTTTTTGTTGCACAGAAGCTTAGATCTAATAAATGTTTGGAAGGCAATGAAATATATTTTGACTTTTTCCCACAGTAACAGTCAGAAATGTATTTTTGGAATCAAAAATCTTGATGTGGTTATTTGAACTCTTTAGATCTTTCAAATGCCCCCCAGGAGGGTACTAATGTATATTTTAGAAGCGGCTGGTTAAGGAGATGCTTACAAGCCAACTCTAGTGATTGTATTCAACATTGCAGAGTGAAGAGATCTAACCAATCATTATCCATGTTCTAAGATTCACCAAATAAAAAAAGAAAATATTTCTACCAAGAGTAAGTGTAAATAATTAGTGAGGATTCTGGGTAAGTTTTGATATATACTTATTTGTACTTTTTGTTAGCAAACATACTACAACTTCTTGAAAAAAAAAGAAAAAAGAGAAATATCTTCAAAATTGATTTCTTAAAACAAGAACAAAATAACTAAAAAAAAAAAAAAAAAAAAAAAAAAAAAAATCAAGTGAAATCAAAATATCATTCAATGATAAATTTTCTGATTATTATGGGATGGCCTGAAATATTAATAAAAGATATCAATGGATCCAAAGAAACATGGTTCTAAAAGGACAACATATATATAAAATATCAGAAATATAAAAAATGCTAAATTTGTTAAGACCAAATTTCCTAAACGCCCCCCCCCCCCCCAAGAAACCTCCTCAGTTTCAAGAAACCAATCCTCTTTCTCCCCCTCCTCCCAGTCAGAAGAAATGCCACTCAAAAAAGTCCAGTCAAAAGTGTGAATGACAATATTTATTCAGGCAACACCAGTTTTCCCTTTTTTAGGTTAAAATCTAAGTACCTACACTTAGAAGTGAATATGCCCAGTAAAGTTAACTCAGTCTGTAAATTTGGTAAAATGAAAAGTTAAGACAAAATTCTTTCAGATTTCTGAAAATAATCAATTCTGTACAATATTCTAATATAAAATAAAAATTCTTAGTGTTCATCTTTTTCTTTTTTTTTTTTTAAAGTGAATTTGGTATTAAAAAAATACCTTTAGATAACAGTGGCAGCATTTTCAGTATTTAGTTAAGATTTTTGAAGCAGATGACTTGGACTGTTTCTACAGTTTTATAAGAAATGACAGTCAAAACTTGTTACTTTGAAACAGTTTTATATATTAATTTATTGAATTTCCATTCTGAAGTGGAATAAATGAGATGAAAGATGTTTCAGCATCTCTGGAATCCAACATTTTAATCCAACTTCTTGAATCCAATGTCATTGGAGTAAGTCTCTAAAACATCTTCTGCACATGAAGAGACTGTATTTTCTGATTACACCATGAGTATTGGCACAGACACGGCATTGCCGGGAACCACGTCCAAATCTTCTGGGGTGAGAAGACCACAAGTTAGTGTGTCCCATTTTTTTTATCGTAAAGTAGACTGACTATACAAGTCATAGCGAATTAAAAGTACATCATACTGCATAAAGATTACCAAGTGAGAGAAATAAAGGATTTTTCTGAAGATAGTAAACAGGTGAAGATAAAGGTCTCTTAGAGTAATCTTTTCAAATCCATCTTTAAGGCAGTACTATTTTTTATACCATGTCAAGATGCAGGTAATTATAACATAAACAGGTGAAGATAAAGGTCTCTTAGAGTAATCTTTTCAAATCCATCTTTAAGGCAGTACTATTTTTTATACCATGTCAAGATGCAGGTAATTATAACATAAACAGGTGAAGATAAAGGTCTCTTAGAGTAATCTTTTCAAATCCATCTTTAAGGCAGTACTATTTTTTATACCATGTCAAGATGCAGGTAATTATAACATAAACAGGTGAAGATAAAGGTCTCTTAGAGTAATCTTTTCAAATCCATCTTTAAGGCAGTACTATTTTTATACCATGTCAAGATGCAGGTAATTATAATATAAAACAGGTGAAGATAAAGGTCTCTTAGAGTAATCTTTTCAAATCCATCTTTAAGGCAGTACTATTTTTATACCATGTCAAGATGCAGGTAATTATAACATAAACAGGTGAAATGATTATGTTATAATGTTCTCTTATTGACTTTTCCGTACCAGAGTGGTAGAAGCCTGAAAAATGTGCATTGAACTTTCCATAACCCAATTTATTTGATCTTTCACTTGTTGCTTACTTTCATTTTTCACAGAAAGGATTTTTCTACAATAAAAGACATTTACATCAATAATTTTGACTTTCTAAATAAGGTTTGTAGGCATTTCTTATATTGTTTTGAGTGTGTATTTATCATATCGCTTTATGTATATATTTATTGTATACACATTTATTGCATAATCTTCCATATTTTTTCCTTTTCCAGTTTTATCTGTTCTCTCTATCAATTTTTAAATGAGCTGCAAAAATGCTAATAAAAAGATGTAGATATTTTCATAAATTTTAATAGATTATTATCATTAAGACAGCTAATTTCTGTTATGACATTTCTATCTTAAACTATGCCTAACTTCAGTGTCATCATCCATTGAAAGTTTTGTTAATGGCACAGCTGTTGTTTTCAAAGTAGCGTATGTAGGAAATCATATCAATTATAGACTTTTGGAGAAAATTTGGATAATACTAGGAAAGACTATTAACTATTGGGAAATACCACCACATTGAGTTTTAGAGTTGATAACATAATTCACAATGTTCATTCTCAAAGGATTGCAATACCACATCACAAATAAATGAGATATGTCATCTGATTAGCATTACCACTACTTTAGATGAAATTGGTGGACAAATTTGCACCTTAATCAATTCAACTCACAACTTTTTGAGTATTTCTGATCCAATCTTAAAAATATTTATATGGTTAGAAAGAAAAGAAAAGAATCTTTCTAAATATGTAATTTGTATGTGTTTTTATCCATTAAATTATTTTCTGCAGTGATTTAACACCTACTTTGACACCTAGACATTTTTTTCTCTTATCTTTTTCTTACCTTTCCCCCTTTTCTTTCACTATGTCTTTGTCTCCATTTTTCTTTATCCCCCCCTCTCTTTATATTTTGTTGTAGATTAAGGTTGTAGATTATTAAATTCATTCTGATGAAGTCTTTTGATGAACTATAAAGTGAATCAATTGTTTGTGTTGGTCTCCATATATATATTTCACATATTTTTAAGTATTGATATTGGGATGCAATTATATCTATATATATAGCAGGAAGCACGTGGTGTAATGGTTAAAGTCATGGGAAATGGACTCGTCACCCCGAGTTCAAATCCTGGACGTGGTAATTGCATTTCACTTAGCGCTAATACCCTTGGGAAAGGTATGAATTCTACTCTCCCTCCAGCTATGGGTAAATAGTGGGGCAGACTGGTCTCTTTAACCATGGTTAGGCAACCGGTCTAGGAGAAGGAAAACTCTGAATTCAAACCTGATAAACTCCACTTAAGAAATTGACCTTCTGTCGCATCCTGCGCGTGCGGAGGGGTTGGTAAATATATATATCATGATATTAATATACAAACTTCTGTAGCCATTAAAAATCAAAAAGTCATTGTTTTGTATACATGCTGCTATAAAAATAACAGTTATACTGCCAACAAAATCTTCTGATGATGATATCAGAAGTTAGGTATGGTTTAGGGGCCCAAAGCCTCATGAACACAACACAAAGCATCCCACAAGTATTTATGGTACTATCAGACTTAGTTGGTTTTGTATCATTGTAAGAATAACAGATGAAAATGCAGCCTCATTTATTTCCTTTTACATCCACAATTTTCTTCTCAATGTTCATAAGTCCAGTTGTTATATTCCTAAGAATAATTGTTTGTTTTGTTTTGTTTTACGGCATATCAACCTCAGTGGGTCATTTAATGCCGATAAAGTTTTGAAATAAATCAATTCATAATGGATAATACAATTTTGTTTATCAACTCATGTTTTTTCTATTTAACCCATAGATGGGACACTAACAGGTACTACCACTCTGGGTCAGAGTGGACCAGGGAGCAATGGGGATGAAGGGGTGCTCCACATTCCTCAAACCTCCAGAACTAGAACCTCACCATCAGATAGAGTTTAACGTCATTCCCAGGACATGTAGACCCGCAGCCACCACCTTCTAGCACCCATATCATAAAAAGGGGTTGGGGCTTGCCATAAGGGCAATAGGGTTGGGAAAATCATATAGGTGCTAGGGCTTGACATGGCCAGCCGATTGATCAGGGGGAGCCTCTCCGACCGCCCGTCTAGCCCAAGATAGGGCCAAAGTGGAGTATTGCATGTCATGAACTGCTCATCCACCTGGGCTCTATCCTTAAGCATCACAGGTCGCCACCCACGGCCAACAGGTGGCCCCATTGGGGGAGTCTTACCCCTCTGCAGAGGTGCATTCTAACATCCCAGCCGACAGGGTGGTCCTAAGAATAAAACATTAATTCATTAATGTGAGATTTTTAATTAACTGATCAGATTAGCATTCCCAGCTGATTTTTCTTATTTGAGGTTATTATTATTTAATCACATTAGTTATAAAGAGCCCTGTAATTGGAGTTCAAAGCTATTTGAATTATGCAAATATCCCCAGTGGTTCAAAAGTTATGAGAATTTAAAGCCCTGAAATTGAGGATACAAAAGTGATAAAAAAAACTTGATAAAACTTGGAATTCTTAAGTAAAAATATATGATCTTTCTGATTCTGCACTCAAATTGTATGTATCTCTCTGCTGTAACCCATTATTTAGAAAATAAATTGTTGTTTTTGTTTAAGTTTACCACAAGATTATTCAACATTTTCATTTTAATACTGCATGTATACACATATATAGTATTAATTTAAATAAATAACATCACTTTGAATTTAAAAATTTGGCCAGCATGTGATTATCTGTTTTGTTAACATTTTAATACTATATCATAAGTTCGTTTTTTCGAAAATTGAACATTTGACAAAAAAACCCTTCACTTAATATTTCGTTTTTATTTATCAAATTGAATTTAATAATCTACAACTTTTTGAAATGATAGACAATGAGGAAAATATAAGGGGGGGGGGAGAAAAGATAAAGAAAAAGTGAGACAAAGACATAGTTAAAGAAAAAGGGGAAAGGTAAAAAAAAAGATGACAAAAATGTCTAGGTGTCAGAGAAGAGAAAATATGAAGGAGAAAACAGTGTATACAAATTGATACATCATAACAGATATGGATGGGGAAAAGGACAGAGAAAAAGTGGATGAAAAATATATAAAAGTATGGATGTATGGTAGGGAAATAATTTGTGAAAATTTCTATAATTATTATTCTTATCCATTATCAATTTTGATATTATTCTCACGGATTATAATTTTTGCCAAACTGTATGCAATATGGAAAAAACCAGAGCATTGTTTGATGTGATGTGGTTGGAATGTGAAATAATGGCCGATTCAGAAAAATGGCAATTTTTTTTTTACAGTAGATTGGCTTAATCAGAATGGCCTGAGAAAAGTAAAAGTATGTTTAAAATCTAAAAAGGACATTTCAGTAATCATTTATTTTAACTGCTTGTTGGTGTTCATAAACCCTTTTGTTTAAATTGTGTTTTGCCAATGTAATTTTTTTCACAATCAATACAAGAAATAGAATAGATGCCAGCATTAAAAGTGGTTATGTTGTATGTGTGTTTAGAAGTACTAGTGAAATTTTTAATGATTTGTGATGTATTTTGTATAATTGGTTTTCCTTACTTAATTTATCATAGAAAGGTTTGTTGTATATGGTAGTGGGTAGAGATATAGGTATGTGAGTAATAGGAATAGTAGGATGGTTTTTCTTCAGTTTAGTTGATGAGTGTATGTTGAGGGCTTTTTTCTAGAGTTTAATATAAAATACGTAGGGTTTTTGAAAAAATTCTTCATCTAGGTATTATTTTATTTTGTTTTACGGCATATCAACCACAGTGGGTCATTTAATGCAAACAAAGTTTTGAAAGATTCATAGTGATGGTTTGGAAGAAAATTTTTTAAACTGAATTTTTTTTGTAAACAAATTTTCTATTTAACCCATAGATGGAACCCTAACAGGTACTACCACTCTGTGTCAGAATGGACCTAGGAACATTGGGTGCTCCACATTCCCCAGACCTCTGGAACTGGAACCTCACCATCAGATAAAGTTTAACGTCATACACAGGACATGAAGACCCTCAGCCACTGCCTTCTAGCACATATGATAAAAAGGGTTGGGGCTTGCCTTAAGGGCAATAGGGTTGGGACAATCATATAGGTGCTAGTTGACATGACTAGCCGATTGATTGGAGGGGCCTCTCTGACCACCTGTCTAACCGATTGATTGGAGCGGCCTCTCTGACCACCTGTCTAGCCGATTGATTGGAGGGGCCTCTCTGACCACCTGTCTAGCCGATTGATTGGAGGGGCCTCTCTGACCACCTGTCTAGCCTAAGTGGGGTGTTGCATGTCATGGACTGCTCATCCACCAGAATTCCTCATGTTGCCACCCACGGCCAACAGATGGCCCCGTTGGAGTGTCTTACCCCTCTACAGAGATGCAGTCAGCATATTCTACAGCCCCAGATGACAGGGCAGAACATTTTTGATATAATTAATAGGATGTCTAAGAAAGGTATGACATTGTTATATTCTTTTTCATAAGTAAAATTTATAGAAGGTTTGATAGTGTTGAACTTTTCAGCAATGTATTCTATTTTTATGTCTTGACAGAGGAAAATGAATATGTTTTTAATGTATCTACATCTATTGGGTAAATCTATATTTAAAGGGGTCAGATTCCAAAAATTAAAGGGGTCAGATTCCAAAAATTCTAAAAATAAACACCACTAAGCAGGTTGCCCTAAGCAAGACCAAATTTTTGTTTCTTTTCCCTTTTTTTCACTTTGTCTCCCTTTTTCTTTCTCTTTTTTTCACTTTGTCTTCCTTTTTCTTTCTCTTTTTCTCATTGTCTATTGCTCCAAAAAATTGTTGATTATTAAATTCATTCTGATGAAGTCTTTTAATAATTAGAGATGAAATATTAATTGAATCAATTTTTTATATTGGTTTGTCTACTGTTCCATTTATATTTTTCACATTTAGTCAGATTTTTTCAAACTTAAAAATATGTTAACACAGGGCCGGGTTAGCTCAGTCGGTAGAGCATTCGGCTAGAAACCACAAGGTTCCTAGTTCGATACCGGCCCTTGCCAATTCAGCATATGAGTAGCACAGGGATCTGTGCGGTAAAGTAAGGAGCTGATGGTAGGTGTGACGCTCCACCTCAGATGCAAAAACAATCTCCTTTTTCTAGCACTAGTGAAAAGGGGATAGACTCCCTCGCTGATTGACTGATACCGACTTTAGGCCACCTCGACGACTTTACTTGTCTTATAATAGTTTTTCCTTTAAAAACAAAATATCTTTCATATTTCAAAAGTTGTATTTAAATAATAGCTTATACTCTTCTATCAAACTTTATCATACTTGTCATATGTCAAGAGACAATCTAATTATTAAAATCTTTTATATAATTAGTTATAAAATAATATATATATATATATAATATATATATATAAAATATATTTAAATATATAAAATTTCTTATGTATAATTAGTAAATCTTTAAAATGAACTGATTCTTTAGCATGTTTAAATCTTTTGTATATGTTCAATATCATCATTTTACCTAAATACTTATAATTTTCTCTTTTATTAATTTGTAATTATTTGTCACAATAAGCATTGTTAGCAGTGTCAAAAGTTTATTAAAAATATTAATTTCTAAGCATAATAAATATGTCTAATTCAGTATGCTATTCATTTTCGCTTTTATCATCAATTCAATTATTTCTAATGAATAATAAAATAAAACAAATAATTAAGAAATTATTAAGTATCATTAGTTTTATTCTTTTGTGAAATCCATAATTAGAATTCCTAATTTAGGTAAAGGCATGAAAATAATTCTAATGTATAATGAAGTAAAGAGTTTCCTTATAAAAGGAATTTAAAAGTAATTATCTTATTAGATTATGTATAGTTACAGTTGTTTTAAACTTCTGGAAAAAAGTACATTTTTATAATTGTTTTTAACCTCCTCTACTAAAAAGTTATGTCAGTTTTTTTTCTTCAATTTCTCTTGAATTATAAATAATTTGAATCTATATATGCAAGGTTGTAGTTCCTGTCTATTTGTTCACAAACTCCTCCTAGGTATTTGGAGATAGACCACCATAACCATATATATTCTGAAACTAAATTACGCAGGGTACTTTTATATAATTTTGATCAAAGGGGCACATATCCCCTACTGATTTTTCCCCTTAGATCTAAATGAAATTTAAACTATAGGTAAGTAAGTAAAGTAAGCAGAGTGGCCTATTTCTGTTATTTGCCTAACAGCAATGGAGTCGAATAGACCTTTCCACTAGCACTAGACCAGGGAGATTGTTTTTGTGTCTGAGGTTGAATATCACACCTACCATCAGCTCCCTACATTACTGCACAGATTAAAGCTATGCTAATCATGTGCTGAATTGGTGAGGGTTGGTATCAAACCTGGAACCTTGTGATTCAAAAGTGGATGCTCTACTGGTTAAGCTAAAAATGACCAGAGATGCTGATACCTTTTCATAAATATCAGCCAATTTCAATATTAAGGCACTCTAATGGGGGTTAACATCCTCCTATATTGAAAATCAACAGATTCTATGACTAGGATTTCTGGAGATAGACCTTATAACCATATACATTCTTATTGGGTGGAAATTAAGGTACTAATAATAATAGTATAAAAATATAATGATAAATGATATATAAATAAATATATAATAAATATGTTTAATAGAGATAAAAAATCATAAATGATTTTTTATCTATAAATTTTTGTCTTTGCAATTTAAATTCAAATTACTTGGTTTATTCTATATTCTTAAATATTCTTATTTTCTGAGCCAGGTGCTTTGTCATATGTGAAATGTAGGTGTTCACAATTTTCTTGCTATCTTAATATCTTTCATATATATATTGGATTATATATCTTTCTTGCTTTCATATCTCTTATATGCTCCTAAGTAGGATAAAGAAATTTTTTTCAACATCTTTCTGGTTTCAGTCCAATTTCTTTTGATTTTATAAAATAGTCAATTTACACAAAAAAAGAATTTTACTTTTATATTATGGAAAAACAACAACATAGTTTTATGATAAGAATTAACATTTCACAAACAGATTTTAAAAAATAGCGTGTCAGATGTTGTGTAAACATACTTGAAGTTTACAGGTATGCAGACATTTTCTGATATATTTTGGTTATATAAATTCAACATTTGGTAACAATACATTAGAAGTTTTTAGATTTTTTAAAAATGTAAGTGGATATTTCAGGTTTTAAAACCAGAAATGAAGTCAGTCATCAATGATAAAGAATTGAAGGCTTTAGTGGAAGTTATCCAAAATTCTCAGTGAATAAAATTGGAGATAATTTCTGTTTAATATTTTAAATTAAAAGCAATTACTAAGGAAAAAAAACTATAAGTGGGTTTCATTTGACTTGTGGATAAAAATAGATTTTTATATATGATTTTGGATTTACAAAGTCAGTTTTGTATAATAAGCATAGTGTATCTGCCCAGTAGTTGAATATTGATGAAATGAGAAAATACTAACTAGAATTACAACTGAAGATTATGGCAAACTTTTAAGAAAATAGAAAATAGTTTAACATCCTTATAGTTTCCATTTAAAAAACAATGACTAATGTATAGAAAGGGAAAAACAATCACTATTACTAGGTATACCCAATTTGTAGAAAAATCCGTGTTTTTACGATACAAATTTTGAAAAAAAATTACCAAAAATCAGGGAAGTATCCGATTTTAATGAAATTTTCAGTGTTGATTTATCAATAAATGAATTTTATAATGCATCAGTTATTTTATTTCAAAACTTTCTGGTCACTTAACTTTGACCCCTCCCCCTTATTTTTGGGGTGCAAAATATTGGTGGGGTAATTGATACTTTTTTCTGCATAAATAAAAAGACAAAAGACTGAAGGTGTGAATAAAAGAAAAAACTTTTTTAAAGGAATCTGCTCTGGTAGTAAATAAGTACTGAAAATCAGAAAATAAAATGAAAATAAAAACTAAAAAAATTATTTTTAAAAATTGTTTTACTCATTTCGATAATTATTTAATTGGCTATCATCTTATAAAAGAAAAAAATATACATCAATATTTGTTCCATTTAGGGGGGGGGGGCGCTAAATTTCCAATACAGATTACGACAAAAAAATTATTAGTGATTGATACTAAAAAAAAAAAAAAAATGTTTTTAGAATCTAATAATATGACATTTTAAACTTAACATCATGCTGCCTATATTTTAAATGAATTTTAATTTATCATAGCAGAAAATTAAATTAAATTAAGAAAGTTTCGAAATAGAATAACTGATGCATTATAAAATTCATTCATTGATAAATCAATGGTGAAAATTTCATTAAAATCGGATAATTCCCTGATTTTTGCTAATTTTTTTCAATCGAGAGTGTTAAATTTATTTTGTAAACACGGATTTTACGTCAATTCACGGTGGCCATTATAGATATATTTGATCAAAATTGACCGAAAAAATTGTTTTATATGTATTAAAAATAAATTATATGTGTAATATTATTTTTTTTAATTAATGTTACTAATATTATTTTTTTTAATTAATGTTACTACTTTTCGACTTGTACAAAAATTTGACCTTAAATAATCGATTTAATTAATTTTAATTTGTTTTTAAAATGAAAAGCAGACGAAAAAACTGGGTATCCTAATTTTACAATAATGTCCATGTTGCAAAAATTATATAATTCAAGTTGAATCTATTGAAGATCTTGAATTGCACTGTATCTATTTACCAGAATTCTCTCATGTATAGCAATTTTTTAAAATATATACATTTTATTTCCTTACAAGCAAGAATTTCTCCTGCCAGGAACAAATTGAAACATTTTTTCTTCATGAATAAAATTGACAATTTTCTACCCAGATGGAATAAATGCTGGGACCAAAATAAGGAATATTCTATTGAATATTTTTCTGTTAATTTTGTTTATTAAACAATTTCCTGTCAAACAATAAAGTTGGTGAAAAAAAAAAATTAAATCAAAACATCTGTTGATAGAAATATTTATTTTTCTTACCCACTCTTGCTTATCTACTAATGCTGCTACGACTACTAAACAACCTTTGATCTCATTTTTTTAAAAGATACACTTACAACAAAAATTTATTGAATATTTTACTTGAAAAAATAGTGAAAAATCTATACAATTAAAAAAAAAAGTTAACTCAAATAACTTTTCTTTAAATATACCAATGTTTTAATTTCAAATTATTTTTGTCAACAATTCATAAAGTAAAAGTGCTAATGAAAAAGTTTGAAAGCTTTTACTTTTTTTTAATGTTAGGGGGCGTTATTATTCAATCAATACAAATGATGCATTTTGTTAGACAGGTGTTCATTATTTTTTTCTAAAGTTTTCATTTTAAAGACAGGCTGGACGTGAAGTCAATTCTTCGTATATTTTATTGTCAATAAAGACTCGACTCTTTTTAGTTAGAATTTATCCGATCATACTAATGAGATCATATGGTGCTAGATGAAACAAATAGTCTAGGTAAGCTGTGAACATTTGAATCACCTTAGGGCCTAATTCAGCCAAAAACTTGGGACACGGATAAAGATTAAAGCCCTTAAAGGCAATTTCTAAAACAATCGACAATCATTTTTTATCAGTTTTATTGATAAATTCAACTTGCAGTTTAGTTTGTTTAATGTTCATTTGTTTAGGAATGAGAAATTGTGGACCCAAAAGAAAAACATAAAAGACAAAGAGAAAAATAAATGGAAAAGATTGAAAGAAAACATATATATATATAATTAATAGGAAGAATGGGTTATGCACCCTTTCATACAGGGCACGTGAGTTTCGTGATATATACTAACCAGCAATAGAGCTGTCACCCCAAAAACCACTTCCGCATCCAATCCTCACAGAACTTGGACGTTTTCCATTTTCCTGATGGTTGTGTCGTCTTGTCATCGGAACGACACTTAATAAATTTCTCCGAAACAAATATTGCTTGTTCCGGCACAAATGTAAACAAATATTGCTCAATAACTTCATCGTTCTTTACCTTCAAAGAAAAAACAAAACAAAACAAAAAACTATGTAATTTCATTTAACAATAAAATAAATAAGTCAAAGGTTAATGCTGTTACATGAATTGTTAAGTAACTGTTCCAACACACTTAGTTTTAAGTGAAGTAAACAGAAAAAAAATGTATTTTAATAGTAAAAATAGTTCTAATAAACTTATTGCCAGTCTTGCTGAACAGAATGGGTAGCTTAGTTAAAAATGCTCACTTTTTTTCCCAACAGAAACTGCAAAAAGGAGGAGGAGAAGGAGGATGATGCAAATTTGTCTAGACAAAAAATTAACCACTACGATTGGTTTCTTCTCTTAGCAGAATGATGTATAGTAATTGACACGAGTCAGTTTTAGATGCTCACTGCGTTGGGTCTTCAGGAGAATGTGACATTTAAGAATCACAAAAATCAAATTCAAGGTTTTCAAATAAAAGTAAAAGTAATATATAAAAAAGTAATATATATATATATATATATATATATATATATATATATATATATAAAAGTAATATATATATATAAAAGTAATATATATATATATATATAATATATAATGAAATTAATATATATATAAATACACACACACACACATACACACACACACACACACACACACACACATATATATATATATATATATATAGTGAAAAATTTGAAAAAACACAGGTTCAAATAAAATGAGTGGTATTTATTCAGCCAACGCTGCAGTGAACCTGTGTTTTTTCAAATTTTTCACTATATTACATACTGTCGGATTCACTTCCATTTTTCTCTTCACACACACACACACACACACACACATATATATATATATATATATATATATATATATATATATATATATATAATGAAATTAATATTTTATTATAGTGTAAATTTGGTATCTGTCTGTCTGTAACTGAAACTATGTCACTGAATGACACAATACACTCAGGAATTGTGTAAGTTTAACTATGAGTATTTAATTTATAGTCAAAATCAATAATACATACAATATATCTTATCAATTAACAATGTCTATGAATATCTGAGTTAAATTTGCCTTAAAATACTCAATGTTATTAGGTCATTTACCATGCACCCCACGTGTGCAGGTCAGGTATAAGGTCCTATTAATGTGGGACCACCCACAAACCGAAGCTCATGGGATAGCAGGCACAAATAATGCGGGAATCCCATTGGCATTCCTCCTTAAGTGTCTCAGGCACTGGGCAATAAACCCAGCCCTGCTCCTTTAAATCAAGGGGACAAGTGTTGCCTGGGGGGATGACTCCCTATGTAATTAGTGCATTTAAAAAACTGCAATGTGTGTTTATATCACTAAGAGATAAAGTTTTACATAATATATGGTGTCGTTAATTTGCATACTGGTTTTAACAAAACCAGGTTGAATAAATAAGTACTAGGTGTTATTGATCTCTAATATTATTGTTTTATTCTCTAACATATCAAAATCAATTCTATGAATGATTTTATATAGGAAACAATTAAAATATGATTAAAATAAGTGTAAAGTTTTTATATGCTTTCTTACTTAAAACTTAAATACTTACACCTGGAGTGTGCGTATTCTTGCTAGTATATATGATAAAATTTATATATATATATATATAAAATCAATTGGTAATTTGCTTGAAGCATTGTTAAGTATGTTATAATATATTAATATTTTGAAGGCCAATACAATGCGTATGAAAAATAAAAACAAAAAGATGTTATTTTTGTCTTATCGATTTCGAAGCATGAACTTCATCATCAGAGTTTATTTTCAGAAATGGACGTGCTTATGTTTTTATTTGTGTGGTTATAATTTCTCTTCTTATTTCCTTTTCCTCTCCTTTTTTTTCTCTCTTTCTTCTTCTCCTCCTTTATGAATGAAATGGGCGAATAACTGTAATTTCTTATTTCTCTCTTTTTTTTTTTTTTTTAAATGTTTGAGAACAAATGTTCTAATATTGTCTGTCTTCCGGTCAAATGTTCCAAGTATGTTGCCATGTCAAAATTCAAAAAATAAATAAATAAATAAATAAAAACCGTCAATAGAAAAATTTTATATATCTAGCTTTTGTTTCGCTTTCCCTTTTCTTTTCTTTTTCCAAAAACACCAAAAAAAAAAAAAAAAAAGAGGGACTTTTTCTTTTTTTTTTGGTGATTTTTCTTTTTTTTTCTTTGTTCTCTAATTTAAATTTTTTTTTAGTAAATAAGTAAATAAAAGATTATCTTAAATTATGTATTAGTATTGATAGAAAAATTTTAAGAAAATATCTTTTATGAGTGCTTTTCTCTCTTTTTCTTTTAAACTTTAAATAATAATAGTATTATATTAATTATATATTAAAATATTATGCAAGTTTCACAATGATAAGACAGTGATATAACAAATATAAAGTGCTCAATACATGAGTAGAACAAATTTATTATTATAATGGTACACAGTAATAACCTACTTGAGTTTCACCATAAGGATCTTCAGGGTTAAATCCACTGAATTATGGTGAAACTCGAATAGGTTATTACTCTGTACCATTATTATAATATATATGTATATATATATATGTATATATATAATGAAATTTATATATATATATGTATATATGTATATATATATATATATATATATATATATTATATATATATATATATATAAAATGAATGTATATGTATAATGAAATTTATATATATATGTATATATATATATATAATGAAATTATATATATATATATATATATATATATATATATATATATATATATATGAAATTAATATATATGTATATATATAATATATATATATATATATATTGATCGAAATTTTTATATATATATTATATATATATATATATATATATATATATATATATATATATATATATATAACAGCTCATATAAAATCTGTTCAGTTTATTAAATCATTTTTTATGGAAATTAATAAAAATTAAATAGCTTGTTCGTATGAAGTACTATTTGTAAAATGAAAAGTATGTGGTCGTCTGCACACAGATATAACATAGCGGCCATTACATACACGCATGCGCTCTGCATCATATAATGAGGCGATTTTGATGGAGATCAATATGCTATGGCAGGCTGGCAGATTGGGTAGAAAATGGATCTGCCTTCTCTCCTCCGGCTGGTCTTGGTCTTCGTCCACGTTCTCCTAGTGCTGCTACCGCCGAAAAAGAAGAAGCAACAGCTGTTTGTGTCGCAGACAAGTACATATTATTCACAGCCAAAGCACCTACTACTACTATCCTTCCTCCACTTTCATCATCAACAAATAGAACAAGTATATTCATATATTCTTCTTGTTTTCATTTGCTGTCATTTTTTATTGCCCGCTACATACCTATTTACCGTCGTCAATTATATCCCCACTTTTCCTTTGCTACTTCTTCTCTCTGGCAGTTTAGGTTTAACTAAATATTACAAATACTAATATTGTACTTCATTTTTTCCTGCTGTAATGCCGTAGATTATATAATTAAAAAAATTGTCTAGAGAGAGAAATAACACTTAATTAATGACTGACTAAACTCAACTGTCTACAGAATTGGCAGTGCAGATAACTGCAAAACGACATAAGAACAGTTGCCTATTTTCTTAGTGTTCACTATAATATATAGGTATATATATATAATATTTATATATATGTATAAAATTAAATCATGATATAATCCTTTTTATTATGTTTATTAATTGAAATATATCGATTCAGCATAAATACATAAGTACTGTTGCATTTTTTTCAAAGGACATTCGTAAATTAAATCTAAACTTTATTAAAGAGGGGTTCAATAATACTTAAATTAACAGGAATGTGAAGTAAACTATCATATACGCACACATTTAGTCGTCCTTATTAAGTGGAGGGGGAGAGAGAGAAAACTATACAGCTGCTTATTTAAAAGAACATCTTTTAATAAACGTTTTTTGCTTCAGAATATTACAGTATGATTTTATCAGATGTTACTTGTACAAATTCTTAAAAATAACTTTTTGCACGCTTGAATCATTCTGTGATATTATATTCAGTTTGGCATGTGTAACAACATATTAAACACGCATTTATTGACTTCAAATTTGTAAGAATTTCATTTAAATAGAATATTCTATTAGGTGCTTAAATAGGTATTGTTACTGATACATTTGAAAGTGCACATAACGTTTCTTCAGACATTCACATAATACAGCATACCTATGTAGTGGTTCTCTCTCTCCCTCTGTGTCATATGTAACCCTCACCTAGTTTAGTGAGGGATAGGAACAGTAAAATTTTAGCTGTCAATAGTATCTCTTAGTGCGTGCTGCAGGCTAGGCTAGCTAGGGTAGCCGCCCTGCACACTTAACTTGTTCTCTTTTTCTCCCTGCCCTATCCCTGTTCTCTTTATTTGTAAATTAATATTTCTTTGTGGGGTTCTAAGTAATAGAGAACATTAAAAAAAAAAAAAAAAAAAGGAAGTAATAACAAAACAAAAAACAACACCCTCTTCTCTCTTTACCACTGATCCCATCCACTCCCCCAGCCGTTCTTAAACTCTCCTAAAAGTTAGGCAAATTAAACAGAAAACAAAACAACAAAAGATAGTTAAAGAAAATAATTTGCGGCACTGCCAGCCAACTCTACCTAAAAAGTTTTTTGAAGAAACAACAACTATGGATCCTGATATGGTTGAGACGGTGTACGGAACCCCAGAGGATGGGCACGTTATGTCGGAGAAGGTGCAGACACTGGCAGCTAGCATCTACAAGGAGTTCGAACGGATGATCAAAAAATATGATGAGGACGTCGTGAAGGAGCTGATGCCGTTAGTGGTCGGCATCCTGGAAAATTTAGATGCAGCCTTCTCGGACAAGCAACAGATAGAGGTCGAAATAGAACTGCTCAGAGACGATAATGAGCAACTATTGACTCAGTACGAGAGGGAAAAACAGCTTAGAAAAGGCGCAGAACAGGTATGCATAACAATTAATAATTCTATTATTTTTATTTCTACTACTGTTAATACTTTTAACGTTTTTAATGTCTATTTAATTATGATGCATTTCGATTTGATGAAACGATGTTTTTTTTTGTTTTTTTTTTTGTTTCTTGTGATGTGTATATTTACTTGCAATTGTTTATTCTCTTATTTGTCAAAGATTGAATGACGTTTGCAAAATGAGTATTTCAGTATCCATAAAAATTCTTTTATTTTTTATCAAAATATGTTTCATTCGACATATCCTAAATCCTTTTCAAAAGTTGTGTTCGTTGTGATATCGGAATATAATAAAATTCTTAATTTTTTTATCTTTTAAGTAAGGGATCGACCAGTTGACTGTAAATAACTATTATTTGGAATGTTCCCGGATTCTTTTTTCTTTTCTTTTTTTTTTTTGTCATGTCTTCCCTGACTGACGTTAAATTTTATTAACGATTATTAAAATTCATACTACATTTAGTTTTTAAACCTAAAAAACAAACTTCTCAGTAATTTATTTCTAATTGTACAATCCTTCTGTTTGCAAAATATTTCTTTATAATACTTAGTTGTACATTTTCTTTGACAATATGGCAGTTGTTTTACTAAACCAGACCATTCAAATAATGTATATTTTTACATTAAAAGTTTGAAGCTTAAATGTCATAATCTCTGAAAATGTCTGATTTTGCAATTAGTGAACACTGTAAAATTTTCCACGTCATATGGTGATAATCTCCGTTGTGCGGGCGCATCACAATTTCTCTCTCTCTCTCTCTCTCTCTCTCTCCGTCTCTCTTTCTCTTTTTTTTCCTCTTTCATTTTAGAGAAGAGGAAAAAAATACTGTTTTCTAATCATATGCTTACTCCGAACTCCTGTTCTTGGAGTTTTTCGTTCAGTTCGTCTATGAATTTGGATGTATCACTTGTCTTTAACTTTTTCAGCTTCCTTCATCATCATGCCTCTCCCACTTTTTATCACGTGTGCATTGTTCTAGCTAAGAGTTTCGTAGGATTATTATAACAAAAATTGCTTTTCTCAGCATTTAACTTGGTCTTGTACTTAGAGAAATCTGTCTACTTTAACGACGTAGATGTGCATAAAATTTTCAGCTTACATTTGACATTTTTATGATTCTCAGAATTGCTGAAAATTCTTATTTGTTCACGTTTTAAACATTAAGCACCAACAAAAATGTTAAAAGTTTTGAATTGTTTTTAATCGAAAAAGCATTTGACAATCTGTAATAATACTTTTTTAATTTAAAAAAAAGTTCACTTCTCTTGGTTTATCGTACTTTCAAAAATGTACATATTTCATAAAGCTTTGAATTTCATTTTAAGGTATGTTTAATCGTGATATTGGAAATATAAATCAGTTGACATATGCTTATTTTGATTTCAATGTCGTGATCATTAAAATGTTAGATTACTTGTATTGCTTTATTTTTTGATAAAATGAGACAATACATATGTCAGTTTGCACGTCTGTTTGAAGACCTGTATTATGACATTGCTAGATAAATGAATTATTATAAAAAAGACGAGTTTTCCATCGAGGATGTTCTGTTCCCGAGCATGTCCAACATTTTTATTGCGCGCTTGCGCATTTAAAGAAGTGTCAATAGAATGAATAAATAAATAAATGTAAAGATTCCTACACTGCCTTTGCTGTTTACAAACTATTTTGTTATAACTCTTAAAATTTGTCGATCTGATTAAAAATAGCGATGTTAATTGACAAATCGAAAAGATTAATTCTTTATTCTTTAATAAGCGAAACAGTTCCTGGCAAACAATGACAAGTCATTTTTTTTTTGTGGAGATTTCAATTTCGTAAAACTAAAGTAGAAAGAAAAATGATTTCCTGATCATTGGTCATCGATTAAGATTTTCTTATGATTAAATTAAAAGATGATTTCGCAAAGGAAGCTAGATGTTTTTAATTCCCCCTCCCTTATTCCTAGAATATCAAAATTATTAATGACATAAAACTGCTTATATGTTGCTCAACTTGACTCCATAACCGATAATCACATAACAAATGCGTTTCCACATAGAAAACCCATGACATACCCAGGGTAATTTATCATGGGTGTGGATATTTATCTTTTAACATTTCTTTTATCGGTAGAAAATGGAAATAATCTGTGCAAAAAACAATTAGCTTTTTACAAAATGATACAAGTTTGCCAAAGCAATGATTCATTGTTGCAGCCTTCTAACTTGTTTTTGTTTTTCCATTTAGATTATCACAATGTGTCGGTTAATTTGTAATTACCAATAATATATTTTTAAAAGTACTCGTTTTTTATTAAAGTATAAATTCCAAATGTAATAACTACATTTTTTTTGTAATTAGAAATGGTTTTTTTTTTTTTTTTTTTTTTTTTTTTTTTGTTTTCATTTTTAAACTGCTCAACATTAAAATTGCTATTGTACCATTTTAAGGATCAAAAGATTTATGACTCAAAATAGCTATTTTAGGTTTTCTTTATTCAGTATGTAATATTTTGTTGATGATTACATTATTGGAAAAAATCTCTTATGTTGAACAAGTTTGGTAAAATTGCATGTATGACATAGCACATCTATTAATGTACCACAAAATAATTATTTCCAGCCTGAATTTTTATTTTTAATACAAAAATCATGTTTTGAAATCAATTAGCTAAAAGTAAAATGTTAGATTACAGTGATTTAAATATTGCCAATATATATACGAATTTTGTTTTAAATAAGACTGCAATATTTTATTGATATTTTTAATACAGCATGTAACCTTTTCCTTTTTAAATCAATTAGGTACAACATAGCTAGTTGTATCAGGATTCATTCAAGAAAATGTATGGTACTTTTTAAAAAAATTCTAAAACTAATTAAAATCTTTAGAACATTTTGATCTGAATTAGTTGATTTAATGATTACCATAAGTAATTTTGAAACGTTTGCTTTTTGTACTAAAAAACACATCTTTTATGTCAAAAGCCAAAGTTAAAGAAATTGATGCATGACAGTCACATTATTGATAAGCCATCTGATGACAGGCCACTCATTATCCTTTTATGTAGTACCAAAGTCAAAAGGGACATAACCTTTTCATCAATGTCGTAGTCATCTATTTTTTTTTTCTCATATTATTGAAGAAATAGTCTATTAAGGATATAGAGGGGAATACATTTTTATAAGTTTCCACAATTATCACACATGTATCTCCTCTAAAAGGGAACTTCAACATTTTGAGGGATTCTTATAATGAAATATAAATTTTTATGAAAATAAGTTTAAATACCATAAACATTGATATACAAAATTACTTTATACTACATTTACTGTAAAATACATTTTTTTTTTTTTTTTTTTGCTTTGTAAATTGTTAAGGTACATAGTCTGTTTGTGGTATTTGAAAATAGAACCTCTTTACATCAAAACATAAGAAATTTTTATAAACAAAATTTTACTGAAATTTGCTAGTTGAATTTCTATACTTTTCATCTATAGCATGCTTTTTATGAATCTCATTTTTGCTCTCTTTCTCTGGGGGAAAAAATTAAGTCTTAGATAATGAATTTTTAATAAATCATTCAGTTACTTAAAAGTAAAAATTCTTTATAATATAAAAAAATACATGATTTTCATCATAAAAGCTTTGTTATTTAACTGAATTTTTAACATTTAGTAATGAGTACTAATTTTCTCTTAACCCAACAATTGTTTTAACATTAATAAAAATGTATAATTAGAAATTAATTTAGTTATAAACACTTTTTCCCCAAGAAAATGAACCTTGGTATTGATCATTATTATTATTACTCAACACCTTGATTAGAAATGAATATTTAAAACAGATTTAGACAAAACATTCATCATACTTAAAAATAAGTACTGTTCAGAGGAGGTCTTACCAATCATATAGAAATTATTGTACTCAAAAGTATATTTCAACTCCTTAATCTTAATTTTTCTTGCTTTTAATTATAAGTCAGGTCATCTTTTCATGGCGTAGCATGCATGAAAAACAAGAATAAATAATAGATCTCTTCCAGGCAAAACTTACATCCCTTCTTTTCCTTGGAAATCTTATTCTCTCTACCAGCTGGTTTTTTTTTCTCTAAGCAGGAGATGTGAATTAATCACACCACCAGAAGTTTGTTTACAATCAGCAACTGTCCCCTTTCTGTTACAGAATGGATAACCTGAGTGATTTACAATTCCATTAGGAATCACAATTCAGATTTATCTAACACCATTTGCCAAGAATTGGGACTTTGGTATTCCACTCCATAAAGGAGTACTTTTCAAACATTAAACTTAGCATTACAAATTTAAGGTGTTTTAAACATTATTACATGATTTTAAATCTTCATTTGACATTTTTTTTTTAAATTAAAATCTTCTTAGATTAGAAAATTAAAAAAATTACAATGTTTTTAAATAGTGTTACACTATTTTGATTTCAAACAAAATTTTATGTTCTTGATGATTACCAATAATCAATTTTTCAGTTTTTATTGCCTTGAGCATCTTTATTTAATGAAATATGCATAAACAGCATTTACTAATATATAATCAAAACACTCAAATATAGACTATTTATGTCTATTTATTCATTCATAAATAAATATATCCTGTTATTTTTTGAGGGCCTCCCTTTTGAGGGTCATATTTTCCCTACATTTTTAAAAAAAAATTTTAATTAAAAAAAAAAAAAATATATTGAAATATTTGATTCATTTAATTTTATTTAAAGAAATGCCAAATAAATGTTTTTGAAAAGATTAAACGATATTAAATATGTGTGTTATTTATTTGCTGTAAAATAGTTATGACAACACAGCTTTACATTGTAATTTATGAATTTTTTTTAAAGACCTAAAACAAAACCATTTTAGAACATTTCAAATACATGTAAGAAATAGTTAATATTATTAGATAAATGTTACGCATTGATGAATCGAAGGGTATTTCAATATACCCATTCCCCAGTGATGCACCTATAAAAAAAAAAAGGCATGAAGGATATTTTACAAATATAGTGAAATTATCCAGAATTACTTGCTGTCCTTAAATTTGCTATTATAAATAAAATTGGAAGGTTATAAAAGGAAAATGTAGGTAACCAATATATATATATATCAGGATATAAAATTCAAAACAATATGCTCTCAAAATAGAAAATGAACAACAAAACAATTGAAAAACGAATTGACAGCAAGTGTGTGGGGGGTGTCAATGATTGACATCCTGAAGAAATTAATTGAATGAGATTTACATAGTGATTTATTTTCTCTGACAAAAAAAGACAAACAATCCGCAGTTTATTTGGTTTTGTTCATTTATCTTTATGAAAATTTGTTACAAAGTTTTATTTAATTCAAAATTTAAAGTGCTTTTTATGGAGATTTTAAAGTAAATTGATATAGATGTAATAGAAGAAAAAGTTTCTTATTTATTGCTACTCTGAAATGTGAAATTTTACTTTTACATAATGAGAATATTGCTAATGATTGCAATTGTTACAAAACCAATTCTTTTTATGGTCAAATTGTAATTCATATTTTTGTTTGATAGATTACTAATTAAGATGTCTGTAATGAAATGCACCTTTTAAGAATTTTAATGTGTAAGCAATTTTTTAAAGATATTCTTAAATTGATTTTACATATCCTCTTCAATATGATCATAATTTAAAATATTGCTAAAACTCTGACAGGCAATCTGTAAATTAGCTTTTTATTTTTCAACATCATCAATAGACATCGATACTTTATCCAAATATTCTTTTAAATATTTGAAGGCAATAAACTTATGGTTTAAATTTTCTTAACATGATTTTAACTTTATATAAAACTAGATTATGCTTAGTTTTTTCATTACACCTTTAAGTTATCAATAATTTTGAACTTATTTTAAAACAGTTGATATTGAAAAGTTTAATTTTACTTTTATATTATGACAAATGTCATTAAAATACATGTAGTGTATAGTAATCATGTCTCCTAAATAGTTATGAATTATGAACACTTGATATATGTAAATTTATTGATTCCATAATTTTTCATCTGTTGTTGCAAAGTGTATTCTTGAAAAACTTATTGATTTATTTATAATCTAATTTTAAATATTAGTTGATAATAACCAGAAGGAGTTAATTTATTGATATCTACTTAATGTCAGCTTAATTATTTCATTGAAGTATATTTATGATAAGTTATATTTATCATAGAAGAAAAGCTAATATTCTAGTTTTGATTACTTGAATCCTTTGTGATTATTAGAAAAGTATGAGCAGGTTTATCTTTAGAAAGTGTGATGCTGTGAAATTGAAGTTAAACCTGGTTTTAAGTCTACTTTCACAAACTACATATTTAATTTAGATATATTTGCAATTCTTATAAAGGAGTGATTAAATGTTTTGTATACATTTAAAACATTTTTTTTTCCTTTTTTAGTATACAAAAGTTTAACTTCCTTATTACCTAGCATACTATTTTGATATGGTATGTCTAGCTACATTTCCCTATTGTAAATGATTATTGATTTCATGGAAGAAAATATTAGGAAAATATTTTCTTAAATGTAGAATATTCCCAGCTTAATGAAATCACTGTCTCGGTATTTGTGTGTACACTTCATAAATTGGATGTACACATGTCTAAATGGTTGTTTTGGTCTGTTGGTTAATGTAACACTTAATCTACTAATTGTAGCTAAATGACTCTGGATAGTGAGAGAGAGAGAGAGTATATTTAAGCTTTCACCATTCCTCAGCTGGTCAATTATTGTGGATTGCTTTCTGACCTAGCACTAATCCTGTTCCAATGATTGTTCACTTTGAGGCTTACCTATCTTAAAGTTGATGTGTGAGAATGTAGTGAAAGTGTTACCCAACTAAATAGTTCTTTTTCTTAACATATAGCTAATTTGACATAAATAATCACATAAAGATCTTACTGTAGAAAGTTTTTCAACTGCATAAATTCTTAATACTTTGATGTAAATGAAGTTTGTCTATGAATATACCAACTTATTTATATGATCTTTAACTCTTAACATCCTATACCGCCTCATTCCACCTGGCAGGAAGTCACATTCATTTTCCTAATCTGACCCAAATGATAGCCTTTGTTTAAATATGATATTAAACATATTTAGAAGTCTTTATTTTAAGGGAAATAACAAGTAATTTTAAATGAAAAGGCCATTTTTAGCATTTTTGATAGATCCTTTTAGGAATGGGACTCTGGACTTTAAAAAATTCTCAACAGGATGTTAAGAGTTAATGCATAAAAATGTATATTTGAATATAATGAATATATAGTATTTGACATAGTACTGCTGGTTCTAGCAAATGCTGATCAGTAATTGTAGATGCTAAATTGTATTGAACAACAATCATTGGGTGACTGATTATATTGAAACTTTCAGAAAAATTCTAAATATCTTCTGTTAAGTTCTTAAAGATAATTTCTAGCACCAAAAGTAAGGAATAAAGAACCACTTATTTAACTATTGTAAACAATTACAGATATAATTTATTTGCTTATATTTTAACTGTTAAACTTTCAGTAATTTCTTAATGAAAATGACAACTTGAAAAGTCATCTTAAATTTTTAAAAAATCATGGTTATTTAAAAAATGTGCAATATTAATTAAACTATTTTTTAATTTATTTTTATAACATTTCAACCAAGTTTTATAAAAGAATGAAGTTTCTAAAAAGTCTAAATATATCACATAATAATTGTTTTAATCTTAAATAACTGAAAAAAAAATCATTCCTTTCAAAATTAGATTTCATAATTATTGTGAAACTGGTTTAAACTTTTCCCCAATTTATTGGATGTAAAATATGAAATGCAGTAGAGGATATAAAAGTAATAGATAAGACCTACCAGTATAATTATACAAAAAAACATTATCATTATAAAAAAAAACAAAACTTTTTATCTTAAGTTTGTCACATTTAAGAATTTACAGATTTTCACATTCTTCCATTTATATATATATATATATATATATATATATATATATTATATTGGTAAATATGAATATTAGAATTTTCTCTTGTCCCAGAACTTTATTTTCTGTAACTACTATAATATACAACCTAAAAGGCTTAAGGAAATTATTTAGTATTTGAATAAAATTGATATATAAATTTTAATCTTGTTTTATTTATGTATTATATTTTCAGGGGCTCCATTGGGCTCCACTATCCAAACAGGTTAGAAAAGAAACAAGATTCAGATAAAGCCTATACTCATTAAAAGTCAATAAAAAGAATTTATTTTGGAAAAATTAAATTTCATTCTTTTTTTTTTTCCTCTTTTCGTGGGTAGCATGAGGTTTAGACAAGATAACTTATAGAATTATTTGGGTATAAAGGAAAAGTTTTTTTCCCTGCTATTATGGTTATTTTATTTTCAATTTTCTATTTTGAGGGAATAGCCTTATGGGTTTTAATGTTTTGGGTGATTTTTTTTATTTGGTTCATTATATTTTGCATGTCATTTTGTTTTAAGTAAGATAACCTTTCAAAACATCTTTTCTCATAATAATTTAATACTGTATCCTTTACATTTATTGATACACATAGTTTACAAAAAATGCGTCCTAAAAAAAACTTCTTAATGAAAAGATGTGCCATGGGTGGTATTTACTTTGCTTTATCTATGATTAATATTTTCAAATAGAATTTGTTGTACAGCTTTAAGTGACAGGGTTTTGAATAGTTTTTATTCTTTTTTTAAAGAATGGTAGTTTTCTTTAAATATTTTACAACCGCTAAGTTGCTATAGTATATTTTTCCAGTAAGCCTGCTGTTACCTAGCCTGACATTTTGGTATAAATATACATGGCTTCTATTCTTTAACTTGGTAAATAAATGCTTTAAAAGATGTTAATTTTCAGTAAATAAATGGAACTGGGTGAAAAGATTGTTAAACTCTGTTAATTAAAATCTAATTTGTAAAAAAAATCTATGAAAATGATATTTAATTCTAACATTTTTGGAAGGTATTTAAAATTTTGGTTTTAAAGCTCTATATTTTTAATTAAAAATGGCTAATGTTATGAAAAGTCCATCATTACTAGTTTTATAAATAAATGTATGTATAAAGATTAGCAGAATTGCTAACAAGGTAACATCTGCTATAACATAATGATCAAACTAGTCTGATTTTTTTTTCTTCTAATAATCAGTCAACATTTATCTTTTGAGTGAAATAGTGATAGTTTATGTAAACAAAAAAGATGTAGGAGTTCTAAATTCATTTGTTTTTGATGAGAATAAATGCTAATGGCATGCTAAGAGTTTTAAGGTTATATTACTCAAGAATTGTTTAGCATTACTGTATGATAGATTACAACTCCACTACTTGGTGAAAATAATTAATTTAATTTAATTCAATAGAATTTGTACTAAATTGGACTTTGGTGACCACAAAACCTTTTTAAATAAATGATTTTAGTTGATTTCATGAATTTGGGACTGCTAATGAGAACATCTAGAGATAAGATTTTAATTTTTTGTAGTTTTGCTTATGTTAAAACAAGAACTAAATCATAGATAAAATTTTACACTCACAAATGGCAATTTGTTAAAATTAGACCAAAAGTTTTGGTAAATTATTTTAATGAAATTGCACACGTAAACATTTTTAATGGAAAATGATTTATTATAAACCTAAAGAAATTAGACTAGATACATTTAAGATTTTATGTTATCCTTTCATTCATATTCTTTCAAATAATTAAAAAGAAAAATGGGAAATTTGCATTTTTCTGAAATGAAAAGCAGTAAATATTTCAAGTTTTAATTAAAATTCATTTTTTTTTTTTTTTTTTTTTTTTGTTTTTTAGAATAAAAACAAAAATTGATTAAAAAAATTTTTTTTTAATTAGTTAAAATTTTGTCTTCATTTAGTTTGTTAAATTCCTAAAAAAGATTTAAAAAGTAAAACCTTAAAAAAAAAAAAAATTACCTTCATAATGGCTAAATCAAGATTCTAAACATTTACATTTGTATTTTCTTTTTATTTAAATTTATTTAGCATGTGGGTGTTAAAAAGATTAAAACAAATTTGTGTGGAAGAATGTGTTCATCTGTTATTTGGAGTAAACTGTTTGTAGAACTACCAAATGTGGTAGGGTGCTTACTGGGCCCAGGGAAAATTTTTAGCTTAAAAATGTCATCATGGAGAAAGTAGGGAGAGGTGGGGTCAAAAGGTTGTCTCTCAATAAATGGGAAGTAATGTTGCTACATAATATAACTAATTGTATATTTAAATTTCAAACAAACAAAAAATGGTGTCACTAAAATGATTATTCACAATTAATTAAACATTGCTAATTAGGTTTATAGGTAGTTTTTAAAGCTGGGGGTGTAACATAATTACATAGCATTATTGCTTAGCTGGGACTAACCATCTGGACAAAAAAAAAAAAAAGAAATACCAGGAATGCAGGCTGAAAACCATACTCTGCATCCTTTGCATACTAGAACATAAAATTAATAATAATTGAAGACAATTACAGAGGACCTTTTTGCCACATAATTTCTTTTAATGTATTGTATACTCAGGATTTGTAGATTAAATCAAATTTAAGTGTCACTCATTTGAATTAAAGATCTGTACAAATCTTTTGAAATATTAATTTCATAATGTAAAATACAACTGGTAAATCTTTTTTTATTTTTTAAATTAAATTTTTTTTTTTAATGGTAACAATTACTTGTAACTTAGGTTTAATTTTTAATTGATAAAGATGGCAAAATAAACATTGTTTAGAAAAATAAATGAATTTTGATATTGTTAGTCTTTCAGATTTTGAACATAATTGTATTGTGCTGCTCCTCTTAGATCTTTTCTTTCCTCATGCGGTTCAGATGTATTTATTTTTCATTTGTTTCACCTTGGAACATAAGGATAATTCTAAAACTTTATTCCTAACTTGACTAACCATAAATACAAGCTCACTAATGTCTTACTGTTAATATAAGTAAAGTCAGCGAACTGACCTATTGTCAGTAACAGATGGACAGTGAGGGAGTCTACCTCCTTCTCACTAGCACTAGACTAGGGAAATTGTTTTTGTATCTGAGGTAGAGCACCACATCTAACATCAGCTCTCCACTTTACCACTTAGATCCAAGCTATGCTACTCATGTGCTGAGTTGGCAAGGGCCACTATTGAACCCAGAACCTTGTGGCCTTCTAGGCAGGTGCTCTACCAACTGAGTTAAACCAGCTGGCTCAGCATAGCTAATGTTAAATAAAATGTAGAAAATTCAGTATTTTTTATACAACTTTTTTTTATTTTTATTTTTTTTATTATTCACAAAATTTTAATTTAATGATTAAATATTTAATTTTTCTCTTTAAATTATACTCCTTATAGATGAATAAACAAATCCGTTATTAAATAAAATCAAATAGCTTAGATTATATTCATGAACAATACTTAGAAAATTAAATGTTTTAGATTTGGTAGATTTTCAAAATACTAATAAACAAAAAAGTGAGTAATAAGTTATAGACTGAAGTTGTGATCTAAATGTCAAGGCCATTACTAGTTTCTGTGCAAAAAAATATTACTTAGCAATTTAATTATAAAAACTATCAACAAAACAATTGCTTATTAATAAAGATAACAAAAATGCTATTTCACATTGGAAATGAATAACAATTATTTATCAAAGCTGATTACCCAAATTAGTTAAACAAAACTGTTAACAAAGATACAGGAGGCCATTCTATTAGATATAATGGCTAAATAATATCAAAATGACAATTCACTTTGAAGAGATGATTCTTTGACAATACCATTTTACATATGTGCATACACATACACACATATATATATATATATATATATATATATATATATATATATATATATATATATATATTCATGAATGAGGGAGACTAGAATAATTGCAAGAATAAATTTGTACAAGATTTTGAAATATCCATTCATTATCAAGGGGGACTGTCGTGCAACAATTTATAACATCTTGGCTGGTGAAACTATTGATATTTTTTTCATTACTATAGTAGATTTGAATTTTTCTTTTTTCTTTTTTTAATTTTGCTATTTTTTTTTATTTTTAGAAAGTTACTCTTGATTTGATCTTAGTTAATAAAATAAATATTTTATGCCCCTATATAAAAAAAATGCTTCCCCCCTCCCTTCATGTATAGGGATCCCATCTTGTTTGTTTATTAGGTGCCCTATATAATTAAATTTACATTCATTTTTCACACCACACATGAACTTGCAGGTTTTAAACTGGCATTTTTATTAAATTTAATCTGATTGATAAAATAATCAGAAAATATCTTCAGAGTATTTTTTTTTTTTTCATTGAAATATTAAAAAATGAATAACCACATAAATTTGGGAAAATCTTTTTAATTTGTTGTGGTCATTAGCTTTGTTCCTATACTTGTGAAGTGCTCTTTAAATTTTAATATTATGGTATATATTATCATTATGTATGTTTTCATATTTAATTTATGTAAGGCTTATTGAAATGAAATACCAATATGTGTAAGTATTAATCCTTTGAATGTTTATGGTAATATTTTTGTCATTTACTCTGAACATGTAAATATGCTCTAAAACATTTTAATAGCGCTAACAAAATATATTTGAAGTGCCCAAAAAATAGAAATGTTGAATATTTTCATTCTGCCCCACTTGTATAAATGGACTTGATTGAATGAACTGTAGATAAAGATGTAGTGTAGATGTAGCAGTCATTAGACATAAGCAGGATTTAACACTGTGACTGGAATGATTGTTTTAGAATCATAAATTGGATACTATCTTTGAAGTTGCAAGATTAGGGGGGGGGTGATAGTAGGTTATATTAGGAATATATGAATTCTGGGTAAACCTCAGTGGTACATGATAATTGGGGCTACATACAAGTGATGCAAGAATAGGACTGCCAGTGAGTGAAAAAAGGGAAATGTATCTAATCAAAACCCAATTTGTGACACTCAACCTATGCAGTTGTCCATGGGGTTTTGTATTCATCAACCAATATTGACATCATGGAATTGTTTGATACACATAGATGTTATAAATCTAGATCTAATCTGTAAACAGATTGTTGTAAAACTTATAGTGTGGAGTATGTCCGTTTCCTGAAACTTTTTTCACTGTATAGATGGCATTAAACTGTTTTGGGAATACAATGGTGACTTCCAGGCAATCAATTAACCCCTGTACTTGCCAGATTTTAACTCCATTGAACATGATACTGTAGACTCGACAAACACTGAGGGTTGCCATGGACTGGCATGGAATATACCTGGATAGATATACCCACAGCCATGTCACATAGTCATTATTAAGGCAAAAGGAGAAGCTGCATGTTATTAGGTAGCTGTCTTTAATATTTAGCACTTTGATTTATATTAGACTATGTATAATCAAATGTAGTCTTGGCTTTTTATTTTTTTTTTTTATAATGCATTAAAAATTATAATGCATTAAGTCTCAAGTTGCATTATTACACAGAACAACTAACAAAAAAACCCCCAATTCCCTTTGGGTGGTGTAAAGATTAATTTTTGAAAGATTGTTGGAGGTATGAGGGTTAAAAATTCAATGTCATGGGGTTTGTATCATAAGTAAAATCATCAAATTTAATAAAGGAGGAAAAAAAAAACGATTTGAAATGGAAACTTAGTTTTGTCCCCCTCAAATAAAATGTTGTATGCCTCTATTAATTAACTATTTTGAATATTTTATGCATAAATTTTCACAAAATTGTTGGTATTTATTTGTAATTTTTTTTGTAAAAACCCAATACTTTAGATAACTTAAATAACTTAAAATAAAACAAACTATATATAATACGAGGCATGTATTTATTAAAACATTAAGGACCGTCTAAATTGGCATATTCAAATTTTGTGTACATAATACAAAGTTGTTTATTCTATGTATTGACAATTTTGGGTAATATGACATAAGCAATGACGTAGTTAGGGTTACAAATTAAACCTGATTTTCCATTGTTATTAGATTTGTAAATGTTAATATTCATAACAATGCTGTAATCAGCATGAAAAATGTATAAACTTGGCATTTTAAAAATATTTCTGCACATATTTTAAATTTTGATCTGTCCACATTTTAAAATGATATAATAGTCATACATAATAAATAGTTAACATTATTTTATTATAGTGAAGCTTGATTTGTGAAATCGCTCATAGTATAAAAGTTATTGTAGAAAATGGACATGGCAAAACCGTTTAAATCCTGGACAAAGCTGTTTGCATTTCACATAGTTCACTAATACCCTTAGTAACAAGGCTAGAAGTAAAACTGAACTCAAACCTGTTAAACTCTACTTAAAAATTTAGCTTGTGTCACATCCTGCTTGTGCAGAGCAGTTGGGTAAATACATGGTGAAGCTTGATTAATTTTTAAAATTTTTTGGTTTTAAAAATGAAATTATTAAAATAGACATACAGTATCACATAAGTCATTTTTTTAACCTTTTATACTTTTGACATTCATTTTTATTAAATATCAAATTTACTATTTTGTTCCACTAACTTATGTTATATTTTAGGCAACTTCTCAGTTTCATCCCCCTAAAAATTTGCTCTATATTCTGCCAAATAATTTATTTTTTAATCAAAACAATTTTATAAAGCCTAGAATAGATGAAGGTGCCAATTAAGGTGTGATTTTTTTTTTTTTTTTTTTGCCTGGTCACCAAGGAAATGTTCAGTCTAGTAATCTCTGGATGGAATATAGAACATGAACATTTTTTTTTCAGTTGTTACTATCAATTTGTCTTTAAAAGCAGTGTTTGATTCAATTGTTTGTTTCTCTGAAATTAGCTTATAGTAAAAGGTGCCTTTCTAATCTCCTGATATACACCTGTAGCATCAGTACCTTTTTGAAGTCTTTTCTTAAATGAAAATAACACATCAATTGACTAACAAAGCTGGTGGAAATTATTTTTCAGTGCTTGATTTGGGTATCTTATATATGTTGGCTGATTTCTAGTTGTAGTAATTACATTTTCAAGAAATGTTTTGATTACTGTCAACTGGTTTGTTAGAACACATTATTGTTCAATAAGAAATTCCTATGAAACATTGTTTTTTTTTTTTTTTTTTTTTTTTTTTGACAGATTTGATTATTGTCCCTTTCTATAAACTGCCCAAATTTACATTTGGGTTGCATATTTCTTTATCTAAAATATCATGAAAATGTTCCTTATTTTCTATCAACCAACTTAGAATCGGTAAACAAAAATATAGCAATTTTGAATTGTATACATATATATACAATTGTTATCAAAACTTGAAAAAAGATGTTTTTAATATCCTCTGAAGACAAAAATAGACCACACCTTTTTAAGTTGCCAATAACTTTTTTTTTTCTCAAATGGTTTCCAAAAAATATTTCTGCATAAAAGTATTAACTTTTTCAAAAATATTTTTAAAAACTGTATTCATGCAAAATGTTTCAACTTTTGATAAGATTATCTCTAACCTTTATCAAGTACTGCATAAAATAATAGTGTAATTTTTTTCAAAAGCATTTTTACACTCTCCAAATGTGAAATCTCTTATTAGATTTGAGTGACATTTAATAGTAAAATATTACTTAAATTTATTTTACTTTTATACTTTGTTTTCTGTCTTTGATAAAATAAGTAAGTTGGTATTGTTTAAATATTCAAGTTTATTTTGATTTCTTTGTATTTTTTTGGTGTCAATTTTTGGAAATTTTGCTTTAAAGATAATAGAAATAATTAATGTTATTTATTAAACTTATTTTAATGTAAACAGGTTGATTAATCTAAACTGATTTAAAATGTTAGTCCCAAAATTCAATTACTAGATATTGTAAATGCATTTATCTTAAGACTAAATATAGTATATTCATTAATGATTTGTTTAGCATGGAAAAATGTTAAAATATAATAAATCTGAAGAAAAAAAAACCAGGTGTATTAAAATGTGAGAAAAAAAAAATTCATATGCACATATTAGAAATGAATTTCTTCACTTAAATTGTCCTAACCTTGCATGTATGTATACACTAACCAAATGGCTTTAAATGTGATTTAAATAATGTAATGACATGTTTTATCTTTTTAGAAATTCTTTGAAGTCGAAGATGCCATTGAAGGAGAGAAGAAAGAACTTCAAGATAAGGTTGAAAGTTTAGAATCTATTGTAAGAATGTTAGAACTAAAAGCAAAGAACTCGGCAGATCATGGTAAGTTCAATTCTAATTATTAATCAGAAATTCTTTATATTTTAAAAGTTTATTCAATATTCAAATTTTAAAGAATATTTTATTGGGTCTATTCCCTATTAAAAATCAATTCTGTTTTAAATTTTTAGTTTATGAGAATTGGGACTGTAGTTAAACTATAAAAAAAAAGTCTTAGCTTTTTTTTATTTTATAAACTAAAGTTTCAAAAGTAGATATCCCATGGAGTCTGAGGTGTTGCTTGGGTATATCTATCAAAGCACATTCCAGGGTTGTCTATAACTTTTTTTTTTTTTTTTTTTTTTTTTTTTTTTTAGTGTAGCTGCAGAGTATTTACTGAATTCTTCATGTCTCATATTTGCTTATTGCAGTTCAATATATGACAAGTGAAAGGGACTAACGTAGTACTTGGGAAGTCCACTAAGTGTTCCTGGAATTAATTTTATGTCACCCATATCAGATGTGGGGTTGTTACCATGGCCTCACTAGTAGGGAATATGGGAAATATAATGGAATGCAGATGGTTAGTTAAAAGGTCTGTAAGTTGACAGGCTGGATACATTCATTTTTTTGTAGTCTATCTAATAAGTTGCAATCAATGTTGTATCAATACTAAACTTTACTGTGTGTTTGAAAGAGCTAGAAACATGATGCCAATCTCTCATGATCTCTGAATTTTTAGATTCAGGAGAGTCACAGTAATTTATGTTATGGTATCAATAATAATACCTTTATTGGTTGACAACTAAAGAAACTATTGAATGCAGTGCATGTATAGTGCATTCACTGATAGACTGAACAGTACTTGTATTGAATTGGGATGTGATTTGATGCAATTTTCCCTTTTTGTTGGTTGCTTGTGATTCCATTTTTGTATGCCCTGTAATCATCAGAATTTAGTCTGGAATTCATAATTCTGGTGTGTGTGTGTGTGTGTGTGTGTGTGTGTGTGTGTGTGTGTGTGTGTGTGTATGTATATGTATATGTGTATATATGTATATATATTTGGTACTATTGCTTGAGAAAAACCTAAAACCATTACTATATTTTTTCGCAATCATTCCATAGTCAAACTGTCCCTGTCACATAACAACTTTACTTATTACATGACACATAATCTAGCTGATTAAATTTCTACAAATTCAATGGACCATTCAGTGTACTACTGTCTCAATTGTATGAATGGACATATTCATTCAAAAGTTGTATCTAAATACATAAGGTTTTTTTTATCTATTATTAAAGAATATTCATTTTTAGAAAACAAAATGAATTTTTTTTTTTTTTTTCTTTCTTTCAGTATCCCGATTGGAAGATAAAGAATCAGAAATGAAGAAAGAATATAATAAATTGCATGAAAGATATACGGAGGTAAGTTTTATATTAGTTTACATAGCACCTAAATTGTAGATGTAATGTTTAATGAATTACATAGGCTGGTATCCTCACTTTAGTTGTGATTAAAATAGATGTGGCTGAAATAATTCATGAAATTCCTTTCAGCCTTTTAATTAAATATTTCTTTTGTAATAATAAAATTTAGAATGTTTCTAACTTCTATATGCTGATTACTTATGTCATTTTAAACGGATACTTAGTTTTGTCTATTTGGTATAATTGCTATGGATAAATTTTATTTTTTTAAATAAACTTTGTTAGAAGAATTATGCATTTTTGTATAGAATTTCTTTTTGTCATTAAAATTGTAAATTAAAATTGAATGAGTTGTAAAATAAAATTATTAAAATTTCTTCAGCTTTTCCGCACTCATATGGATTATATGGAACGAGCAAAAATAGTAATGGGTACTGATCGCCTTGCTGATCTTGCAAATAGCCCACGTGTAAAGTATGTAGTTTTCTTGTTTATTGCTTTATTTTATATATTTTTATATTATATATTTGAAATGCTTGTTGGCTCTATGTAATATTTATTTAATGATTATTTTATGTTTGAAGGGAGCTTTGTAAGACTTGTAATTGTTTGGGTATCAATTGATAAAGCAATTAGTGATCAATTTATAGAATGTTTATATTAGCCTGTATTGTGTATATTAAAGAGGCTATAGAATTTTAACTTGGAACACAGCACATTTAAATTTGTATGGAGCATTAAATAAACGCTGGTGGGGACATTCTTATTTTGTGCGTGTGTGTGTGTAATGTATATGACTTTGATATCATGGAGCGATAAAGTATATGTAGATATAAACAAATACAATATTTTGTTTGCATAGAAATCTATTCTCTGCTATTTGTGATAAATGTTCAATGGTTACAATTCCCTTTTTATAAAAAAATAAAGTTCTATTTGTAATTCTTTTCAAATAATTGTCTTTATACTGTTTAAAAGAAATCCTCCCATAGTGTTTGTACCTAAGGAACTTCTTTTTTCCCTATTGATATTAAGATATTGTAAACTTAAATTTATTAAAGATTTATTTAAGTGCTTTAAAATTCAATTTTTATGTAATTTTTTTTTTTTTTTTTTTTTTTTTTTAATGATAATGATTATTTTTTTTTACTTTATTTTTCAAACCAGAAGTGGATTCCAATTACCAAATTTGAGGCCTGTCAATGTCAGCATCTATGGCGGAGCAGGGGACACTCCAGTAAAAGGGGAAAACAGCCCAGTTGGTTTTGATGTATTATCACCAGCCAGAGCACAATCCTCTAATACCAGTCTCAAAAGTGAACTCAGCGATGCTGAATCCCCAGAAAAAATGTCAACTCGTAAAAGTGCAAGTAAGAGTATTGAAGTGGAATGTAAAACACAAACTACAGAAAAGAGCCAAGTAACAGATGCTATTGATGTCCGGGAATCAGGAACAGCTACAAGTAAGATGACAGTTTATTTCACTTTAGTGCGTGTGTGCGTATGTATGTGCGTGTGTATTTCTTTTGTGCCCCACCCCCTTTAAAAAAAATCGTTCACTAAAATTATTTCATTATGGCATGGAAACAGCTGTTCTAGAGAGATGATCTGAAAACAGTTACTTGAATCAAGTAAATTATTTGATATTATAAAAAATATCATTTAAATTGCTGAATATCAGTCATCTCAGTATTATTAAAAATGTACTATAAAGACATAGAAAAAGTACTTAAATTATTTGTCATCCATGATTCTCTCCCCCAAAATGTTAAATGGATTGTAGGATCCACTGAGTTTTCACTGGTTTCAAACAAGCTATAAAAAAATTAAACTGTAAAATTTCTTATTTATCTTGTGTATAATTGTGAATTGGTTAATTTGTATTCTACTGTACACCCTCTTCACTTGATGTAATTGTAGTTAGTTTTTTAATTTTTTTTTAATAGTTTTTTTTTATTATGCTTTACCCTATAATTGCTGTCATTGTTGTGATTATCACCCTACCATTTTATTCTTCATGTTGCATGATAAGCAGTTTATTCCTTGCACATAGAGAATAAGAATTACTTTTCACAAAAAGTAATGCCAACAATATTTTCTGTACAAAGTTGGCACTATTTTGCACTTATTCAATAATGGTGTTGTGTTGGTTTGTTTGGGCACAGTTTGGCATGTTTTCTGGCTGTGAGCTACCATAGGCAAGTTGTAGCTTGCTTGTGACCATTTTCCTTCCAAATACTCAATGTTGTTGTTTTTTTTTTGTTTTTTTTTTTTTGTTTTTTGGTTTTTTGGTTGTTTTTGTGGGGGTGGGGGTATGTGGGTGTTTTTGTTTTGCAGATTTCTTATAATAGATATAAAATTCACTTCAAGATTTGCTAATTAAATCATTGATTTTTTTTTTTTTTTTTTCATACCATGTACTACTTTAAAGTTTTGAAAAAGAACAATTTTAAAGTTTATATTGCTCTAATATAGCATATTGCAAGACTTTTTTGACATAATTTCCTTTTACTAAAATTATGAAAATCTGTGCTAGAATTTGGTAGCCATAATGAAGTTTGAACTTTCATAATCACTTTCATTTAGGCATATTACTTTAGATTTGAGTGAAAGTTGTTGAAATCTCTAAGAAGGCTGTGTCATTCTTAGGATATGACAGTTCAGTAGTTGTATAACAATTTACTAGTTTTATTTGCAAAACTAGTGTAATTTTTAAGTACATTTTGGGAAAATATTCTGTTGTAAATTACATTTTCTTTTTAAATTTCTTATTTTTAATGAAGTGTGGTTTGTGATAACTTCAGTGAATAATGTTTAGATATGAAGTATTTTATACACATTGTTCAATTGTTTCATAATTGAGCATATAAAATCTGAAATTTATGACTGAATATTTCAGTTGATCTAATTGAATTTTATCTTGAATTCAGAAAATTATTTCTATAATCTTCAAATATAACTGTTCATTTTGCAGTATGTAAAAATGAAGTAACTTTTTGAAAAAAATTTTTTTTTCTTATAATGAAGTTGGTAGGATAAGTAAGATATATAGGTAGAGAAAAATCACTACATACACTAGACTATTTGAATTCTACCAAGAGTCTTTGTATGTATTTATTTGCATGAAATTTTGAGCTTAACAAAGTTAACATTGAAATATTAACTAAAGCCTTTGCTAAATATTGGCAGATTATTTTAAGCTTTTTTCCTAATAAAAAGTTACTTTGTACTTAAAGTATTTTTTACTGAAAAAAGCTTTATTTACCTCCTTTAACTCAAAACTAAAAAGCAAATGATTTAATGTGAACTATAAATGCAGATATTAAAAATAAGCTGTTTTGTAAGATATATTAGAGTATTAAGATTGATTTGTTTCAACAAACTTTGTGTGGGATGAAACTTAATTCTGATTTTTGGTGGCGTCTCTGTGGGTTGGGTTTTTTGGGTAAGCAACATTTCAAGCATCAAAGCAACAAAAATCTTCTTAATACATCGATTTCATTCTCTACTTCAGCTTGATCCAAAATTAATTGTTGTAACTCCATGATTCAAAATATTGACTGGAATACATTTTGTTGATATTCTTTATAATACAAAAAGGATGAATTAAAATAAGTGTGGTTAGTCGGGGGTTGAGAGATTGAAGCTCTACCAAGCTAGAGAAATACTTAGGCAGTAATGTATTTTTACTTTAATTTTATCTTTTAAAATCTGACTTGTATGTCCTATTATTCAAGACACATTTTTTCAATTCATTGTTTTCAAATGTCCATCTTAAATAATTTCTGTACAGTATAAAGCATTTAGCAGAATGTATCGGTTGAAGAAAAAGGGCAGATTTTATTTTTCCTGACCTTATGTGTGTACTTTATCTAGACTTGAGTTGGCAAAAATCAAAGTGTGAGCCTTACCTCATTGTCTACAAAGTGTTGGGTTAGATGGGGTTTGAGGAAATATAACCATATAATAAATTGAACTAGAAATTCAGATACACACATGTACGCGTTATTTAAAAAAAAAACACATCAACATCTTTATTTAGCATCTTAGTTATACCAATAGCATAATTTCACATTTCCAACGAGAATATAACTTTAAAAATTTTTTTTTTTTAGTTAGATGAAAGTGTGTATGTTTTCTTATCAGTTGGAACATTGCTTGAATAGTTTGTAATTATCTGGGATTCTTTTGGGGTTTTTTTTCTTTTTGTTTCTGTTTGTTTTTTGCATTTTTAATTTAAAAAAAAATTCATTTTATTTTTGTTAACTGTTTTGGTTGGTTATGAAGCTTTGCTTTGCTCAATAGAGAATGCTGGCACAGTTATGGCTACAAAAACTCCTCCAGTCCCGGAATTGAAGAATGCTACTCTCCTTGAGAATATGAAAAATATCCTAAAGGAATCTAGACAAAACAGTGAAGATATGATTGTTGTGGAACCTTTACCAGATCCAAATTTATCTACATCCAGTGTAGTTAAGAACCCTGAGTCAGTAGGTGAGTTGGCAGATTTCACAATCACAAGTGATTTCAGAAAGCTCAAAATCATCTGTAAAAGAAAATGTTGAAATAACTGAGACATTTTATAGGTTTGTAAAAATTAGTTATCAACCGGAGGTTTAAAATTTATGCTATCCTTTTTACCTGGATACATTTAAAAGATTATACCTTTTTTATATTTATTTAAATGTGTTAAATTAGTTGATTGATTTTTAAACTTATTTTATCTAAAAGCTTTGCTATTTACTAACTGAATTTGGAGTCTTATAATTCAAGGTGGGTTTTTAATTATTGACTTGCATCCTTCTTGTTGAACACTAACATCAATATCTAGGCTTAAAAGCTCTTGTCTTAGGTTTTTTCTTTTATATACTTATTTTTTGTCTAAATGATCTATTAAGGAGATACTTATAGAAGATTAAATAGTTTTTAAAAGTAAATTTGAACACATTTTCTCATATTTTTAAGGATTAGTTGTTTTTCTCAAAAGGAAAACAAATATGCTTATTACTTTTTATATTGGATGTAAATCGGTATGTTTATAACTTTACATTGTATAATGTGATCTCAAATGTAGACTAAAAAACCTTATTGCATGTAAATTTTACATGTATTTTACAGAAGTTCTGTTATAAAGAAAATAATCTGCAAAAATTGATGTTTTTATTCACTGCTTGACACAATTATTTCCCCCTGCAAATGTTGCATGAATGTTTTGCTTTTGCTTTATGGGTTTTTCTTTTTAATTTTATGCATGTGCATTTTTCTAATATATTCTTTTGGTGATTTCAGCATTTCTTTGAAAAATGTTTTTATATATATCATGTGATTTATATTTTTTAATATATTAAGGCAGTCATGAATTACTCAATTATGCATATAAAGAAATTGGTAAATAATTTGTAGTGAATATTTTATAAAAGATCTAAATCATGTTTTAGATTTGCAGATATAGTCATTGAAAATTTTAATGTCTATGAAAAGCCTTTCTCAACTCAAACCAATAGTGTAACTTCAGTGTGTACAGCCTGAGAAGCCCTTAAGTTTGTCATCCACTGTTACCCCCAAAGTGCTGCTTAAGGCAGACCCTCTTGTCCCCCTCCTACTAGCACGGCAAAATTGACTAGTGATGCAATTTTATTTTCTGTTGGTATATTACAATATGAATGTTTTGCTCCTGGGGTGAAAATTAAAAATTACCTGCAATATAGACTCTAAAGTGCACTACTTAAGCATACAGTTTTAGTTTAAAAATACTATTAAATATATTTTGTCAGTAATTTTGCAATAATTATAAATAGGACATTTTTGATAGTTTTTTTTTTTTTTTAAGTACTTTAAAAACTTTATTAAGATACTTTGGTTGCAGTTTTCATAATGAATTAAAATCAAAGGTTTTAGCAACAAAAAGAGAATAAACAACCCTTGCTATATTGTACTCGACCATATATCTTCATGTAATAGTACTAAGAATATTTTTTTATCTTTTTAATAAAATTTTAAAATTTTGGTATCATTATAAAATCCTTTTGACACAAGGAAACAAATCAGATTAACAGAAGAAACTTAGCAAATGAACCACAAAATTGAAATTTAAAACACCTTAAAGGCTGTTGAATGCTTGTATATATCTGGAGATGTTACAGGTCAAAACTTATATTAGAAACATTCATTACCGCAAAGAACAAAATTCTACTCAAGATTTCATTCTCTTCAATATGACTATTTTTATAAACCTCTTTGTTTTTGATATTGTCATCACAAGATTTTAGCTGATCCATTATTCATTCTACAGATTTCCTCAAATCTACTGTCTGGAAAGTTTTTTTTTCTTCTTTCCAGTTAAAACAAATAAAATTGGTATTGAAGAGATATAGTATCAAAGAGAAAATTTTTAAAATGCAGCATCACTCATAATAGTCATTTTATCAAAAAAATTTTTTTTTTTTTTTTTTTTTTTTTCCCCCAATTATGCATGCAGGTTTTATGTGACCTGTTCTCAAATCTTTTTGTTAAATTCTCCAATATTTGCAATAAGTTCTGGATAACATTGAGGTTTTGATCCCTGGCTGTGTCTTGGAATGCCCTGAGTCTTTGATCCCTTCATCTACATTGTAATTATTGATCTTAAGTAGTCTCTAGTCTTGATGTTGAAACATCTGTGAGTCACCACCTGTTGTTGTGTGTCACAATTAATCAAGTTAACAATTTCTAACAGATTGAAAATACAACTAAGAAGCCAGATGGATATTTAACAACAATGACTGGGTGTCACTTTCATTTATTGTTGTAGATTACAACTTCTCACATGTCTATTTTACATAATTTGCAACAGTGAGAGGAGTATAAGCTTGATAGTTTTCCTATGAATCATTGACTTGATTTCTCATTACCACAATAGGTTAATTAATAGACTGTAGTGTTGCAACTTCTCATGAGTGTATTTTAACATGACATGCAACTGTGGAGAAGAGTAACATGATAGCTTTCCTGTGAATCATTGGTTTCATAAGAAATTGAATTTCTCCTGAATACAATTTTCCTAATTGAAAGACTATGACTCTATGGATGTCACAACTAATAGTTTTCAATATCAGTTATATTTAGAACTGGAGACTTTGTTCTCTTTTATTTTTGGTTATTCTGCTATGCTTGCTTAAAGATCTCTAGTGATTTCTACTTGTTTTTCTCATTTCTCCTTGAAACTAGGCTTTCCTGCTTAAGGCAACTGTTAATTCCATATTCTCCATATTTCTACTCTAAACTACAGACAGAAGTGAATGTGGTGTCTGCTACTATTCTCTTGGTTTGACAACTGTTGCTTCTGACTCTGTGTCTCTTGAGTGCTTTTTTGAATCGGTTGTTGTCTCTTCAAAATCCACAAGATGTAATGACCAGCCAATGGTGACTGGCCTAGTCCCCTACTCCAAACTTTATCACTTTGTGCCTTCTGTCTTTTCATGACTGCTGGTTCTTTTGTGCTGTCACCTGTGATGAAGTCCTAAAAGGATTTACCAATTTGAAATGATCAATATTTCCCTCAACTTGAACTAAGTCACCTGATCCAAATTCCTCTGTTTCTGACTTTGACCAACTAAGAAAACACTGACCTAGCATGAATGATAACTAGACCAATAATGTTCAAATTCTGAATTTTCTGGGTCAATCCTAGCTCAAGGCTATAGGCCTGATGTTTATCAGTTGGTCATCTCAGCCGATCTTCTGTTATCTACTTTGGATTTCAAGTGGCTTTGACCAACTAATTATTGTTCCTTGGTCAGCTTATATGAAGTGGGCCACCCACTTACTAATCTTGCATTAAATTCCTTTTTCTGGTTAACTGACTGTTGAGTATGGTTTGATCCTTGTCATTTCTTTTCAATGAATTGATTAATCAGAACTAATCAACCCTCTTAATTTTTTAAATCAGTTTTGGTATTAGAAACTCAATCTTTCTTTTGTCTTTTCCCTCCAAACTTATATAAAATGAGTCTCTCTAGACTACATAGGCTAGATAACAGACCCCATCATATTTGAGGTCAATGTATCCTCTGTAACAGGGTTGGGATCCCTACCTTCCCTGGTTCAAATTCCATATGGTGTTGAAATCTGTAGTAGTTTAGGTTTTATGTCAATTGAAATATTTTCTGTTAAAAGGGGCAAAGAAAACCATATTGTGTTGAAATCTATACTAGTTTGGGTTATGAAACTAGCAAATTCCTTACTTTTCAACGTTCTCTGTCAATTAGCTGGAACTTTTTTTATTCCAGATATTGGCTGTAGCTTTGTTCCTAAAGTCTGGCATTAAATAGGGGCTAGTCTCTTTCTTTATATCCTTTCCAAACCTTTCCTATATATATACATGGGATGTTATTAATGCAATTTTTCTTCGGATCTTTCTCTCGTATAAGAAGTTTGGAGACCCCACTGTTGTAACATTAAAATAATTCTGGATCTGTTCTGCTCTTTTTAAATAAGGAATCTTTGCTGTAGTTACATAATTGGTTAGATTCTTTGCTCAGGATACTCTTACTATAATACCAACTAAGGCTGGATAGTTGTTACATTGAAGGGAGTTATTAATGGTACTATAACCAAGGGAATTTTATTATGTGGCAATTTTTTTATTTTTTTCAAAAAATAATTTCTGATTCTAAAGATTTGGTAACATTGCCACACAAGATTGGAACAAGCTGCATATATAACTGAAAAAAAAAAATAGAATAACTATTGGTGTTTTTCAGTTATTTCACTTTGCTACCATTTTTAAAATTTATTTTTAAGCTGAGAAAAACTCAATCTTTCCATACAGGCAGTATATTTGGGGAAGCTTATAGAATGGATCAGTCTAATTGTTTGACACATAATATAGATTCAATAATTTGACAAAAAAAATTTGGAATATTAATGACTTATTGACCACAGCATATAGCATGCTTATATTACAATTGCCTAAGATTTCAAATTTTTTAAGGTAGATTTGCTCAGTTAAATATCTGTATTAATTCTTAGTATAAAATTGTATTAACTATCAATTTCTCTTAAGGAATTAACTTGAACAGAATGTTATCTCGGTATTGTGCAGTACAAGTTAATAATAGCCAATAATTTGAGCAAGTATCCTATCCTTTTTATTCAATTTATTAGTATAAAACATTGCCTTTGCTGCTACAAAACTATCATTTTTAAATGCTTTTTTACTTAGATTTTCATATAGCATGTCTTTTCTTTTGACTGCTCAAAAGTTAATCATTTTACATAATGTTAATTTCTTTTGATATTTATGCATATCAGTATACTTTTTTTAACTAATCATTTTACCATTTTAAAACAAGGCCCTGTTTTTATGTGAAAGAAAAAGTTGAATAAGTTTTATAGTACTGAAATTTAAAATTAGGCAGTTTAAAAAAAAACTATATGAAATTGTTTTAAATAATTTTTTTGGAAGATACTCATTGATTATATTAGCATTCCCAGTTTGTTTGTTTCTTTTTTTGGGGGGGGGCGGTTAGGTTATTATTTAATCACATTAGTTATATAGAGCTCTGTAAATGAAGTTCAAAACTGTTTGAATTATGCAAAAGTGGTTCAAAAGTTATGAGAATTTAAAGCCCTGAAAATGGGTGGACATGATTTTGTTAAAAAAAATGTCAAATGATGGACCAATTCAAAACCAGAAATTTAGTAATTTCTTCACAATTTCTTTATTTTTCTATATCTCTATGCCATAACCTATTATTTAGAGAATAAGAAGTATGGATAGCTTTTTTTATTTTATAAAGTTTACCACAAGATCATTCAACATTTTCATTTTAATACTGCATGTATACACATAGTATTAATTTGAATAAATAACATCACTTTGAACTTGAAAATACATTCTTAAATACCTATGTTGAATTACATACAAGAAATAGAATACCTATTTACATATTTTTTATTTTTTTTTTTAAACAAAGTCAGTCCGGCGTGTGCTGACAGTTTTATTTACATTTCTTGTAAAAAGTTTTTTCAAAATTTAAACTTTGACAAAAATCCCTGACAGTACTATGCATTTTCAGCTCTTCGAAGCAAGATATCGTTTTAACTTGCCGTAAAAAATAATTCAATAGATAAAAACACATACAAATTACTTATTTAGAAAGAGATTATTTTATTTTATTTCCAACCATATATATATTCTTAAGTTTGGACCTGAAATATGTGAGAAATTGTGATTTTTAAACCGATTATGTCTGAATTTGTCAATGTTCACCAAAATCAATGAAAGTGCTGGCGTTAATTTTCTTTATCTCCATAAAAGATGGAATTTGGAAAAAATTAGTACAGAGGGATCTTAATCTTTTAAAGTTGACAGTTTTTTTTCTTTTAAATACAAATTGCATTTACTTGAAAGTCTTATAATTCAGAAATTATTATATTAGTAAATTTATTTAAGCAAATATATTCTTTTTATTTATAAAAATTTACTTTATTCTACATTGCAGTAATTGATGTTGTCAAAAGTAATAAATAAAGTGAAGCCCACATGGAATTCTGTGCTTCATTTTATTGATTTACATTTTTAGTACCCTAATTTCTACTAAGCATATTTACATGACCAATGCAAGATTTTATTTCAAAGCTGTTGTGTAGATTGTTAACGAGTGACTGGCTATTATTTGATGCATCTTCTTAAGCACCTATTAAGTTGCATTTGCTCTGATTAGTAGTACTATTTCAAATACCATGAGCCCATTGTTTACAATCAAATCAGTTTAGTGATGTGACATTTATCAAGGTCAGAGGTTTATTGTGAATTTAGGAGTAAGAAGATCTTGTGAAAGTATTTGTTGTAGGTGCAAAGGAAAATGTATTATCAAACTTGGTCAGTTTAGGAATTTTATAACTTTAATAATATGCTTTTGCATTTTATAATAAAAATGTTAACTTCTTTAAAAGATTTTCAGTTAAAATGTTTTTTTTTTTTTTTTTTTTTTTTTTTTTCCAACCTTTTACTTGTATTACAACACTGGGCTTTAAGTGTAAACTCTACATAATTTGAAAATATTAGTTTATAAGAAACTTATTTTATTAAAATGCTGTGGATATATAAAAAAAATGCTTCTTCATTTTACTATTGTGGAACACCATAAAAATTAAGACCTTTACAGCTGTAAAGTTTATATATATATATATATATATATATATTTAATTTATTAAGTTGCGATCTGAAAAAAAAACAAAACTTCATACAATGACTGCTATTTACACAGTAGCATTGCAACCAACAAAGCCTTCATCAGATGATGACTCTGGGTTCAGGTATGGTTTTCAGACCCGAAGCATCATTACCACTAACCCAGAGCGCCCCAGCAGTATCTCACGATACCACCAGACTTTGAATAAATACTATATTATTTACTATAACTGAATAATTCAAAGTTTGAGAACTGATAAGAATTTAATTTGGTTGAAATATATTAGGTCATGAATATACAGAAAATATTTGATCTTCTACAACCAATCAAACCAATTTATAATAAATCCTGATCATAAATAAGACTCATACAACTTAAGATAATTCTATTTCTATTAAAACTAGAATTACATTGTTAATGTTCTATTCATAAGAATGTTATTACAATGTTTTTGCAGGAGTAGGCAATCTTAGAACCCGCCTATTTGCTTTATCACTTTCATCCTTATCTTTTGTATAAAGAGTAGTCTATCAAGCATTTTTGAATTGATTTTTTTTTTCTTTTTATGAAAACAAAATTCTTAACATTTGTAGTTAATCTTGAAATATTACATTTAGCTTTTAACCTTTAACTCTATTGACTTAAGATTAAAATTAATAATTAAATTTGAACCTCAAATTGATTAGACTTTTTTGTTTGAGGATTAATCTACTTTGCTTACCTGCTTGAATATGCAATGTTTAATAAAGCATCTTTCTCATATTATTGCATCCTTACACCATATAATTTCTTGCAAAAATATTTATCTTTGAATCACACAGCTTTATATTCTAAAAATATCTGCAACTTCAAAATATTCACACTTAATGCTTCATTTCTCTTTCCAATGTTTGCTTACCTTACGGCTTACTTTACTTATTAACGGTAAGTCATCCTTCTTTTTTTTTTCTCTGCCCTTTTCAATACAAAATCTTCTTTGCCTTCCATTAACATTTTTAATTATATATAACTATATATAAAATGCTTTCCTTTTCTTAAGCACATATTTTTCTTTGCTTTTTAATTTTTCTATATATTTGCATGCGCATGTCATATCACACGCTCTTTTAATTATGTTACTAGTGGGTGCATATGTGTAGATATATACAAAAACTAAATTTAGTTTTAAAGAAAATAAGTAAATTTAAAAATTGCACATGTTACTAAAATATTTTTGTTTGTATTTCTGATGCCACTGCATTAAGGGATTGACATCATTCAAAACTTGTCACTTCATTAAGGGATTGACATCATTCAAAACTGGTCACTTCATTAAGGGATTGACATCATTCAAAACTGGTCACTTCATTAAGGGATTGACATCATTCAAAACTTGTCACTTCATTAAGTCATTCAAAACTTGTCACTTCATTAAGGGATTGACATCATTCAAAACTTGGTCACTTCATTAAGGGATTGACATCATTCAAAACTACTTCATTAAGGGATTGACATCATTCAAAACTTGTCACTTCATTAAGGGATTGACATCATTCAAAACTTGTCACTTCATTAAGGATTGACATCATTCAAAACTGGTCAATTAAGGGATTGACATCATTCAAAACTTGTCACTTATAATGTTTGGAACCAATGTAACCATTAAAGAAATTTATTTTGACAAACTTTTAAACTTAGATGTTTGAATAGTTTTTAAAACTTTTTCTGTAAATTGATTATTCACTTTTTTAAATTTGTAGGTATATTGATTTGCAGTTTCTTATAATCTACTGTGCCATCCTAATAATATAGGCTTATAAGTTATGTTTATATATATGATAATGATCCCACAAACCATATTAAGGAGCGATGTCATGAAGCTCCTTCAAAAGATGTTATTTTAAAGTGAGATGAAAGGAATACCATAAGGGTTTTTTTTTTTTTTTTTTCTTTTTGTAAATGAGATTATTCGGAATGGAAAAAATTTTAATTTTTTAATTTAAATATATAATGTATAAGTGTAATCTAGAAAAATTATTCAAGATTATAAAATGTTTTAAACTATATATATATGTGTATATATATATATATGGAGAATGAATATGAAAAGTGTTAGCATATAAAGGTGCTCAATGCTAAAATAGCAGAGCATATTTAAAATCACAAATATTATGGTATCAATTTTCCGTAACTATAGTTTCATGTGTATTATGCAGTCTTCAGATGGTTAGATATTAAAAAAAGTAGCTTGTTCAGTGTTTATATAATGTAAAGTGTGCTTACACAATAGAATGTTGTTACATAAGACTTATATTTAAAAACATAACTATGCTTACTTTTTAATGCACACAGTGTCCAGATGTATAAATAAATAAAAGATAAATAAAACTTTGAATTAATAGCGGTAAAAAAAAAAAAAATATGGGATTAATTAGGTTCAGGTTGTAAATGACATAAGAGAAATTTGTTTAAATGTCTACATTTGGAAACTAGTTCACTTCTTTTGTTGTGTAATATATATATTAAAATTAATAACTACTGCTGTGGTTTGTAAACAAAATGAAACTTAGGAAATTATTCCAAAACATAGAAAGTTAGTATATATTATTTTGAAAAAAAAAAAAAAGAATGCTGTTAATGATAATCAAATAAATTTATCACATTTTCATTTCACTTGGAAATAACTTTTTGAAGGAGTTTCATGAAATTGTTCCTAATATTGCTTTGGTAATGGCTAATATGTCCAATATATATATATAAAGAAAGCAAAATACTTGAACATTGGCAGAAGTATTTATTCATTCATTCATTCATAAATATATCCCCTGAATATTGGGGGTGGGGTTTCCATATTTCCATACTTATATATAACAGTATCGCTATCAAAATTCTTTGAAATAGTAAATTTAGCATGTCTTTATCACTAATCCTCCTAACATCACTGTACTACACTGTAAGGCACTTATACTGAGAACTGGTTTTAAATTTCTTGTTTTGTTTACCTTTTTGAAAAGATTAAATTGAAGATAGATAAAATCATCTTTTACTTAGGATGTAAAGTATATACTTGTTGCATATTCAATTAGTATAATTCCCAACTCTATTTCTTTTTTAAAATTGTAAAATCTCTTTGTAAAGATTCTTTTTATATGAAGTACTTATATTTTTTCAGCTTTAGATCGGTCAGCATCTGACATTGTTCCTAACACACCGGAGTTAGATGAACCAGAGGAAGCGATCATCAATCAAACTAATGAAGCAAATAAGAAAAACATAAAGTAAGTTTTTTAGTTTTTAAATTTTTTTATTTATCTATTTAAAAATTTCTTTTATATATCGAATTCATAAGATTTTAGTCTTTTATTTATATATATATATATATCTATATATATATCTATATATATCTCACCATTATACTTCTAATAGTCTAGCTAAAAACGTGACCATATAAATTCTGAAAAAGTAATTCTAATAGCTTACCAAATATACTGAAATAGTAATTGTCATCAATATAATAACATGGCATCTTGTGAATGTCCTTTCTCATCTAATGGAATAGTAATTCTGTACTCTTTAAAATTTGTATTGATTCGATGAAATGGAGAAACCAATACAGTCTATTCATTCTGATGTTTTTTGGTCTTGCTTTAGAATTTAATGCATCTCACCTGCTTCTTAGATATTGAATCTTTTGGATTGGTCTTAAACTTTAGCTTTTATGCAAGTAGCCAGTTTAATTACTTTTAATAATTTTGTTAAATCAGCAATAGATGTCTTACCCACTGGAGATATTTCAAACCTTCTTGAGCCCGGTTTTAAAAAGGAGTGTTCAACTAAAAGTGTTGAACAATGAATCTCTTAATAATATTCTTTTTAGGCTGTTTTGAATGAATAATTTGAAGCTATTTTTTCAAATAGCTTCCCTTTCTTCTTCTTATTACTCTAAAATTTGGGATAGACCTTTTAAAAAAAGTGGATGTTAACATTACATTTTAAAAATGTTTCCTATTAATTTCAGAAGAAATAATGAATCCATATTCAGCGAGTTTGCAATGCAGGATTCAGATCTTATTGGTGATGTTGACTTTGGTGCTGATATAACTGGTAAGTCACAAATTTCTTTTTTTTTTTTTTTTTTTTTTTTTTTTTTTTTCTTTTCCTAAGCCCATAAAAAAACTGAGCATAGTGGAATAGTTACCAATGTGTTAAGTCTAAATAGTTTTATTTAATAACATTCTCATTTTCTTTCACGTCTTAAAAAAGACATTGAATTGAAATATACTACTTGACTTTTTGTAGCTGAAGTAAAATAACTTTTGTATTCATATCATTTTTTTACTGCTTAACTAGATGCCAAATCCTAGTGTCGAATACAATTAGGAAAAAGAAAATATCAAATATCCATTTAATCTTTAGAAACAAATATCAAACTATCATTTTTAAATTGAGTGAAAATTTAGTTCAGTTCTTCTCAATATTATTACCAGTTTCCAGTAGTTTATTATAGGGTGAGATTAAAAGTTAATTTTTTTTTTTTTTTTTTTTTTTTTTTTTTAGTCTTTAAAAATATTCATGTAAAATTTTACTTATTTTTGAGATTATTTTTCTATAAGGAAAAATTTATCACTTAAATATTAAATCTATATTCTGAGTAATGTCATGTTCTTTTTGCATTCACTGAAGTTTTAAGTTTATAGAATATCTTAAATGTTATTCTTGCAAAACAAATTTTTATGCATTACAGGTAGTGCAGTAAACCCAGGAGAATATGCTTCGTCAGGTATTGTGACAAAAAATTTAGACTTCATATTGAGTATATGGTTTGTCAATGTGTGCATGAATATGCCTGTTTAATAAATCACATACACAATAAAATCTAATGCTATTGCATGAATGTTGTCTTGTTGTACATGCCTTATTTTTTCCTTTGTGGATTTTTAGTTGGTCAATTTTGCTGGATTTCTTACAATTTATTTGCATGTCTTGTTTCCAGGAAATTGGGATAACTTTTCAGATGATCTGATCTGTTGCTTGTGAAATTCAGAACATCATTTTTTTAATTATTTTTTTTTTTTACAAATTCATTTGCACGTTTTGTTTCCACAGAAGTACCTGCTGAATGTTTTACTTTTTCTGTGTTTTAGATAGCAAAATGTTCATTCCATAAAGCAAAACAAAAAAATAGTTATATAAATTTAACTTTATATTTCCTACTAATAGTTCTTTAGTTATAATTCAACTGTTAAGTGGCTTAAATCTACATGCATGAACGTACAGAATATCCTGATGATTTAAATCAAAATTATTAATTTTCATTTTTCTATGATTATTAACTCATGTTCTTGCATGCTCCCTTTTAACATAGATTCAGTTGATCTATATAATTCTTAGTTCATGTAAATGGATTATTAAAAGCAAAAAAGTTTTTCAAAATTATATGTACCAATCTCATAAGTAATATATTACTGAGCCATAACATGAAATATTTTGAATTAACCTTCCAAGCTATATACAAGGCTGTAAAATTAATTTTATTGAACTGCATCTGAAGATTTAGTTATCCAAATAAATCCATGAACCATTTTGATTTAAAATTTATATATATATATATATATATATATATATATATATATATACTTTCTTAGCCTTTGTTCCAACCTTTTGGGTGTCCATTTCATTTGGTAATAACCTTCAAGGAATCTTGATCAAACTGGTTTGTGGGCGTATGTTCTCATTCTTATCACATCTGGTTTTATTTTATATAATTATTCATACATTACATAGCTTGAATTAATCTGCCTTTCATTTAAGTATTTCTATCCTGATTTATGGGTTGAACTTGCAAATTTCAGGGAACCAGATGCAATAGGTCTTGTAAGAACCTAAAGATATCGTGTGTATATATATATATATATATAATGAGCACCATGTAGAAACCTAATTACAGGTTCTTGTGTATTGTAAACTTATTGTATAAATTTTGATCAATCCTTCTACATTATATACATGTTTGAGAAGATTCAGATGATATTCAGTTTGTACAATATCAGAACAGTATTCAAAAGCACTTAACAGTTTACCAAAGTAATCATTAATAAACTTTATTAACAAATGTCTATGAAAATCTGTTAGATGTGCCTCAAAACAGCCCATATTATTAGTACATTTAAAATCCTGCAATGTGTCTTATATATTACTAAGTAATAAAGGTTTACATGATATTTGGTTAATTTGCATACTGGTTTTAACAAAACCAGGTTTAATAAATAATTTTATTTAATTTCATTAGGCTTTCTAATTTCATATTTCAATACGTTAAAACTTAAATACTTGCACCCAGAGAGTGTATATTCTTGCTAGTATGCTTAATCAGTTTGTGTCATAGATGGTTTACCTTGATACTATCAATATATAATTATTTACAAACAAAATAAGGATTTCTTATATATATGGTCCTAATACTCTTGTGTTTCTATGTATTAATAACAGGTAAGACTTTGTCTATCCTTTATAGAATGCCAAACAATTTTAAGCAGAACTATCAAATTTTGTTTGCATGGTTATTGTTGTAGGAATTGGTAAGCCAGATTCAAATCCTAGATGAGGCTGTTTGCATTTCATGCTAATGCCCTTGGGATAGGCATAAATCAATATTCTTCCCCACCCCCAAAAATGATATAGTAAATAGAACAAACTGCATTCTTTGGCCTTGGTAAAACAACCAGTCTAGAAAAGAAAACTCTGAATTCAAATCTGCTGTACTAAACTTAAAAGTTGACCTAGTGTCCTAACCTGCTCATTCATGATTGTGTAAATACATATACAAGGAAGATTTTGTTTTTAAATTCCTCATAGAGTTGGAGTGGGGATTGAAGGCCAATTGGAAGGAATGCATGTTATGTTAACAGTATTTAACTTTCCAAACTTTAAAAAAAAAGTTGTTTCAATCAAATTTAATTTAGCATTTATTAATTGGATTTATTGTTAGTTTTTAAGTTAAAGTAATTTTTTAGCATTATTGCTTAATACTAACAATCTGGATTTAAAAAATAATTTAAATCTGATGTAATTGGAATTTAAAAAAATATCTCTGCAAAACTCCATGAAATTTTTCATAGAACAACTTCATAATATAAAAAATAGGATTGAATTTGTTTTCTATTATGTGGATTTATCTTTTATAATAACAATTCATTCAGTGTTTGACAATAAAGATTTTAAAATAACCAGATGTGGTCTAAAACTTGAACTGGTGTAGATTGACACTTTAGCTAGTTTTTAAAAAATCATAAAACCGCCTTCTTCATGAATGCAATTTTAAACTTTTGGTTTATACATGCATATAAGTATTATATACTGTAAAATGATAGATGTATTTTCACTGTCTATCATATTGCTAAAATGCTATGATATGCATATATATAATTTAGTAGTATGTTTATTGGAATGAGCATTTTGGGATGTGTTTGTTGCCTGCTGTGTTATTTTAATGCTTGTTCCATTTTTAATCTTTTTATTTCCTGACTACCACCTGAAAACAACAGAGAGTGATATTGATAAGGAAAATGACAGAGAGTCTACTGGTATGTTTCTACCCTGTTTTCTCCTGCTTACGGGGTAATGCTTCTGTTGGCTTGCTTTGGGTATTTTATTTCCCCCCTTTTTTTTCTTTTAGGAATACATTCCTTTATCATTAATTGACTAACCATTTTTTTAATAACTGATGTCTTTTTGGTGGTGTTTCTATTTTTTCCTTTTGTTTATGAAATTGTATATTATTTTAAAGGAACTTTATATTATGAAACTTTTTTCTTTTCTTTTTTTCTTTTTTTTTCTTTGGGCCAGTGTAAAGAAAATCTTTGGTCATTTTGGAATTTGTTCATATATTTTTATATGCTTTTTTGACATTAAGATGTGAATATCGAAGCTATACTGGAAAATTTAAGCAGTATTATATCTATATGGTTTTTTGGTTCAAATCATTAGATTGATTGTCGTTTCAAATTTGAAAATAATTGAAAGACATTTTTTTTCTCTTGATGGAAAATATAAAAATTGGGCTGTTTGGTGGAGATGTTCTATTGGGACTCTTCGTTGTTTTTTTTTTTTTTTTTTTTTTGTTTTTTTTTTGTTGTTTCTTTAAATCTTAATTTAGATTGGATTCTGTATCTATAGTTGTTTATTCTAAAACTGAAAGGCCATTCTGATTTCTCTGTATATTGTTTGGAACATACACATTATACAAGGTAAATAATATTTTGGCCATTAGTTTGATTTATAGAATTTACTGTAAATGAATTAGTATAATTGCAGTTTACAGCAGTCTTTTTCCACCTTTTTATTTTTTTGTTGGCAAAATTTATCATACATGTTTTTTTTTTTTTTTTTTTTTTTTTTTTTTTTAACTTTAAGATTTTATTACTTCCTATTGTATCTCTAAGGTTTTTAGGTCTGATATATCTGGTTCTAGAAACCTCTCTTCATTTGGGTTTTATCTGAAGGATTATATAATACCTATATTATATATATACATATTATACACATACTGCTGAAAAAAAATCCCAGCTGTTCAGACAGCAAAGCTTTCATCAGACTCTAGGATCAGGCATAGTTTTGGTGCCAAAGCATCATTATCACTAACTCAGAACTTAGTAACAGTATCTTACTATAATGATTATATGATCTTTCGCAGCAGTCACTAGTTTTTCTTTATATTATCTGAACTTTCACAAAGGTGTTTTGTAAATATGTGTCTCAGTTTAATGATTACTATAGAAAAATATGAATGATCTCTTCCATATAGCACACACAAGAGAATCTCTGCTTATAATCAACAATAGTGCCTGCAATAAAAATTTCATTAGAGGATCTAATCCAAGGCAACCTTTATAATGCTTCATCTGTCCAGTTCTTGGTCACAATGTGAGATTCCCTCTAAATTTTAACAAGAATATTTAGTAGTCTTTTCTTGGTATTTGTGGGTTGGAGGTCTATGGATGTCCAGCATTTGAACCAAGATAATTGCACTGCTTAATGTAAAGAATCTATTCTATATCCTTTTTGAAGTTTATTGAGTGAGTTTTCATTGAACAAATTTTCCCATTGCTTTATCACATTTTATAATTACTTGAACAAAAAAAGAAAGTATAAAATTATATAACCCATCATAATACTTTTGCTATCTATTCTGGCAAAATATAAGATTGTGCAAATGCATCACTCTTCACATTCAACAAACTTTTTTTTGTTTTTTTAAAATAATTCATTTTCAGTGTAAAAGGTTTGAAGATGTGGAGGAGATTAAAAGAAATAAGATTTTGTATGTTAGTATAAAAATTTACTTCATCTGTAATCAAGAATAATCTATTTGCTTTGATATTAGCAAATTTCATCAATCTATACATTTAATTTTTAATGTTTCAACAGATCTTGTGAAAATGCTGTTTTTTGTCTTTTGTTTATAGCCATTTAAAACATTTACTTCAAGGTTCAATTAATCCAGAATTCTTATTCTTAGCATTATAGAACAATAGACATAATAGTTGTTAAACACTTTTTGTTATACAAATATTGTCTTACCTATCACATTGAAGAAAAAAATTAATCTAGGTTTATCCTTTAGTGTGTAGATTATATCTGTTAGCTTCAATTTTATGATTTTCTTTATATAAAAGCTTCTAAAGAAGCTGTAGAACTCATAAATTCCTCATACTCTTTTGGCTCCTTTTAAGATATCATCTACTTTGTGCAGTTTTATGGATACTGAAATTGACTTCCAGTAAATGTAAACTATTTAGTTCACTGAAATAGTCTAGTTTGTGAGTAGATGTATCCGTGGAGGCATCTTCAAAGTTCTTGTATTTTAAGGATTTCAATTTGTTTTCTTATGAATTTATATAGATCCTTATTGAAAACAAATTGAGTCTTTTTTATTTTTTTATTTCTTTATTTTGTCTATTACCACTTGTTATCTTGGATTCATTTTTAATAATAAATGCGCTCCTTGTAATTTCTCTTCAGGTGACTAATGGATTGTCTGTTGTAGTACTTATTCTAATTCTTAGTATGAGGATTATTTTTAATTAGGATCCCATTATAGTGCAATGTCTTAGTTTCAACAGGCGGATTTATACAGATTTGACATTCTTTTTAAACTGTATTATAGTAGATTTTCCAATGTTTCAAACAAATGAATTGTCTGACATTAAAAAGGCAAGTTGTCAGGCAGTTCAGAGGTGGAATGATTGTACAACTTGATAGGAAAGGAATCCACTGTATCTTTTTCAGGTTGACGTGAGACATCATAAAAGGTGTCTTTGTGTGATAAGTCAGTAAATTATAAAGCTGTGCTGCAAAGCAATAAATATAGCAGCATCTAAATTAACCCAATCACAAGTTCTTGTTCTGTGTTGTTTAAATGATATAAATATATTTAAAATATCTTTTTTTTTTTTTTTTTTTTTTTTTTTTTTTTTAATAAAAATTTTTAGTAAAACAAATCTATGAAATATTAATTTTTAAAATATGAAGTCAAAACAAAATGCATACCTATGTTATCTGCTATAGATTTTTACACACACATTTCAAAATATGGTTATCACTAGCTCACTTGGTGAGTTAGTGGTGGACCAAGTTTTCTTTCTTTTTTTTTTTTTTTTTTTTTTTTTTTTTTTTTTTGTATTATTAGTAGTGTTCAATGGCATTTGTGACCCAGGGTTTCATACAGTAGTGCATTTGTCACACAAAATGAAGTTTTTGAAAAGTCTAATTGATATCTTCAATCTGTAGTGGGGGTGGAACAGGTAATTTTGTTTGTGTTTGTCCATAAGCCACATACTATCATTCACACAAATATAAGATGTATATTTTGGCATGTATTTTCATATATGCCAAAATATGTGATTATACATGTACACAATAAACTGGTACAGTTCTCATAACAAGGGACACATCCCACTGCCTTGTGTGCCAATGTAAACACACACAAACAAAATGGTAATTTTCATCACCACCACCACCACCACCACTAGAGATTGACCATATCAATCAGACTTCTCAAAAACTTCTCATTCTGTCTGACAAATGCACTACAGCAGGATACCCTGGGTTTTAGAAATGTCCATATAAGTAACCAAAATTAAAACTTTAATGTCTCAAAAATATAAGCCCAATTTTTCTGAAATTTTCACTAAATATAAATAACTGGCAGTTCAGTTGTGCTTTAAATCTGCAGATTATTTGGAATGATACGGAGAGAGCTATGATTCATTTAAACATTTTTTTTTATTATTCAAATGCCATGTATCCAAAATTAAGGAACAAAACTGGTTTTCATGAGAAAAAAAATTAAGCAATAAAATTCAAAAAGTCTTAATAACTATTTAATTACTGCTATATATCAGCATCTACAGGATTTCACCAAATTTTGACATTTGTCATCTGTAAATTTAGCCCATTCCTCCTGTAATTTTTCCCATGGATCTTCAATATTTGATGAATTCCTAGCTATGACATTTTGTCCTAAATTCATCCATAAATTTTCTTGGATTCATGTCAAGACTCCCAGCTGACCGTCCATAACATTTATTCCTTGGTCATTCAGATAAGCAATAATCTGCTTTGCCTTATGGCAGGGAGCATTATCCTATATGAACACAGAATTTTCACATATTGGTACATGTTCTAAACTTGACTGTCTTTTTGATACACTTTGAACTCAATCTTTTGCCAATTCTTTGTCCTACATACTATTTTCTGTGAGAACCAAATATATTAAATTTTCTTTCATCACTGAAAAATATGCTGGACCACTGTTCTAACCACATGTGCTTGTTTGCAAATTCCAGTCTTGCTGCCTTGTTTTTTATGTTTTTGAAGGGATTCTGTGGATAACTTGCATAAAGCTCTATTTGTTGTAAGCATCTAGACTCAGTTTAATGAGAAACATTGTTATTTGAAATTTGTGAAATGTCTGCTACAATTTGAAAATGGTCCTTCAGTGCTAGCTGTTGAATGATACCGTCTTCTCTGACCCTTGTTTTCCTTGGTCTACCCACCTTTTTTTAACTGGTTTTTGTACAGTTTCAGAATTTAGCTCGCAACACTTTTGGAATACGTCATCTATTCAGCAATTTGGTCAATTGTGTGATTTTCTTTTCATATTTTGACAACATCAGTTCTTAGACTTGTCCGCTTTTTGTCTGTTTGGAATGTTGGAATGTGATGTAGTGATGATAAACTATCTTAATCTTGTTTATCATAAATTTGGATTATATGCATTATTCTCCCATATTTCAAGATTTGTTCCTTAATTTTGGACTCTTGAAATTAGAATAAAAAAATAAATGAATTGTATTCTAAATAACCTGCAGTTTTAAAACAACTGAATTACCACTTATTTACATTTAATGAAAATTTCAGAAAATTTGGGCTTATTTTTTTGAGATATCAAAGTTTTAATTTGTTAATTTTTATTGCTACTGTGTGTATCACACACACACACACACACACACACACACACACATAAAAACTTTGTGGAAATCAGAAGTACCCATCTCTTTATCACTGAGCTTTGATGTAGTCAACCTCTTTAACAAAGGACAATGGGTTATGTCCCTTGTTATAAGAACTGTACCAGCATCTCCATTTTATTATGTACATGTATTATTACATGTTTTCCAGTGTGATAATTTTAGTGTTCTAATAAGATGATTTACACTTTAAACTTGTAAAGCAATTATTTTATCTTTATAAGGCTTGATTTGTTGCTTTAATATCTTGTAACCTGTACCAAGTAGTCTGTGGTAAAGATTTTTACTATTCATTTAAGGTTATCAGGTGCATGTGAGATGGTTTTGCATGATTCAAGGGCTTAGTGAATATTTCACATTCAATTGGAACATTGTTTTTCTTAATATGCATTCTTTCTATTGGCTACAGGTCAACTAATAAAATGATTTATACTGCCCTTAAACTTTATATAATAAATGTATATACACATGCACACTTTTAATAATTTTGTGTATATGTATAAATAATAGTTGATTTTAATCACTTCTATGTATTCAAAAAGTTAGTTACAGATCATGACTATTTGAGCTTTGGGGATATTTGTTATTACTGTTATATTTCTGAAAAGATTTTAATTTTTTTGAATAGCAGCAAATTTTGTGCATACAAAATGTTTAGGTCTTCACTGAATGACAGTAATGTGATTATTTATCCATTTTTATTATTTTATCATTTGTGTATGAATGATATTAACAAATACAATTTACAGTAATAACAAATGAAAGTTTTGATGTTATGTTTAAATTATTGGCATTGGGTGCTATATTTTCTTAATGGTCTATATCAGTTCATGTAAATGCATAAAACTTAACAGTTTATTTGAATAAGGAAATATTTTGAATCTAAATTTGAAATAACATTTTAAATTTTTATTAGTTGACTTGTACTCTTAGTTTCAGTTTATTAAGTGTTAAAAAAAATGTAAAATTATGATTTTTCTCTTCCAAGGAGCTGAAATTCTTTCTCGAAGAAAATTCTGTAAAAAGAAATAAATGATAATTCAAATGAAAAGTATTTGATAAATATAACAAATGAGTAAAAACTTTCAATCTAAGATGCAATAATTTTTTCTGTTCACTAAAGAAACATACAGTCTAGTTTTATCCTGATAGAATATTATGCTCCTTTTTTTAAAAAAAAATTCTGGGTGCTTATTATTGCTGCCTTCAGATGGTTTAATTGGGAATGGTACTTGTTTGAATAATTTGGTTTTCTGAAAGAGACTCTCTTCCAATACAACATTCTTTGGATGAATGTTGGTCATTGGTATGATTAGTGGTGGTTCACTTCACTTGTTCTATAATTTCTTGCATTTCATGTAAAATATCCACTTTCCATTGCTTGTCACAATGTGTCTTAAAATCAAAATATTTGTTAAATTTTAGTTGTGAATTGCATCCAAAAATAGTACTGTTTGTTGTATTTTGTTAAATTTTATTCATTTATTTAACTTGTGTGAAAACCGCACATCAAAGCAACTAACATAACCAAGATGTTACAATTTTCATTGCTTGAATTGGATATTTTGAATATGTTGGCTGCCTTTCATGTTGTAATAACATTGATTATATTCAAGTAATGTCATGATTTGATTGCTGTCAGTCTTATGTGGAACATTGTTATGTAAAAACAAATTATCAGCACTTTTGCAAATCACTTTTGACACATTTGATTATTTGCCTTATCCATAAACTGAACAAAAATATTTAAATTTAATTTTTTACTTTAAATCAAAAAAAAGGTATAATACACTGAAAATATTTTTCATAACATTTTCAGTGTTAGAATAAATAAGCAAAAATGTACAAAATTCTGTCAATTTAAATTTTAAAAAAATACAAGCTGGTATCATGGCTGCCACAATTAAAAAAATATTTTATTTATTTATAATAAAGTTATTAAAATTTAAATGTTAATTACATCTGGTGACAAAAACAAACTTTTTAGGATACCTAATATTTTAAATTTTGTAGAATAAAGGTTTGATTGAACATCTAAGATAATAAAAATGCGTGTTTTGGGTAGGACAAGCTTTTAGGTGAAAAGTACCATAAATAATTGCATTTAATAAACATTATTCTTCATCTTAAAGAACCTGTTGGTTTTATCACTAGGAAACATTTCTATCTGTTGATTATTGATATTCATTTCTGTTAAGTTTTAATTTTAATGTTATTTTTCTGTACAGCTGTATATTAGGTGTTCTAATCATTTTATACCGATGGATGTGCAGGATCCTGTGTATAGTTATTAAATGACTTAAATTACAAACCCAAAATTATTAAAATACAATTACTGTTTAATTATATGATCAAAAAACAATAGTATTCACAAATAAAACCATAACTTTCTTTTTGTTTACTAAATTAAAATTATTTTATTAATGTTCTTTATATTTTTATGCTACATTCAACCAAAGTGATTTGAAACGATTTTAGTTAAACATAATTTTAATGAACTTTAATTTTGACATAATTATCCTTTTTATATATGACTTTAATACTTTATAAAATCTAGGAAAAACTATTAGCTAATGTTAGGTAGATTTCCATTTATTAACTCTTTGTGCTAATGAGCATCTCTCACATGCTTACAAAAATCTCAATTTTTCATATGTTAAGAATTCATAAACTAAAAGGAATAAACTTTTTATTTGGTTCTTTGAGTAGATACTAAGCGCATGGGTGATATTTCAGGACTTGTGGACAAAGCAAATATATATATATATATATATATTTTTTATTTATTTATTTTTTTATTTTTTTTAGCCATAAAATTGAAGTTTTTTTTAATTTTTTTTTTTTTTAATTCAAGGTTTATTTGGGAGATGAATCATTTCAAATGAAGTAGCATTTAATAATCATATAAAAGAAAAATTGCAATCATTTGATTTTAATTTTAACATAAAGGATATTTTAATTCTGAAATTTCATGAACAATTTTTAAAAAATTCTCTACTGATGAAAGTTAAACTTGAAATTTTTATTTCAAAGAAAAGTTTTAAAATGGAAACTGTTTAAACTGTAAAATAACTTTAATTTATATGTAATCTGGATATTGAAGGAACTGATTAAGTTCATAAGCTGAATTTATTTAACTAGGAAGGATAAATATTTTCATAAAAAAAAATAATGTAAATTGAAATGATAATGTTTGTATAAACTCGTTATTTTTATTTTTGGCTTGTATTTCAGTTTGATTATTAGTATCATCTTCATTTTGTATTTGTGTAATGTTGCAATTTTACTTGGTGAAAATTTTGATTAACATTCATTTGTCCAGTGAAGAGTTTATGAATAATTATAATTTTTTTCTTTTATCTGCTTCCATCAGTGAGTGACAACTTTTTCGGTAAGAAGCTTGTCTCAAGTTGTTTGCTTCAAGCATTTCAGCACTTGTATATTTTAGGAGCTTTTTTGATTTTTTTTTTTTTTTTTTTTTTTTTTTTTTTTTTTTTTATATTTAAAAAAAAATTTTAAAAAATCTAAATTTAGATTTCATTATTTTTAAATTTATTTTCCTCTTCAAAGTTTTCTACACTTATATTCCCATTTGTTCATAGTTTGTATTATATATACATTCAAGGGTGTAAGCGAGATTTTTTTTCTCTTGCAACAAGGCTTGACATGTTTACTGATTAGTAATCTTCAATATTTTTGTTTTCAAGATATAAATGCTGTTGATGTCTGTTATTCTTGTATCTTCATTTTGTTACACTGCATCTCTGCTATTAGAAAATTTTATTTGGCTTTTTATAATATTAGCCAATTTGATTTATAGAATTCAGTAATTCTAGACTTGGATACTTCAAAGTATGATGTTACATCTAAGTGCTAAAAAGGCAAAACAATTTTTTTTTTCCTTGTATTAATTTTAATAACTGATTAATACTACCCTAATATCTCATGCATTCATTATTATGAATAAAACTGACATAACTTGCTCTGCTTTTTACTTGTGTTCAGCATGATATTTACTCTAATCTTTTTGTTAAAATACAAACACTGATTTGAATTTGTTTTTTTATTCATTTAAAAAAAAAATTACTTGCTTAAATTGTAAAACTTTTTTTAATTTTTATTTTTTTAAAGAAACTTGTAAAAGCAATTTTAAGTTGAAAAGTTGCCATGTAGTTTTGATACTCAATTGTTACAAAATCTCATTTTGCCACATAAAGCATTTTCTGACTAAAAAGCTACCACTGTTATGTCACTGAAATTATAGCTACAGTGTTGGTTTTAACACTGAGCAACACATTGTATATGTTTTATATGTTGCTATGAACATTTGACAAATGTGCATGACTATAACAATCTGTGATTTTATTTGGTTTATTTTTTAAGCATTATAATGATTTTGTATTTATTAATACAAGATCATTATAATGCTATAAAAATAGAATAAAAACATCTCTAAACTAGTCTTAGTTATGTAATAAAATTTACCCAGTTGTTTTGTAATTTCTGGTTACCAACATTTTACTGATGTTTCCCTTGTGTACATTCAAAGGAAAAGATTATCTTGTTTTATAACTAAAAGAGCTTTTCATAATATGCGTCAGTTTTTTTTTTAAATTTTTATATTAACTAAAATATAATGCGTTTTTGTTTTGTAATTATTACTCTTACTGAAGAATATGTAGCTTTTAAGATTTGCTCTAAAAAAATAAAAATAAAACTTGGTGGGAAACTATCTTCTTGGTAACAGAATCTACCCATTTTAATCTTTTAATGAAACTGCTTTTTAATATATTGTCCATATGCGCAAAACTTGGACCTCTTTTGTCAAACCTTGTTGTTATCTTGAATATTATGTACATACATTTACTTTTTCATTGCCTTTTTTTAAATTTATTTTTGGCTTTTTGTTAAGTAAATATTGTGCCCATCATTAAATAATTTTCCTAAATATTTATAAACCTGTTTTTATTGGCACAGCTTTTCATATTAACTTTAAGCTACCTGCATGTTATTCTGTACGCTTTTAACTATATTCATTTGTTCACTTTCCAGCTCTTTGTACCAGCTTTTTCCAAAGCAGATTCTATTCCAATTCAATTTATCCAATGATACATTTCCATTGTTTTGTTTTATTTTTTTTAACTGAAAAAATATTTTTTATAAATCTTTCTTTATTGAAGGATAACAATTTTCAATGAATTTTCATTACTGATTTTTAGATATTAAATTACAATTTATAGAGCCAAAGTGTTTGTTCAGTTTAGTGTTTACCTCTTTAAAATTGTAACAAAATTACCAATCATTTTATCATTACTTGAACTTTAAGCAATGGTAGGGAAAAAACAAAATATATTAGAAAACATCATTTACTTCTTAACAATAAAAATGCATATACAGTTTAAAAAATTATATAGATAAAAAATTTCATATGATCAAAGTAAAATATTAATAAATTAAGTTAATCATCCATCATAAACTATGACTGTTGCTGATAAAATTCAATCTGTAGGTGTATTTTATCCGTTATAGTTTGATCCTTATAACATGAAGACTAGATTTTCTAAAGGATTTCAGTAAAAAGTACTTCAGAAAATAAAAATATTGCTAAAGTGCCTTATTTATTCTGAATAGACAATATCTTTATAATTTATTATCTAATGCTAATCTTATGTAAACAAGTAAATTTGAAACTTTAAAACTTTTTTTTAACTAAACAAGTTATCAAAGCAACAGTTTCATCTAACCATTTATTTTGGTTAATATTTTCTATTTTCATCGTTTTTAATATAAATTCTTATACTCTTAATTATTCAAACATGTTTAAAAAAAAAAAAAATAGTTATAACTATTTAGTGTTGACGTGAAGATTACTCTTGTCAAAAATTTAAAAATTTTTATAATTTAACATAAAAACAGTAATGGATCACAAACCCATTTTCTTTCTAAAATATTGATTTCCTTAAAGTGAGATAGGGGAAATAACTAAGATAAACTATACGCTAGAAGGAAAAGTTCAAGGTTTTAAAACCTGTGCATTTTTAGTTGCTGAAATTTCAATTGAAATATCTTTAAAAAAAAAAAAAAAAAAAAAAAAAAATTTTGAACAAAAACAAACCATTTATTGTTGCCATATCTTTGATCTATCATACAACTGAAAGGGATTTTTTTCTCTTTTCTATGATAATGTAATAATCATTTCTAACTTGAAGGATATTAATATATATTATATTAATGGCAATATTCTAGTCTTAAGCATTTAAAGTGATTTGTAAATTTTTATTTTTTATTCCTGAACTAAATTGAACTTAAAGTTGATATTCTAATTAAACATATAAAACAAAATGTGATTAAAATGTGATTCTTTATAGCACTCATTTTTTTCCAAACTGTTTTCTGTATTTCATAGTTAAGAAATAAATATGCTTGCATCATAAATTCAAACATACTATCAACTTAAAAAAAAAAAAAATGAATGACATTTTGAGAATAGATTGTAAAATGAACCAAGTGATTTAAAATTATAAAATGTTCAGTGAATTTGTATTAAAGAGTAATTTATTTTTACTATAATAAAATTTTCATTAATTATTAAAATAAGGAGGTAATTTTGGTTAATAATTAATTTTTGTGCAATTTGGATTGAGTAGAAAAACTTGTGTAATTAAAAATCTTATTTGAAAAGAAAAAGAAAAAAAGTACATTGTCCAGCAGATTGTCTGTAGAAGACTTGATCAAATCCTGAACTCCTTTCACTTGACACAATTTAAAATTGCTTATTGCTGTTGCTGCTTTGTTGAACTAGGTTTTGTTTTCTTTAAAGTAAGTTTTCTTAGAAACTAGCAAAATATAGATATTAAAGCAATTGAGACGTGTATTCATCTCAGTTTTTCTTTATTTCACAGTGAGATATTAACTATTCTTGAAACAATGTATTTACTATTTTAAATAGGATAATGCATACTTTATACAATATGTTCTCTTTAATAAACACGATTTTTAGGATAACTTTTAAATTTATGAAAATAAATTTTAACAGTTGAATCTTTATAAGGAATTTAGAAAAAACAAATCTAAATGTTCTAAAAATTAAACTTATAAGATTATAGCAACTTAACTATAAAATGTTTATTTTTATTATTCATTTCAAATCAAAATTCTTTTTTACAATGTGTATTCAGTAAATTCATTTCAAATAAATATACAGCTATAAAGTACTGCATAGTTCACTGTGAATCAAGCATTATTTAGAAATAAATGCTCCATGAATGTATTTTAGTGGCTAAAATATCTACAGCTATTATAGTAACTTGAATTTTTTTTTGGAAGATTTAATCTTAAAATGTAATTAAAATTGGTGCCTAATTTTTTTTTTTTTTTTAATTAAAAATTTTTTTTTGAACACTCAAACATTTTCATTCATCACAGCATGTTAACTATTTCTATATTAATGTGAAATATTTTAAGGTTTTAATTTAAATGAAACATGTGTGGATATTTATGGGCTATTGTTGTCATCATAAGTAATTATCTCTACCCAGGTTTTTAAGCATGTGCATGCTTTTCTTGGGCATTGATGTTTCATGATGTTCATAATCCACAATGTTTCAATTTAAATTTTTAAGCATTTATTTTTATAGTTTAAAAATGTCATATATTTTACTATGTTAATTATTTTGGCACTTATTCTGCAAATATAGATATTTTAAATATTCATATATATATATATATATATATATATATATATACACATACACATACACACTTTAAGTGATGTGTAAATGACACAAATTTAAAACTATTTATCTTTAATTTTCATTTGTAGCTTTTTCTTTCAGTAGTTTTATAAACTTTTTTTCCCCTTTATTTCATACTTTGTACTATATAAACTAGTTATTGCATGCATTTTGTATTCCTATGGTAAATATTGAATATTTATTTTACAGGTATGGGTAAGGAACTTGAAAACCTAATCTTGGAAAACACTGAATTATTGGCAACCAAGTAAGTTTGTAGTTTTTATTTAATTTTAAGATTAAATATTCAGCACAATCCATTAATTATAAATGGTTTATATAGTTTTGGAGGCACTTCTGATGTAATGGTTCTCATCTTAGGAAATGGTCTTGGTGACCTGAGTTCAAATCCTGGATGATGCTGTTTACATTTCCCATAGTGCTAATACTCTTAGGAAAGGTATGAACCCAACTATTCTCCAAGCTATGAATATATAGTAGGGCAGACTGGGCTCTTAAACCTTGATAACCTCTGATAAAAAAATGACTTTGTGTCACATTCTGCAGAGGGATTGCTAAATATGTACAATTTTATGAAACTTTTTTTTTTTTTTTTTTTTTTTTACACATTAGGTGATTTTTATGGCCCTTTCTTATGGGTTAAATTTGTTTTTAATGATTAGAAAAAAATACAATTAATATTTATTAGTAGTCATTGGTGGTACACAGCAGTAAATTTGAATTCTGATAATGTACCACTGGTGGTACACAATGTAATCCACCCTGTAGGCTGGGGTAGTAGAATACTCTGACTGCACTTAGACAGTAAAATTCCCACAATGGTGCTACCTGTTGGCCATGGGTAACTCATGGTACTTAAAGAAGGAATCCTGGTGGCTGAGGCTAGAGGGACAGTTGGTGAGGCCCCCTCTGATCAATCAGCTGGCCACATGAAGACCTGACACTTATATGATTGCTCCAACCCTATTGCCCATATGCCAAATCCCCAACTATCCACAATCATATATGTGCTAGAAGGCAGTGTTTTGGGTATGATGTTAAATTGCATCTAATTGTGAAGTTTCTATTTTGGAGCTCTGTGGAGTGTGGGGGGTACCTCTTCATCACCATTACTCACCACTCTTCTCATCCAGAGTGGTAGTACCTGTTTGGGTATCATGGGTTAAATAGAAAAGATTTTTTTTTTTTTTTTAAATGTTGAATACCCATCAAGAATAAATACAACAAAATGTCTTTGTCATAAAATAACCCAATAAGGGTTGATATGCCGTAAAATCCAATCAACTAACCAATGTTAAGTACATATAATTTCCATTATTGAGAATGGACATTTGAATTGAAAACCTACATTTCTGAAATAACTTTCAAATTTACATTTAAATATTTAAATCTACCAATGCTAAATTTCAAAGCAATTTGTAAACAGTAATATGAATTACTCCTATTATATTAATACACAATATTAAAATTGCTGATTTTGTTTTACATGAGTTTGGATGTTGTTAATTTTTTTTTTCTTTTTCTTTTTCTTTTTTTTTTTCTTTTTCCCTTTCTCCCTACTTTAGAAATGCGCTGAATGTTGTAAAAGATGACCTTATTGCAAAGGTTGATGAACTTACCAGGTAAGTTGTGTATTATAAAATAATTACAAAATAAGTTGCTTATATCTACTTTATCTTGATTTATTGAAAACCTTATTCTTAATTCTTTTTATATTTTAATTGTAATTATCATTTTTAAAAATTGCAATATTCTAGTCTTAAGCATTTAAAGTGATTTGTAAATTTTTATTTTTTATTTTTTTTTTTTATTCCTGAACTAAATTGAACTTAATCTGAATTATAAAGTAAGATCTTAGTAACTTAGGTAGTTATTCAAAATACAAAATGTGAATACATTAAATTTATTGTCAAATACTTAGTGACAAATAAACCGCAATAAAATTAAAATTAATGACTTGAATAATCTGAGGCTATTTTAGAAATTTGAAAATTTTATTGTTAGCAATTTGAAAATTCACTTTGAAATTATTTTCAATTTTAGTTGGATGATTAAAGTTTAAAATTCAAAATTACTTAAGTGTGAACTTTATTCCTTGATATTATTTTATATAAATATTTGTACATTGTTAATCTAATAATTTTTCAGTGAATTAGAAATTAATCGTGAAGAAGTAACTTCTCTCCAAACCGTGAAATCCCGCCAAATATCGCGTATATCTGAGCTAGAAGAAAACTTGAAGAAAGTTAAGGAAGAATTGGAAAAGAAATCACAGATTGCCCAAGCTGATGAGGAAGTAAGCATATTTGATTTTGATGTCTTAATGCCTTTTCTTTTTAAAATTGCAATGTTTCTTTGTTTTTTATGTTCTTGTATATAAACTGGATAAAAATAAAATTTCTGGAGAATTTAAATAACTAAACTATTAGATATAGTTTGACTTATGTGCCCTATAATTGACTTTTTAATCTTTTTTTTTTTCCTCCAAAATTATTTGTATTCTATTGAAGTACTTGTTTGGTATTTTTTTATTATCAATGAAACCTCGTTCATCAATATTATCCATTTTTATCTGGTATTTTCTTAATACTTCTATGCAGATTTAGGATAGCTATATCTCTGAATTTGAACACCTTACCCCCTAATGTCAACAGATATTGTCACAATTTTATATTTGTGTAAGAATTACTTGAAGTTTTTATCAAATCTTGAAAAATTAGCTTTCCACAAATATTTTAAAGGTTCACTTTAGAATAGAAAATCTTTAATTCATAATTACAACTATAATAATAATATTTTTTTTTTTGTGAATGACTAATTTGAAATGTTTATTTGATTTAAATTATAAAACGAATTTTGATAAAAATGTATTACTATTTCAGGATGATATACCCATGGCTCAGAGAAAGCGGTTTACACGAGTAGAAATGGCAAGAGTTCTAATGGAACGTAACCAATATAAAGAGCGCCTCATGGAATTGCAAGAAGCTGTCAGGTGGACAGAAATGATAAGAGCCTCAAGAGAACACCCAGATTTAGCTCCTACCAAAAAGAAATCTTCAATCTGGAATTTGTAAGTATTTTATTCAGTTTTCTCTGGAGTTTCATTTTTAAATTCACTCATGGCAACAACAAAATTTGGGGAGGGGGGAGGGGGAGAATAGTTTCAAACAATTTATTTGTTATTTTGTTGGAATTGACTGAATGATTTAGCTTTTTTCTAGATATTAAATTTCATAGGCATTTCAAAAGGAAAATCTTCTTTTTTTTTTTTGTCATCAAGATTTGTTAATTCTATAAAATATATCATGTCTTATGAGGTTTATTAATACACTATTAAATTTACAAATTTTTAAAAAAGTATATTTTAAGAAATTGGAATGTTGAGCTATTAAACAAAAATTTTGTATCATATTGGTGATTTGTTAATTTAAAAAAGATGTAATGATTACATAATTTTTGCCAGGGAGTTGTAGGTGATAAATGAATTTTGGTTTGCCTGGAATAACACATCTTTTGTTATTTTCAATGTTTCTTGTCATAATAAATCCAATTTTTAAAAAATAAAGCAACCAAAATTAAGATGAAAAATACTAATTAGAATTAATGATACACATATTTAAATATTTCTTTCTTTATACAGTTTATTAAATGAACATCTCTAATCAACTTTTTGTTAGTAAAAGGGGTATATTATATATATTTTAATTTAGTTAACCAATGTGGATTACAAAAATTCTATATTTTCTATATTGATTCTAAAAATGTTTATTTTTAATTAAGCATTTAAAGATGGCACTTAATGTTCAGAATTATAGTTTTTAATTTTTTCTATCTAAATTTGATTATGGTAAAATTCATTTCATATAAACATAATTTTTATTTATTTTTTTAAAACCTTATATAGTTATTTACTAAGATTTGCTTTGATGTGACACAAGGCTATGGGGCATCTAATGAGAATCAAACTCACTAATAATTGGTCTGCAAATCTACCTTGCTAACCTTACAACTTATATAAGGTATACATCAAAATTATTTAAAATGGATATTAAATAATAGTAAATTATTTTTATAGTCGCTATCTTGCTATTTTTTATGAGTATACTGATAATTTGCCAAAGTAGCTATATTGTTTATCTACCAAAAACATTTTAACACAACAAATGGCAATTAATTTCATAATGTAATTAGATAGTACTTCAAATTAGTATATTTTGATTTTGATATTAGAATTTTAGAAAAAATGTAGAAATGCATAAATTTTCAGTGCTGATAAGAAAAGATTTTGAATTAAATTTTATTTATCAATTTACTATTCCATATATCTTAGATTTTTTTTCATTGCTTGTGCAATAGTGAATAGATTTTTTTACAAATATTTTTTCAATATCTATCATTATTACTTGCTCATCACTTTGTTTTTATAACTTTATTTTATTTATTTATTTTTTTAATATACATTTTGTATTATATTCTTCACTCTTGTGATTATCTAAAATTATCTAATTTTTTTTAATACATGTTACATTTTTGCAGTTGGTATTTTTCCCACCATACTTATCAAACTAAGAATTATAAATAATTAAGATTTATAACACTTTATGTATTTTTATAAGAAATCCAAACTTTTTCCCTTTGCTTTGACTCTGCTTCAAAGTTCAAAAGAATCCAAAAAAAAAGTCATTCAATCAGTATTATATAGTAACAAATGATATACAGACAAGAAACTTTGGATAAAAATGTTTACTTGACTGTATCAGGATTTAAATTAGAATACTGAATCTTAACTACCTTCTTTTTTTTTTTTTTATTTATTTTTTTATTTTATTTATTTATTTTTTTTTTTTTTTTTTTTTTTTAATTTTTTTTTTAATCAAAAAAAAAAATCAATATTCTTACAGAAAAACGGATGTGTATATATATATGTGTGTGTGTGCGTGTGTTTGCTTGTTTTAAACTGCCTGTATTCTATAATTGATAATTGACTTTTAGATAACCTTCATTTTTATATCTAGTTTAATCTAGTTGATTTTTACTTGCCTCTCTGTGTGTGTGTGTGTGTGTGTGTGTGTGTGTAGATTATATACACTTCAGAAATTTATTAAGAATTTTGATTCTTTGTGAGCGTGTTGCTTATAAGGGGGGTGGGGGCATTGTGATGATGGATTTATATATGAATGAATATGGAGGTGCGTGGGTTAATGGTTAGTCGAAGGAAATAGACTTGTCGATCAGAGTTCAATTCCTCGATGAAGCTGTTTGCATTTCACATGGCACTAATACCTTTGGGAAAGGTATGAATCCAAATTTCCCTCCAGCTATGGGTAAATAGCAGGGCAGACTGGGCTCTTTAACCATGGCCAGGTAACCCGTCTAGAAGGAAAACTCTGAATTCAAACCTGTTAAACTCCGCCTAAGAAATTGACCTTGTGTCACATCCTGCTTGTGTGGAGGGTTGGTAAATATATATATATATATATATATATATATATATATATATATATATATATATAATATATATATATATGAATAAAGTTTTACTTATGTTTTGAGCTTTTTTTCCCCCATTAACTTGAATGTAGGCAAAACTATTAATTCATGAATAAATACATCCTCTGAATATTTTTTCATATTTTTATACTTACCTACCATGATATTTATTTAAATTTTTCCTGTTTTGTGTGTGTGTGTGGGATAGGCAATATTAACATGATGTGAAAACCAATTTGATGGAATATTTATATATTTGACATTTTTTCCCTTTATGAGCTTCATCAGATTTGGAAAAAAATGTTAATTTTAGGAAAGATATTGGAATGTTACAAATAGCTATGAGGTTGTCATGACAATGAAATTACAAATGCAGATTATTAGCATTGAAAAAACATTTGAAATTTTGCTTATGACTTATTTAAGCTATAAATTAAAGGATAGAAAATATTACTGTTCTGTGTGAAGTGAAATATTGTTATTGATAAACCATAATTAAATAGTATATTAAAATTAATGAATGTGGAGTATGTTTTTATTCTAACCATTTAAACTTGTCAAATTAAGTAGAATATTAATTTGTTTTAATATTAATCTTGCTAGAAAAAGATACGTTATAAAACCTAGGTTGTTCGATTTTTATTTTTTTTAATTTGAAAAGAATACAATGGATTCTATAAGTTTTGGTATTTTTTATGTTTATAAACTAACCTACAAACCTCTATTAAAGATCTATTCTTTCAAATTTGTGCAAAAAGTGAAGTTTAATTATCCACACCTTAATTTTTATTTAAGTATCATATGCTTGTATAAATGCTTTCCTTTTTCTTTTTTCTTTCTTTCTCTCCAAGAACTTTCAATGTTTCTCTGACATAAACTTTTTTTTTTTTTTTTTTTACAATTCTTACAGGAAATAATGTAACCTGATGTAGGTTTGTTTGGTTTATGTTTCTAATTGTTTTGGATATGCTTGTGATGATTTGAATATCTTAAAGGAGTTCTTGCGCTGAATATTGTATCTATTGAATTTGGTTTTGCTAGGATTGTTCTTTTTAGTGTTCATTTTTTTTGGTCTTTGTTAGAATGTATTTTATATACATTTCTTCTGGCTTTGTGTATAAAAGAAATGGGATTTTGGAGGAATTTAAAGGTATTTTCCATGTATTTAAATTTGTCATCTAAATTACATATCCTAAGAATTCTTAGATAAAAAAAAAAAAAATCTGTTATATCATTTTAAAATTTTTTCTTGTGATTTGAGTAGAAATGTATGTGATCATTTGTTTGATTTTTGGTTTACTTATAATTCTAATTTTTCGTTGGTTCTAATTACTCGAGTATCTTGGAAAGGTAAAGGTGTTTTTAGCTTCCATATAATAGGTGAAATTTATAGTTGGTTCTATTTTGTTTAGTCTGTCTGTTAGTAATGTCCGATATTTTAATGTTTATAGGGCAAAAGATTAATGCGTTGTCAATGTATCAGAGATATATTGTATCTTTAGGCAAGATGTACTGGAAAGGACCAGATTCTAGGAATTCTAAAAAGAGACAAGCTAAAACACCACTAAGTGGAGAACACAGGGGTAAGCCGAATTTTTGCTTATAAAAATTGTTGAATTTGATAACAACATTGGTTTATACATAGTGTCCATATATTTATGATCTTGTTAATTGGTAGGGGTAAATTTGTTGTTTTTTGTTCATTTCATTTTTGTTTTTTTTTTTGTTTTTTTGTTTTAAAAAATATATATTTTCTTATAAAATTTTCTTATTGGCACATTTTAGTGTATGATGGTTTGGCATAATTTTATTTTTTATTTTGTTTTGCTAAGTTTCCATAAGACAAGTAGAAGTGATTTGATCCTCTGTTAGCTATGGTTCATGTTATTTTACAAGGGGCACAACCTATTCTTGATATAATGCGTCATGTATCACCTTTTTAGGCAAGATTGATAAAGCAAAACAATATTCCACTTAAATTGGCATACGTTAGAATAACAACTTATCCCAACATTCACAAATTTAATAAACCACTTAATTATAATTCATGTTTTTGCTAACAATATTTTTTTCACACGCTGACAACAGCAATATTTTAAAATCCTTTAATTTATAGCTCAAGTAATGATCATAAGTACAATTTCGATCCCCCCCCCCATTCCTACTTTTTTAAATTTCCATAATGATTAGTGTTCCTAATTATATTACCATGATAACTTAATAGAAAATTGTAACATTCTCCAGTATTTCTCCAAGTTTTTTGATGAAGCCCATACAGGTCAAAATGATATGATAAATATATAAACACTCCACCAAATTGGTTTTCATGTCTTATTTTTCTTTTATTCTATCAGATATCCTTATATTTATTCATACTCTTATGAATAATTTCTTCCACTTTTGATGTATATTTTTTCTATCTATTTGGAAATGATATATTTTGATGTTAAGAATAAAATACTTTTCTGTTTTGATGGTAAAAATCTACAAATATAGAATTAAATTTATTTTTTAATTAGAAAAATTCTACCATTACGGAATTTTCAAGTATTAAGTCACATTATCAAAGAAGCTAAGTTTTCTTTTTTTTCTTCTCACTCTCGATTCAGAAATGGTTTAGATTTTTACTTTTTTTCATAAAATTTGTCTAGTTAATAAAATAGACTTTGGTTTTACTAAGAGTGGTTATATAAAAATACAGTGTCAATGAAAGCTAAATTTGAATATGTCTGCTACCAATTTTATTGATAGCTGTTATTTTCCTGAAGATATATTAGCTATAGGTTTTTTAACCATGAATTGTTCTTTATACTTAGCATGATGTAATTACATGCTGGTATATTTACTGTTATAGGATTTACACTATTTTTCCCCTCATATTTTCATATCATTTAGGACTGTTCATCAAATGTTTTTTTTTTTGGTTTTTTTTTTAAATTTTTTTTTTTTTTTTTTAAATAGAAATTTAATTGAAGTTGTATACTTAATATATTCAACTGTAAGTTTATTGTACACCTTTAACATAACTTTTTTTTTTTTCTTTTTTTTTTTTTTTTGTGCTTCTTTCGAATGTCACTGGTGGCAGATACTCATTTTTATACTTTAGTTATATTCACATACAGATAGGCACACCTTTGTTTTTCTTTTTAAAGTAACTTTATAATGCATGAGTATCACATAGTTATAGCATAACTTTAATTTCTTTTTATATAAGATTACTCAGATGATTCAATAAGACAATTTTATCTAAACAAAATTTCTGATTCAATTTTATCAGTGCTTAGTTGCTTGTTTAGGTTCAGATACTAATGTTGTGGTTATTTTTAGTTTCAGCCAGCTTGTATCAACAAACCCTCCTGCCTCTACAAAGAAGAAAGCTGTCCCTACTCAAGTCATATAATCTGCTTATGAAGACTGTTTTTTTAATTTTTTTTTTTTTTTTTTTTTAAATTTTGATTTAAATTTTTTTTTTCTTTCTTTGGTCTCAAAATTTCTAGAAAAATTTCTAAGGCGGGGGGACCTATGCAAAATTTTTAGGAAAAAAATCTATACAGAATTTCTAGGAAAAAAATTTATGCAAAATTTCTAGGAAAAATATTTATACAAAATTACTAGGAAAAAATCTATGCAAAATTTCTAAGGAAAAATAACTCCAAAAATTTTCATAAAATTCTTTATATTTGTGTTGCATATAAAGCTAAAAAAAAATTATTTTTATTTATATCTTGATGGGAAAAACAATACAAAAGTAAAATTTTTATTTTGAGGCCATAGAAAAGAAAGAAAAAGAAAAAAAATGAAAACGTCCTCATCACTTGTAGATAAATGACTGAGTTTAAAAGAATTTTTTTTATTTTTATTTTTTATTTTTTTTAAATAAATGAAATCAATAGGGATCAATAATTGATCAAAACCTTAGTACTAGGCTACAATTATTTTTACATAAGTTCTTAATTGCTATGGTGCTGAATTTTTACCCTTTGAAATCTCAGGGAAAAGTTACATCGTTATTGTTGATTCCATATTGATGGAAAAAGTTTATTGAAAAAAATTTTTTTTTTTTTTTTTAAAGATTTTCATTATTATAAAAAAAAATTATTTGCATTATTTTGGCATGTTGATTATGCCCCAACTGCATGTCTTTAATATATATATATATATATAGTAATACAACTTAGAAAGAAAAAATGCTTACAAACCCTGCCATATTTGATCCATGTTGATCCCTATTGATCCACTGTTCATTGTTCTGTATTATCCAGAACAATATTTGATTGAAGTATTTAACTGTATCATTTAAAATACTGTGATATATATACATATGTGTATGTATATATAATTCATAAAAATATTCACTGTATTTCTATCTAAAGAATAAATGGATTTTTTTTTATTCCACTTCTTATGTTTTAATATGGATCAAATGGGCAGGCAAATAAAAAAAATCAAAAAATCTTGTGTTTGTAGTGAGTGGTGGTATGCAAGTTTTTATTGTAGGAAAGAAAAAATTTAGGTATATCATTCTTTTTTTTTTTTTTTTTTTTTTTTTTTTTTTTAAACTTTCATTTAAAGATATTATTTGAGATACTATTATAGAACTGAAGTCTGTGAAGTGTAAAAAAAAAAAAAAATACAATTCTTGTGGCATTTATATATTCAATATCTAATGTGTATTTTGGTTTTCACCATTCTTAAACGCCAATTTTCTCTTTTAATTTTTCTCTAAGAAACTATAATCTTGAACTCTGATAATTTGTATAAATTCAGATATAATTTATAGCTGAAGTATCTGGGTATGAGGTCAACCCTCAAATTGCAGACAGAAAAATTATTTTTTAAATTTCTAATTATCATTTATCTAAGCTATTGTACAATCAATGATAATTGTTACTAAGAAATCCACATAATAGAAACTATATTTACCAATTGTATCTTTGTATGGGTAGAGCACACACCTAGGATTTGCATAGTTCCTAGTTTGATATCGATCTCCTCCAAGCGAATGAATAGCACAAATTGGGTAATCTGTGCAGTAAAGTGGGGTGCTGACGGTAGGTGTGGCGCTCCACCTCAGCAAAATCGATTTCCTTGGTCTAGCACTAGTGAAAAGAGGATAGACTCCCTTACTATCCAGCTGATACCAACAATAGGTCACTCTGCCAACTTTACCGTTACTTATGTTCTGTGGAAAATTTCACAGAATCTTGTAGTGAAATATATTTTGAGTGACACTCAAGATTTATTGATTTTAAATATTTGTTTTTTGGTAATAATGCTATATAATTACCATTACAACTTGAAAAACTAATTTTTGTATGTGAATCATTTTTGTAAAATAGTTTTTTTTTTTTTTTTTTTTTTTTTTAAATCTATCTTTAGTTTTGAAACTCATTCTTTGATAGTTATATATTGCAGCAACATAGCTTTTCCCTGGTTATTGTTAGAGAAATCTTTTCAATGATATCTCCCAACTTTCTCAATCAAGAAAAAAAATAATTTTGATTTAAAACTTTCCCTAAAGTAAATAACCAGATGTTTTGGCTGCACTATAATTTTTAAAGATGAAAATTACTTACTAGATGTAATTTAAAATTAAAATACAATAACATAAAAATCTAATACAATCTACATTAATTTATAATTCGTTTAATATTCTGTGATTTATAAATATTTTTGAAATTTTACAACCAACTTGATAACTGTGATAAATGCATAGACATGTGATATACTTTTAGTGTTACAATATGTTATATATATATATATATATATATATATGGTATAATTAATGGTATTTCTCTTGACAATAGATCAATATAATATTACTCAATTAGCTATGTTCACACAAAAAAAAAAAGAAAATGGAATTTTTCTATAACAAAGGATATGAGATTGGTGATATAAGGTGGTTGATTTGGTTTTTTTTTTTTTTTTAAATCATCAAAATCCACCAATAACTTCTTCCACTTGAAGTTGGAAAAACTGGACAAAAAAAAGACTCCTATTTTCAAGATTTTTGGACAACATTGTTTTCATTGAAAAATCCTATTGACAGGAGAAAAAAAACTATTGAAGATAAAGCAATGAAATTTGGGATGTATATGTAAAATTTGCTGGTGAACATCATGGAAACATAACTCATCTCTTCAGGTTTTTTATAGTAGATTTAATTTGGAAAAATTTCAAACAATTGAATTTTGTTCCAGACTTTTCAAAAACTGCTGGTTGATGAGGTTAAAATGTAAATAAATATCCTTTTACTTATATATATATATATATATATATATATATATATATATTATATACATTTCAAATAACTTTAATTTTTATATCAAATTTTCTTTTTGATTTTTTTTTTTTTCCTAAGTACCATTTATGACATCAGAAATTTAATTATTCCCTTAAAATTATAAAAAGCAATATTTCTTTCACAAAGTAAAAGATTTTGCCCTATATTTATAAGTTGGTAATATCTCCCTCGTCCCAATGAAAGTAAGTAGTGGCTTGAAAGAATGCCAGTTCCAGATGTTTAAGATAAATCTGTGTAGATGGTGCATGCTTTTTATGGTGATTCTGAACTAATGGACATAATTAATGTCTGTTTCACCGATTGATCATTGAGATAAGTCATAAGCCATTCTCAATCGAAACTTCTAATAGATTATATTTAAATAGCGTTCTTTGATTAGATTCATATTACTTTTAGTTTTTGTAAATAAGCAAAGTGTACTAACACACAATCTCGTAGGAATGAATTATATGCAAAAAATGGGTGTTTAAATCTTTTTTTTTGTTTGTTTAAAATTTATTTTTTATCAACAAGTTATAAAAACAAGGTATGGATATTTAAAAAAAAAAAAAAACGAAAATTGATAAACCTGTAGATATATCAATTTCCTTTTGTTTGATATCTGGTTTGACAGGATTTTATGGCATTTTATTTTTATTTTTATTTTTTTAGATGAACCTACCAAAAAATATCTACAATATTTTATGGTACCATGAGCATTATTACTCAACTAGTGTACAAAATCACTTACAGATCGTAATTTGGTTAAACTTGAATACAGTTGATCCATTATTAAATTGTTACAACATTTTTGTTGAATTGATGATTTCCTTTTGCCAACCATTCTTACAAATATAATTTTCTTCACAACACTTAAATATTTTGTGATCTAATACATCTAGCAACTAAACATTAGACAATATGAACAATTGTCAACTGAGTAATTAAAGAAATAATCAGTAGTCAATTTTCCCTATATAAAGATTGAATTAAAAGATTATTCATTGTGGATATTTGCCATCATAGTATTTCCTTTAGCCTTCTTAGATGTCTGTGTTTTGGGATTTATAACCTTATCTTCATATAGAAGATATGTGCTTTTCCCCACATCATATCTTGTGCTGGTATTCTTGGGATAGCTCTTATCTCTCCTTTCAGTGAACTAAATGAACCTATATTCAATCAAAGGTTTAGTAAGGTTCACATGTCTGTATGTAAATCTATTAAGCACCTGTTTGATTCATTGACCAATGATCCCAAAGTATTCAAAGCTTTCAAGAATTAGTAAAAAAAAAAAAAAAATGTGGCAAAGAGTTCTGCTGTGCCTTTCTGCAATCAATGTATAATTATCATTCATGATTTGAAACATCATGTTTCTAATATCTTGTCAGCCAAAGGATGCAGAGTATAGTTTTTCAGTTTATATGCCTAGTTCTGAATGTTCATTTCACATCTGTGCAACTATGTTTTTTATTTATTTTTTTTTATTTTTTTTTTTTTTTTAAAGAGAAACCAATTTTAATAAGTAATAAACTATATTACCAAGATTCATGCAAATTTAGAATTGTTTAAAGCAATGATTTTAAATGATTGAAAGATTTTCTCTCATTATAAAGAAAAACTATTAACATTTTGTTAATTCATAAATAAATCAAATGATAATGAAGGGGTTGGTTAAATATTTGGGTTAAAACAACATTTTCCCTGTGAACTGACATTGACTATATACAGATGATAAATAAGACATAATTTTGTCCTTATAACCTATTATACTAAAAAAGTGGTGATGTGGAAATAAATTTCAAGAATATATATTGCATAATATTTTGTTCATATATTACATATAGTCTTAAAGTATGTGTGTATATTTAATTATTTATTAGTTTCTAATACTAATTATTTATTACCAGAAATATTGCTTGCTTTTTATTTTCATCTACAGAGAGTATGTAATAGCAGACAAGATGTTAATACATTTTTTATTGATTATTTGATTCAATCTACATATTCAATATTAATAACTAATTGGTATACATAGAAGAAAATAGGGAAATAATTTATGCAATTATAATTTTGCCTGTTATAAACCTAAAATTTATAAAATTGACTGAATAGGTTAACTTTAAAAAAATACTTTCTATTAGAAAACTTTTAATCTTCATTTGATGAATTTGCAAAAAAAAGGTTTTAAGTTCATTTTTACATTACTGTGAACAATGCAATGTTTTGACAGTTTTAGCAACTTATAGACAAAAACCTAATTCTAAATAAAATCTCACGATCCTTGTGTGTTTCCTTATAATTCTAGAAGTTTAAAATATTTTTAGATGAACACGGTTTTTAATGCAGCATTGGATTGTAATATAACACCAAGTAATTTTAACTACTTTCTATACCAATATCTGATTGTATAGGGATTATATTATTTGGAGTTAAGGATCTATTATTATAGATTTGTAAAAGTATTTTTTTATATTATTTAGTAATTTTCTATTAGCAATTTCAACTGTTTGCATTGTGGCTATTTCTTTAATGTTAAGTCTATTTAGACATTTTATCTTTTGATAATCTTTGTTTTCATTACTAATATATTTTTAAAAAATATTGGCATAGATGTTCTTAAAAATTACTTATGAAAGAAATTAATTTTCTTATATTTCTTGTAGACTAATGTAAAAAATAAACGTCTAACTCCAAATATAATTGTTAGTGGGAGTTTTCCAGATTTGCATATAGTATTGTGTTCAGATAATACCACCTATTGAAAACCAAAATAAGTTTATTAACTACTTTTTTGCTACATGTAGAAATTAATGTATCAAAATATTAGACAAAAATTGAGAGAAAAAATTAAGATTTGGTGAAATTGTATTGGAAATAATTTGGACTTCTCAACAAACCGAAGATGATTTGGATGGTCAAGATATTTTGGTTATTTTGATTATCATTCATCATTCTGAACTAAGTGCCAAAAGTTTCACAGGTAAGAATTTTTTAATTATATTTTCAAGTTTCACTCAAAAGAATTATTTTTCTAATTATTCCCATATTGGTTTTAAGTTTATGAATAAGTTATTGTCAGTCTTACGCTTATTATTGGATATGAAATATATATATATCTCTGGCAGCTAATTCAACCACTTAAGCACCTCAATATTGTTTTCAATGTAGCTGTAACTAATGTATCCATGTATTCTAAAGCTATTATCATGATGGAAAAATTCATGATTGATTCATTTGATTTTGGTACCATTACCATATCAAATAATTCCAGATGAAATTTACTATTTTAATTCAATATAAGACTGTCATCATTTCCAAATGTTGTGCAACATCACAACTCCCTTCTCCATTTTTAACTTTACTCTAATGCCCACAGTCAAACCCAAACATAAATTATATTATGTTAGATCACTTTTTCAATTGAATGTTCCTAAGTACCATTTATGACATCAGAAATTTAATTATTCCCTTAAAATTATAAAAAGCAATATTTCTTTCACAAAGTAAAAGATTTTGCCCTATATTTATAAGTTGGTAATATCTCCTCGTCCCAATGAAAGTAAGTAGTGGCTTGAAGAATGCCAGTTCCAGATGTTTAAGATAAATCTGTGTAGATGGTGCATGCTTTTTATGGTGATTCTGAACTAATGGACATAATTAATGTCTGTTTCACCGATTGATCATTGAGATAAGTCATAAGCCATTCTCAATCGAAACTTCTAATAGATTATATTTAAATAGCGTTCTTTGATTAGATTCATATTACTTTTAGTTTTTGTAAATAAGCAAAGTGTACTAACACACAATCTCGTAGGAATGAATTATATGCAAAAATGGGTGTTTAATCTTTTTTTTTGTTTGTTTAAAATTTATTTTTATCAACAAGTTATAAAAACAAAGGTATGGATATTTAAAAAAAAAAAAAAAACGAAAATTGATAAACTTAGATATATCAATTTCCTTTTGTTTGATATCTGGTTTGACAGGATTTTATGCATTTTATTTTTATTTTTATTTTTTTAGATGAACCTACCAAAAAATATCTACAATATTTTATGGTACCATGAGCATTATTACTCAACTAGTGTACAAATCACTTACAGATCGTAATTTGGTTAAACTTGAATACAGTTGATCCATTATTAAATTGTTACAACATTTTTGTTGAATTGATGATTTCCTTTGCCAACCATTCTTACAAATATAATTTTCTTCACAACACTTAAATATTTTGTGATCTAATACATCTAGCAACTAAACATAGACAATATGAACAATTCCTCATCACTTGTAGAAAATGACTGAGTTTAAAAGAATTTTTTTTATTTTTATTTTTTATTTTTTTAAATAAATGAAATCATAGGGATCAATAATTGATCAAAACCTTAGTACTAGGCTACAATTATTTTTACATAAGTTCTTAATTGCTATGGTGCTGAATTTTTACCCTTTGAAATCTCAGGGAAAAGTTACATCGTTATTGTTTGATCCATATTGATGGAAAAAGTTTATTGAAAAAATTTTTTTTTTTTTTTTAAAGATTTTCATTATATAAAAAAAAATTATTTGCATTATTTTGCATGTTGATTATGCCCCAACTGCATGTCTTTAAATATATATATATATATAGTAATACAACTTAGAAAGAAAAAATGCTTACAAACCCTGCCATATTTGATCCATGTTGATCCCTATTGATCCACTGTTCATTGTTCTGTATTATCCAGAACAATATTTGATTGAAGTATTTAACGTATCATTTAAATACTGATATATATAACATATGTGTATGTATATATAATTCATAAAAATATTCACTGTATTTCTATCTAAAGAATAAATGGATTTTTTTTTCCACTTCTTATGTTTTAATATGGATCAAATGGGCAGGCAAATAAAAAAAATCAAAAAATCTTGTGTTTGTAGTGAGTGGTGTATGCAAGTTTTTATTGTAGGAAAGAAAAAATTTAGGTATATCATTCTTTTTTTTTTTTTTTTTTTTTTTTTTTTTTTTAAACTTTCATTTAAAGATATTATTTGAGATACTATTATAGAACTGAAGTCTGTGAAGTGTAAAAAAAAAAAAAAAAATACAATTCTTGTGGCATTATATATTCAATATCCTAATGTGTATTTTGGTTTTCACCATTCTTAAACGCCAATTTCTCTTTTAATTTTCTCTAAGAAACTATAATCTTGAACTCTGATAATTTGTATAAATTCAGATATAATTTATAGCTGAAGTATCTGGGTATGAGGTCAACCCTCAAATTGCAGACAGAAAAAATATTTTTTTAAATTTCTAATTATCATTTATCTAAGCTATTGTACAATCAATGATAATTGTTACTAAGAAATCCACATAATAGAAACTATATTTACCAATTGTATCTTTGTATGGGTAGAGCACACACCTAGGATTTGCAATAGTTCCTAGTTTGATATCGATCTCCTCCAAGCGAATGAATAGCACAAATTGGGTAATCTGTGCAGTAAAGTGGGGCTGACGGTAGGTGTGGCGCTCCACCTCAGCAAAATCGATTTCCTTGTCTAGCACTAGTGAAAAGAGGATAGACTCCCTTACTATCCAGCTGATACCAACAATAGGTCACTCTGCCAACTTTACCGTTACTTATGTTCTGTGGAAAATTTCACAGAATCTTGTAGTGAAATATATTTTGAGTGACACTCAAGATTTATTGATTTTAAATATTTGTTTTTGGTAATAATGCTATATAATACCATTACAACTGAAAACTAATTTTGTATGTGAATCATTTTTGTAAAATAGTTTTTTTTTTTTTTTTTTTTTTTTTTAATCTATCTTTAGTTTTGAAACTCATTCTTTGATAGTTATATATTGCAGCAACATAGCTTTTCCCTGGTTATTGTTAGAGAAATCTTTTCAATGATATCTCCAACTTTCTCAATCAAGAAAAAAAATAATTTTGATTTAAAACTTTCCCTAAAGTAAATAACCAGATGTTTTGGCTGCACTATAATTTTTAAAAATGAAATTACTTACTAGATAATTTAAAATTAAAATACAATAACATAAAAATCTAATACAATCTAATTAATTTATAATTCGTTTAATATTCTGATTATAAATATTTTTGAAATTTTACAACCAACTTGATAACTGTGATAAATGCATAGACATGTGATATACTTTTAGTGTTACATATGTATATATATATATATATATATATGGTATAATTAATGGTATTTCTCTTGACAATAGATCAATATAATATTACTCAATTAGCTATGTTCACACAAAAAAAAAAAGAAAATGGAATTTTTCTATAACAAAGGATATGAGATTGGTATATAAGGTGGTTGATTTGGTTTTTTTTTTTTTTTTAATCATCAAAATCCACCAATAACTTCTTCCACTTGAAGTTGGAAAAACTGGACAAAAAAAAGACTCCTATTTTCAAGATTTTGGACACAATTGTTTTCATTGAAAAATCCTATTGACAGGAGAAAAAAACTATTGAAGATAAAGCAATGAAATTTGGGATGTATATGTAAAATTTGCTGGTGAACATCATGAAACATAACTCATCTCTTCAGGTTTTTTATAGTAGATTTAATTTGGAAAAATTTCAAACAATTGAATTTTGTTCCAGACTTTTCAAAACTGCTGGTTGATGAGGTTAAAATGTAAATAAATATCCTTTTACTTATATATATATATATATATATATATATTTATTAATATACATTTCAAAAACTTTAATTTTTTATATCAAATTTTCTTTTTGATTTTTTTTTTTTTCCTAAGTACCATTTATGACATCAGAAATTTAATTATTCCCTTAAAATTATAAAAAGCAATATTTCTTTCACAAAGTAAAAGATTTTGCCCTATATTTATAAGTTGGTAATATCTCCCTCGTCCCAATGAAAGTAAGTAGTGGCTTGAAAGAATGCCAGTTCCAGATGTTTAAGATAAATCTGTGTAGATGGTGCATGCTTTTTATGGTGATTCTGAACTAATGGACATAATTAATGTCTGTTTCACCGATTGATCATTGAGATAAGTCATAAGCCATTCTCAATCGAAACTTCTAATAGATTATATTTAAATAGCGTTCTTTGATTAGATTCATATTACTTTTAGTTTTTGTAAATAAGCAAAGTGTACTAACACACAATCTCGTAGGAATGAATTATATGCAAAAAATGGTGTTTAAATCTTTTTTTTTGTTGTTTAAAATTTATTTTTATCAACAAGTTATAAAAACAAGGTATGGATATTTAAAAAAAAAAAAAAAAACGAAAATTGATAAAACCTGTAGATATATCATTCCTTTTGTTTGATATCTGGTTTGACAGGATTTTATGGCATTTTATTTTTATTTTTATTTTTTTAGATGAACCTACCAAAAAATATCTACAATATTTTATGGTACCATGAGCATTATTACTCAACTAGTGTACAAAATCACTTACAGATCGTAATTTGGTTAAACTTGAATACAGTTGATCCATTATTAAATTGTTACAACATTTTTGTTGAATTGATGATTTCCTTTGCCAACCATTCTTACAAATATAATTTTCTTCACAACACTTAAATATTTTGTGATCTAATACATCTAGCAACTAAACATTAGACAATATGAACAATTGTCAACTGAGTAATTAAAGAAATAATCAGTAGTCAATTTTTCCCTATATAAAGATTGAATTAAAAGATTATTCATTGTGGATATTTGCCATCATAGTATTTCCTTTAGCCTTCTTAGATGTCTGTGTTTTGGGATTTATAACCTTATCTTCATATAGAAGATATGTGCTTTTCCCCACATCATATCTTGTGCTGGTATTCTTGGGATAGCTCTTATCTCTCCTTTCAGTGAACTAAATGAACCTATATTCAATCAAAGGTTTAGTAAGGTTCACATGTCTGTATGTAAATCTATTAAGCACCTGTTTGATTCATTGACCAATGATCCCAAAGTATTCAAAGCTTTCAAGAATTAGTAAAAAAAAAAAAAAAAATGTGGCAAAGAGTTCTGCTGTGCCTTTCTGCAATCAATGTATAATTATCATTCATGATTTGAAACATCATGTTTCTAATATCTTGTCAGCCAAAGGATGCAGAGTATAGTTTTTCAGTTTATATGCCTAGTTCTGAATGTTCATTTCACATCTGTGCAACTATGTTTTTTATTTATTTTTTTTATTTTTTTTTTTTTAAAGAGAAACCAATTTTAATAAGTAATAACTATATTACCAAGATTCATGCAAATTTAGAATTGTTTAAAGCAATGATTTTAAATGATTGAAAGATTTTCTCTCATTATAAAGAAAAACTATTAACATTTTGTTAATTCATAAATAAATCAAATGATAATGAAGGGTTGGTTAAATATTTGGGTTAAAACAACATTTTCCCTGTGAACTGACATTGACTATATACAGATGATAAATAAGACATAATTTTGTCCTTATAACCTATTATACTAAAAAAAGTGGTGATGTGGAAATAAATTTCAAGAATATATATTGCATAATATTTTGTTCATATATTACATATAGTCTTAAAGTATGTGTGTATATTTAATTATTTATTAGTTTCTAATACTAATTATTTATTACCAGAAATATTGCTTGCTTTTATTTTCATCTACAGAGAGTATGTAATAGCAGACAAGATGTTAATACATTTTTTTTGATTATTTGATTCAATCTACATATTCAATATTAATAACTAATTGGTATACATAGAAGAAAATAGGGAAATAATTTATGCAATTATAATTTTGCCTGTTATAAACCTAAAATTTTAAAATTGACTGAATAGGTTAACTTTAAAAAAATACTTTCTATTAGAAAACTTTTAATCTTCATTTGATGAATTTGCAAAAAAAAGGTTTTAAGTTCATTTTTACATTACTGTGAACAATGCAATGTTTTGACAGTTTTAGCAACTTATAGACAAAAACCTAATTCTAAATAAAATCTCACGATCCTTGTGTGTTTCCTTATAATTCTAGAAGTTTAAAATATTTTTAGATGAACACGGTTTTTAATGCAGCATTGGATTGTAATATAACACCAAGTAATTTTAACTACTTTCTATACCAATATCTGATTGTATAGGGATTATATTATTTGGAGTTAAGGATCTATTATTATAGATTTGTAAAAGTATTTTTTTATATTATTTAGTAATTTTCTATTAGCAATTTCAACTGTTTGCATTGTGGCTATTTCTTTAATGTTAAGTCTATTTAGACATTTTATCTTTTGATAATCTTTGTTTTCATTACTAATATATTTTTAAAAAATATTGGCATAGATGTTCTTAAAAATTACTTATGAAAGAAATTAATTTTCTTATATTTCTTGTAGACTAATGTAAAAAATAAACGTCTAACTCCAAATATAATTGTTAGTGGGAGTTTTCCAGATTTGCATATAGTATTGTGTTCAGATAATACCACCTATTGAAAACCAAAATAAGTTTATTAACTACTTTTTTGCTACATGTAGAAATTAATGTATCAAAATATTAGACAAAAATTGAGAGAAAAAATTAAGATTTGGTGAAATTGTATTGGAAATAATTTGGACTTCTCAACAAACCGAAGATGATTTGGATGGTCAAGATATTTTGGTTATTTTGATTATCATTCATCATTCTGAACTAAGTGCCAAAAGTTTCACAGGTAAGAATTTTTTAATTATATTTTCAAGTTTCACTCAAAAGAATTATTTTTCTAATTATTCCCATATTGGTTTTAAGTTTATGAATAAGTTATTGTCAGTCTTACGCTTATTATTGGATATGAAATATATATATATCTCTGGCAGCTAATTCAACCACTTAAGCACCTCAATATTGTTTTCAATGTAGCTGTAACTAATGTATCCATGTATTCTAAAGCTATTATCATGATGGAAAAATTCATGATTGATTCATTTGATTTTGGTACCATTACCATATCAAATAATTCCAGATGAAATTTACTATTTTAATTCAATATAAGACTGTCATCATTTCCAAATGTTGTGCAACATCACAACTCCCTTCTCCATTTTTAACTTTACTCTAATGCCCACAGTCAAACCCAAACATAAATTATATTATGTTAGATCACTTTTTCAATTGAATGATTGCTCACCTATTCTTTAAGAAAACATATGGTCTACAAAAAGTTACATGTTACATAAGCTCAAATTGCTTTGTGTAATTTTTTTTTATATGGTCTCATCTATTTTCAAACCATAGATGACAAATTTCCAAGGATTTACTGAATTCGGAAGTTTTTAACATTGTTTGGGTTATTTTTCCAATTCATCTAAATCTGGAGAAAATTTGTGTCAAATGCAAACCAAACCCAATTGGAAATAAAATTTATAGGCAACAAATGACAATAAGAGGAAGTGTTTGAGAACTTACAGTAAAATATAATAATCCCAGTAAAGCACAGTGTATCTACTTTATATATGTAAGTTTTTAGAACAAAATAGATCACTCTTTTCCTCTGGTATGAATTTTATACTAATCTAAAAATCCTCACGGAACCTTCCCCCCCCCTTCTTTGAGCATTTATGTTCTAGTTAACTTTCAAAGATCACTGCTAACCCAGGTGCAAAGACACCACTCTATTTTCATATTTTCTTATTCTCATCCATTTTTTAAAATTTAAAAAAAATTTTTTTTTAATACATACTGTTAAATCAATAGCAATTATTTTTATATTGCCTGTCTAGTCTGAATGTGCCTAATTCATTTAGCGTGTGTGTGATATATATATAGATATAACTTCCTACGACTGCTGTTTAAACGTTAGCATTATATCCAACAAAGCCTTCATCAGATTATGATTCTGGGTTCAGGCACGGTTTCAGGGTCGAAGCATCATTACCACTAACCCAGAGTGCCCCAACAGTATCTCATGATACCACTAGACTTTGTTGATTTGTTGTCGCTCTGTGGAATTGCCATATCCATACTGACGCAGTTAGAGCCTTATCTTGGATCTTTTTGATGTATTTCCTCTTGTCTGGTTGAGAAAGTCTTGTCAAAAATGCGGAGGTTGAGTTTGTAGTAAATCCTCAGCATCCGTTTTCAATAGGAAATACATCTGTTATCCATCCATTTCTGACACCTTGTTATCATAGATCTTCATATTTTTCCAACTTATGCTGATGTGCCCAGTCAAGATTTTTCTCAAAACGGACTGTTAACTCAACGGTGAAAACTTTTTTTTTTTTTTTTTTTTTTTCTTAGACTAACAGACAAGATGACAATATCATGATCAGGATGCTGGGTCGTTAATGTTATTTCAGTTGGAAATAAGAGTTGATTTTCTAAATCGCATACAATGTGCCAGTCCATGCAGCCATCAAACAATGTTTCTATTTTTACCCGAAAGTTTCAAATATTTCCTTTAACGAAATGTATAGCTTTGTTGTTAATGTTAACTTTATTTGCTGTCTCACAACATTTCTTCAATGCCTCAGCAAAAATTTTGAGGACTTGATTGTGCCTCCGCATGTAGCTTCTTAGAGCATACTCTCATCTTGTGAGAATATTTCAGGCTATCAGTTTTCCCCACATGTTCTGCATAGGTCGGGTGTAGCTAACGCCCAGATATATAGGTTGACTGGTGTTGGTAAGATATTGTAGACTGCCTATATAAGGAAACTTAACTTTTTAGGCTCCATATGTTTGATGTTGCTCCATGTGACAACTCTTGTCTTTTGCCCTCTCCCTCTTGGTTCATGTGCCCTCTCCCTCTTGGTTCATGTGCCCTCTCCCTCTTGGTTCATGTGCCCTCTCCCTCTTGGTTCATGTGCCCTCTCCCTCTTGGTTCATGTGCCCCTCTTTACTTTCTCATACAGCTGTAGTAAAATGCTTGACTTCCTCAAATTGATGAATTTCTTGTGAAATCATTTTCCTTTTATTTAACGTGGATTCTTTTTGACCACCAACCCTAAGGATAGAGGCCAAGTCCTGATCTCCCATTTTTCACAGTATCAATTATTTGTTTCATCCTGATGAATGATTCTGCATTTTCTACAGCTTGTTGTGCCTTCCATTTTCGACCAGTTATTAAGGAAAGCTGGACGTTCTTCACCCGTTGGTTTGTGAGATCATGCAGTATTTGGAAAAGTCACACTTTAGCTCATTTGTATTTTTCAACAAGTGACACCATCGGAAGTTTTAGCTTCATTAATGAACTGTATAGTGCCATATTAATGAACTGTATAGTGCCATATTTAAGGAATTAGGTACCTCCAACCATTATTTTACATAGTTACTGATTAAATGCTTTATTGTTTCAACTTTTGTTTAATTCCTAAATTATCATGGCTTATGTAAATTTAAACTAATTAACCATCCTATTTTGTCTTTTATTTAGATCACATTTATCAATGGAATATGTAAGCCATCCTTTAGTTGTTTGTTTAGTGCCAGTGATGTCTATCAGTAATTGATAGGAAGTAGCAGCGACTGAGGCTATTAACACTTTTTCGCAGATTGTAGGGGATTTCATTCCCATCGACAAAGAACCTAATTTCTTTGCAGATTCCTTTTACTATGGAAAGACTGAAACATTTAGAAGGCTTTATCTTCATCGCTGCTTATTTGAAGAACTCCTGTAGGTAATTTATCAGTTGTTTCATATGGAATCCGAATTCTGCGACGAGGGTTACATCATCCATGAAAGCCTTTATAGATGGGACGGTTTTCTTATTGGTGTTGTTTTCTGCATTACACAGTATCATCTCCATTACCAGCATGAAAAGTAATGGAGAGATAACACATCCCATCATAATACTAATATTCAACTTTTGCCAGTTAGTTGAATATTTATTATTAGAAAATCTCATATGTATATTTAAAGTATGCTGATATGAGATTTTTAATGTCTTCTGGGATCCAAAAGAATTCTATTGCTTTCTCAGGTAGTTGGTGTTTTATTGAACCATATACATTTTCTAAATCTAGCCAAATGATGTGAAGTTCAGATGATTAATTAATTTTGACCATTTTTATTTGGTCCCACAACATGCTAGTATGTTCAATAAAACCTGGAAAGCCAGGAATATCAACTTTTTGTATTGATCTATTAACATACCCATTGTTCTGTAGAAATCTTGTCATTCTTTTAGCAATGACACAGGAAAAGATCTTGCCTTCTACATTAAGTAAGGAAATTGGTTGAAACTGGTCCAGTTTTGGGAGTCTTTTGCTTTTAGTATATGGATTCCATCAGCTAAATCCCAATCCTCCACGATAAATTTATGTGCTTTCCATAAGAGCTTCCAGAGGAGTGTTAATACCTTAGGGTATATATATATATTTTTAAGCCTTTTTCTTTACCAATTATATTGAACATCAAGTTCTCAACTTAGACCTGAATTACTCTAACAATCCGCTTTTGGAAGAAAGGGCCAATTTAGAATCGGTGACTAGAATTCAAGTCCTGAACAAAACTGTTTGCATTTCACATAGCACTAATACCCTTGGGAAAAGTATGATTACAACTATTCTCCCTCCAGCTATGGCTAAAATAGTATAGCAGACTGTGTTCTTTAACCTTGATTAGGAAATCAATCTAGGAGAGGTAAAACTCTGAATTCAAACCTATTTAACTCTGGTTAAAAATTAACCTTGTGTCACATCCTGCCCATACAGAGAGGTTTAAGTAATATTGTCTGGATCTATCCAAATAATCACTTTTGTTGTAATGTACATAACATTGTAACTATTTTTTTTTTTTTTTTTTTTTTTTTTTTTTTTTTTTAAATTGAAGCTTCCCCTTTTTCTTTTATACTTAACTTTAATTGCAATAACTTATTTAACTTTATCAACATATAGTGCGGAATTTAATTTTAAATATCTTTTTAAAATAAATGTTATTTTAACAAAATATTATTTTAAGGATATTTGGACCATATGATCTTTAGGCACCACTTTTGCAATCTCATTTCATAAGGACATTTTTTTTCATTTACACCGTCAAAATCCGGTTGGTTGTTAACAGATGATTTTTAGAGTTTTTAAAAAAATGTAATAAAACTAACCTCTAACAATTGGATTTTGACGGTGTAAATTGATATCTACGCATTAAAACATCTTGTGGCTGTTCAGAACTTTGAAAATGATAAAACTGACGTAAAAAATTCTGTTTTAGAGAAGCCTGACTTTAATTAACCATTGTTGTCTAATTAACTCCCTTTTAACAAAAAAAAAAAAAAAAAAAAAAAATTTACTAGTTAGATCTGGACTCTAAGATTATATATAAATGAAAGATTAAAGATGTTTGTAGCAATGAGGATTCAGATAGTTGCTAAAATAACCATGTTCAATTTTACATGAAAAGCACAAAAATTAGTAATTTGGAAACATTCTTTTATTAGATACATCATCCATTAGTAATTTAGAAAGAAAAAAAAGAAAATTATTAAATTAAAATGGCTTAGATCATGAGAGAATTGGAACTAGCTTGCACTAAGTGGTTGTGTGTAGTTGGGTCTAAAATTTCTCATTTTTTTCTTATAGCATTTCTGGATTCCTTTGGCCAAAATGCTTTTATAAAGTAGTTTTTATTTGCAGGCATATAGATATTATCCACACACACTGACACTTTTGCATATCAGTTTAGATATTTTACAACCCACCCCTTTTAAGTAATTTGTACAAATTTCAATTGAATTTCTACAAAACGCAATGCCCCTACACCCAATATGACAATGTAAATATTTATAAAACCCTATATAAATTCCCATTCACACTGTAAACCACTTTTTTTCTTTTTTTGTATATATTAATACAATTGCATGTTATCAATATGTAGATAAGGCCAACAGTATTAATAATGTAAAACAATTTTATCAATAATTGAGGTTTAAATGAAAATAAAATCATGGAAAATGTGACATAAATAAGGGAATTGACTTGAGTAGTGATATTGTTTTGGGTACAGATGGACTAATACACAATCTCCATTATAAGAGATATATAATATATATATATATGGTGGACTCTCCTATTGTGAACGATAGATGAGGGCCAGCAGTGTGATTTATTTCCTTCCATGTTGTGCGTGCTATCAAAAAGACATTTTGTATTTCCTTGAGTGTGATAGCAGCCTGTCCTTGCTGCGAAATATGAAACCACACTGACAGATGGAATTTCCTAAAACGGGAGTCAGATGTTTTTGTTTTAAAGTTAAACGGAGCTGATTTTGATGTTTTAGTCTATTTCTTTAAAGCTCTTTAATCTAGCGGAACATGTTTTATGCCATTCTTTCCGAATTGATGCTCGGGTTAATATTGAGGCATTTCAAATTGTCCTTCAATTTGTCTTTATAGCATAAGAGTGGACATCTAATAGAACACTTGGCATTTGGTAATTGTCCATATAATATCTTCTTTGGAAGCCTGTTCTCATTCATTCTGCCAATGTAACCAGGCCACCTAAGCTGAACCTTTGCTAGTACGGTTTCAATGCCAGCAATGTTACATTTTTTAATATTGTAGTATTTTCCACTCATCATCCCATTTTATACTGCAAATGGCATGAAGACAGCTATTCTTGAATGGATTTCTTTGCCCATTTTTCCATCAGACGTGACTGTTGATCCAAAATATTTAAACATGTCAACAATTTTTAATGCTTTTCCATCAATGAAGACAGATGGATTTACAAGATGTGGATTGCATATATATATAATATATATCTGCAGATTTTGGTTCACTGACTTAAACAGCTGGAGGTGTATAGCCTTGTATTGGTTCAGTGGATATACTCCAAATTATGTAGTCTTTTTTTTCTGTCTCCCCATTAATCTGTGGTAGTAAAAGATTGGGACTTATTAGATATCAGGATCCTTTTTTTTTTTTTTTTTTTTTTTTTTTTTTTTTTTTAATGGTCTAGGTTTCTGCAATTTTAAGTTCTTGGAACCCGACCTTTGCATATCCCAGGATGCCCAAGTTCCACAACCTCTCCCGGTCCTGTCAGGGTAGGGTAGTGGAAAGGTGCTGCATCTTGCCGAAGGTTGAAACTGATATTTCCCTTGAAATTCATCATTGCACCTTGTATGTGTGAAAAATAGTATTAAAAAAAAAAAAGGACCATATCACACTTTTGCGATTTCGGTTCGTGGGAACTTTTTTTTCCATTTACACTGGTTAAAAATCTGGTTAATTGTTAACAGACGATTTAAAAAAAAATTTTTTTTAAAATTATAAAACTAACCCCTAACAAACAACTGGATTTTTATGGTGTAAATGAGAAAAGTGTCCCCCACGAGTTGAAATCGCAAAAGGGGTGCCTCAAGGTCATAGGGTCCAAAAAAACAAAACTTTTTCTAATCCGCTGTTATTATAGTAAGTAGAGAGAAAAAGAATCAGACAGAATAACTACAGCTGCTGTGTTCAAAAATCCCTGCGTTAAAAAAAAAAAAAAAGTGGGGGGGATGTAAGTAAATAAAAATATAAGTCTACTTTCATGAGTTCTGATTAGGAAATGTTGAAGTGAAATATATATTACATAAAAAATAAAAGTGAATTACATTATATTACATCTATGTTGATTATTATTGGACAGCTGTAAAAAAAAAAAAAAAAAAAAAAAAAATGTTTAAAAGAATATAAAACACAACGGTATAAATTCATATATTGCATCAGAATTATATATGATTTAATTTTATTTGAAATTAAATATAGTAATCTGATTTTCATCTTTGAAATAAAATCAAGGTTGAAATGTCTATGCCAAACTGTCAGGTTACTGTAAAAATTCAATCATTCATGTGTTTATTAAAAACAAGAAAATAGGTCATCTTGATCTACTTTTCTTAAAAATAAATCTAGATGACTTTTTTTTTTTTTTTTTGCAATTAACCCAGCATCTTTGTATACATATTTAATTTTCATATATAATTTTAATTTACGTTTAGTAAAAACGAATTGATAGCATTTCAAATTTGATAGATCTCAATTGGATGAAGTCTTAAAATTGATGTCATACTGTAACAGCATATTTTTGTTTTTTAAACAATTTACAACTACCTTTTTAATGATAATATGTAATGTATATATATTATATAATTCATTTGTTTTGTAATTTTTTTAGACAATTTATCCTTTTATTTTCGTTTTATAAAAGGAAAATAAGATTGTTTCTTTTTTTTTTTTTTTTTTTTTTTTTTTTTACCAAATGCAACTTTAAAGAAGGTTTAGGGTTGAGATTTTGATATGTAGTTAGAAAAGAAAATTAAAAATTCAGAAAACCGCAAACATTAATTATTTTGCATTATATAATTATCATTGAATTTCTTTTTTTATTTAACAAAAATAAAATGGTATTTGTATAAAAAGTAAAAAAAACAAAATTAGAAAATATAAAACATTTACATAAAACATCTGTTATCAAGGAAATATTTATAAAACACAAAAATATGAATTAGCTATAGATTAAAGTGTATGGCACAAGTGGAGAAAAATAGGAAAAATTAAGAGACATAGTGGTGCACAAACATCAAATTTCCTCATCTCATCCAATCGATCCAGTGCAGGGGGCAGCCTTCTTGTGTCACATTAGCTTCAAACTTTGTGGATCTGCAGTGATATTGATAAGTCACTTGAGAGCTCATGAGAAGAGGGTGTTGATCATGGGATTGTGCAATTATGAGGGATAGCAGTGATCTGTAAACATGCAGTTGGCATACACACACTATATATATATATATATATATAAAAACTTGGGGGCATGAAGACATTGTTAAATTTTGATGGCTTGGATTATAAAAGAATTGCAACTGAATACAGATGTGTTGTTGGATGTACAAATTTTCTACTAAAGAATCCAGCAACATTTTTTTAATTTTATTTTTTTTTTTTTAAATTCTTTATTCTTGAGAGAAATGTTTATATCATCATGTCGCACCCAGCAGCACGGATGTACATGACAACCTCTCTCCAACCGTCCCATTGTTCCCGACAGGCCCTCTGTACAGCATCCAGTATCCGCACAGTTGGTCTATGTAGGTCTTTGCTGGACAACCTGCACTAACATGTCCATGTGCTGGTTTCTACAGGAGGACGTCACTTATGAGTTCAACCTTTATTCTCCAGCAATGTCCAGCCCATCCTACTTGGATGTTTTGTGAGATGAGGGGCAGGTGGCTATACAGCTGCTTCCTTGTAGGGTGCTGTTTCCACAATTTGTTCAAGATCACACATAGAATTCTTGTCAGCTCCTTTCTAGCCAATTCTCCAGGTGCTTTGTCAAGTGGTGTAGCCATACAGTAGCACTGATACCACCATGGCCTGGAAGAATTGTCAGTGAGACATAATTTCTATATAATAGACAATCTGTTTATAGCCGACTATGCCTTCCCTCTGCGTGCATTAACATTGCTTTCTGTGGAAGATATTACTACCCAGGTATCTGAATTATTTCTACTGGCTTTAGTGGCTTACCACCAAGTGTGGAGATGCCTCCTTTTTAAAACACATGTACTCTGTTTTATCAGAATTCACATAGAGGCCAATGTTCTGTGCTGCCTTCTCTAGGCTATGTAGCAGGGATTCGGCTTGTGCAGGTTGTATTTGCAAGAAGCACTAGATAATCCGTGTAGTCCACATCCATAATAGTCTGTACGCCTGCTTCTTGCCTTTTTTTTTTTTTTTTTTTTTTTTTTTTTAGTGCGAGACCTTTTCCTTTTATGGTATCTAGTGATGTATGAAGTACATAGTCTAGGTAAATTAGGAATATATACGGTGTTAGGTATCTCCTTGTAGGACTCCAACGATTCTGTTAAAGAAGTCTGTATCACCATCAGTTGAGCGTACCATTGCTTTAGTTTCCTTGAAGCATCATTATAGTGATAAAAGTTTCCTTGGGGATACCATATGCTAGCAGTATTTGCTCCATTTTATTTCTGTGTATGGAGTCAAGTGCCTTGGTGAAATCTACAAATAGTAGGGTTGCATCAAGAATTTTTGCTCATACCCCTTCTATGATTCAACGAACAGTCAGGATCTGAGAGGTTGTGGATCGATTCTTGCGGAATCCGTTATAGTTTTTCCTAAGGATTTTCTCTATTTGGGGTCGAATGCGATTAAGGAGGGCATTGTATATCTTAGCAATAAGATTTATATCTCTGTAATTCTTAGCAGTTCTGAGGTCACCTTTTTTGGGGAATGGGATGATGCAGCCATTTGTCCAATTATCTATTCTATTTTGCTTGTATACTGTATTACATAGCATAAGTAGAATGTCATCGAATTTCCTCATCTTCCATACCGTCCTGTTGGCTGGGGCGTTAGAATGCACAGACTGTACCTCTGCAGAGGGGTAAGACTCCCCCAATGGAGACACCTGTTGGCCGTAGGTGGTGACCCGTGATGCTTAAGGATAGAACCAAGGTGGCTGAGCAGTCCATGACTTGCAATTCTCCAATTTGGCCCTTACTTAGGCTAGACGGGCGGTCGGAGAGACCCCCTCCGATCAATTGGCTGGCCATGTCAAGCCTTAGCACCTATATGATTGCCCCAACCCCTTTTTACCATATGGGTGCTAGAAGGCGGTGGGTGAGGGTCTACATGTCCTGGGATTGACGTTAAACTCTATCTGATGGTGAGGTTCTAGTTTTGGAGCTTCATCACCATTGCTCCCTGGTCCACTTTGACCCGGAGTGGTAGTACCTGTTAGGGTCCCATCTATGGGTTAAATAGAAAAATGTATTTATAAAAAAAATTGTATTATCCATTAAGAATTGAATTTATTTCAAAACTTTATTGGCATTAAATGACCCACTGAGGTTGATATGCGTAAAACAAAACAAACCAAACCAAATCATCTTCCATACCTCAGAGGTTATTTTGTCAAGATCTGCAGCTTTTCTACCTTTTGAGTTCTTCCATCGTAAAGTCTTAGCTTGATGTCTAATTGGTCATCTATGATTTTTTTTTTTTTTTTTTTTTTTTTTTTTTTATTTTGGTGCCATTTTCTATGATTTAAGGGGTTCCCAACAGTTTCTGGAAATGGTCTGTCTTCTACTGAATGTCTAATTTTATTTATTTGCTCCTGAATGTATTCTATTTGTTCTTTTTTCTGTTTTCCTTAATTCTACCTGGGCTTTCTTAAGGTTGTATGTGTTGGTGCTTGTTGGGTTTGTTTTATTATAGTTATGTTTTTTTTATATTGTTTTTCTTTTCTCTAACTGCTTCTGTCTTCCAGGGAACAGTGTGTTTGGCTCTTAATTTGGTCAATACACACTCAGCTGCTGCTTATATCAAGTAGTTGTTGCTTATATCATTGTTGAAAACTGAAGACCTATCGTATTGTACAGATTTACTGGTTTTCTTTTTGTTTTTACGTAGACTTGGGTGTAGTTTTGCTATGATTATTCTGTGATTGGAGGATACTCCTTCAAAGGAGGAGTATGCTTTGCAGTTCATAGCACTGTTAATCCACTTTTTAAGATGTAATCAAGTTGTGCTTCGTTTTTTTAATTTGGTTTTTAAGCAAACAAGTCTGTTCTCGAGAGAGAACTGTGCTAGTAGTTCACCCTTCCTGTTTGGAGTGTTGTGAAAGCAGAATCTATTGTTCACATTTTCGCCTATCTGTGCATTCATATCTCTCCCGATGATCAGGATGTTGTGTTTAAGTATGTGTCTGCATTTGTAATGTTCGTTTGTATCATGAGATTACTGTTATGCAGGGATTCCCATTGAATGTAGCAGTAATAATCCTCAATTGTATTGTTTTATGATGTTTATGATGGTATTAGCAGAGTATTTCCATGCAGATGCAGACACAAATGTCCAGCCATTATCTGAATCATGGTATTTTAATTCTAGATAGTGAATTAGAAGAATATATATATATATGTGTGTATGTTTTGTTTGTTGAAAGTAAATTTAAAATTTAAAAAATTAAGTTTACAAAAAAATATATATATATATATATATATATATATATATATATATATATATATATATTTCTAAGCATCTTCTCCTTCCTATTCAAATTCTCTTTCCTCTTTAGCAGTAGCATCTTGTTATTATTGATATTTAGAAACTACGTCGTTCATATTGGAAAGTAATAATTCTCAGTTTTGGCTATATAATGAATGCTGATATGTAGTTGGATTTTGTGTGTGTGTGTATGTATGTATGTATATATATATATATATATATATATATATATATATATAATGGAGAAAAGTAGACAAACACGGGATGTTATGGAAACTGGGTGTTTATTGTCGACGATGCAGCGTTTCGGTCATTTAGACCTTCTTCGGGACACAAATATAGTTCTTGCTTCAATGAAGGGCATTTTCAAAATGGTGAAAACAGTAGGTTGTCAGTAGGGGCAGGGGTGGTTGGCAGTGGGTAGTGGATTTTCTTCTCTCTAGATGGGGAGTGTTTATATGGTGATGCAGGTGTGGGTCAAGAATGTTTGATGATGGGGATGGGTCAAGATGAATGAGTATGTGTATGTGTGTATGTCTGTTTTAATTGTCTTTTATATATATGTGTGTTTGGAAACTGGATTTGTCATTAGTTTTATATGTGTGAGTTTTTTTTTTTTTTTTTTTTTTTTTTTTAAAAACAAATGATAAATAAACATCCAGTTTCCATAACATCCTGTGTTTGTCTAATTTTCTCCACATATTGTCGGATTAGCCTCCTGATATTTCTCCCATATATTTATATATGTATATGTATATAAAAAAAAAATTTTCTAAGCATTTTCATCTTTAGCAGTGGCATCTTGATAGATATTCAGAAATCAAATCATTCATAGTGGAAAATAAAAATTCTCGGTTTAGGCTATATAATGAATGCTGATATGTAGTTGGATTTTTTTGTTTTTGTTTGAAAGTAAATGAAAAAAAAAGAAACATTAAGTTTTAAAAAAGAAGAAATATATATTTTTCTAAGCATCTTCTCCTTTCTCTTAGGCTGTTGCGTCTTGGTATTATTTATATTTATAAACTGTCGTTTATATTGGACAGTAAAAATACTGGATTTTGATTATGTAATGAATGCTGCCGTGTAGTTGGATTTTATATATATACACGGATGGATTTTTTGTTTTTGTTTGAAAGTAAATGAAAAAAAAAGAAACATTAAGTTTTAAAAAAGAAGAAATATATATTTTTCTAAGCATCTTCTCCTTTCTCTTAGGCTGTTGCGTCTTGGTATTATTTATATTTATAAACTGTCGTTTATATTGGACAGTAAAAATACTGGATTTTGATTATGTAATGAATGCTGCCGTGTAGTTGGATTTTATATATATACACGGATGGATTTTTTGTTTTTGTTTGAAAGTAAATGAAAAAAAAGAAACATTAAGTTTTAAAAAGAAGAAATATATATTTTTTCTAAGCATCTTCTCCTTTCTCTTAGGCTGTTGCGTCTTGGTATTATTTATATTTATAAACTGTCGTTTATATTGGACAGTAAAAAACTGGATTTTGATTATGTAATGAATGCTGCCGTGTAGTTGGATTTTATATATATACACGGATGGATTTTTTGTTTTTGTTTGAAAGTAAATGAAAAAAAAAGAAACATTAAGTTTTAAAAAAGAAGAAATATATATTTTTCTAAGCATCTTCTCCTTTCTCTTAGGCTGTTGCGTCTTGGTATTATTTATATTTATAAACTGTCGTTTATATTGGACAGTAAAAATACTGGATTTTGATTATGTAATGAATGCTGCCGTGTAGTTGGATTTTATATATATACACGGATGGATTTTTTGTTTTTGTTTGTTGAAAGTAAATTTTAAAAAAACCCATAAAGTTTTTAAAAATATATATATATTTCTAAGCATCTTCTCCTTCCTATTCAAATTCTCTTTCCTCTTTAGCAGTAGCATCTTGTTATTATTGATATTTAGAAACTACGTCATTCATATTGGAAAGTAATAATTCCGGGTTTTGGCTTGTTTCTCCATTCAATTTTTCCAGGTATAAATGAGAAAACACAATATACACAAAGGAACACATTTTAACAAACTGGTGAAAGAATAACAAACATGTGAATACAACTTAACTATGATTTTATTTATAAGAAAATAAAATGTTTTTGTGGTGTGTACATGAATGTTAGATATATATTTTGGTAATTTGTTTCATGCTAAAGTCTTTCGGAAAAATGGGTGGAGGTAATGGAAGTTTTACTTAGCTTTTTACAAAAGTTCATAGAATTTGATGAATTCTCTTCTCTGTGTAGAATACAGAGTAAAATTGATTATGGGGCTTTGCTCTTTGTTAGTTTTTGGTTGCTATAGAATTCCATAATTCCACTCAACCTGTTGACTGAAGTAAAGATGACTTCACTTTGTCAAGGGGTTCATTAAGGTTTGAGATGATGCCTTCTTTGCATCTCTCATAGATTTTCTTTCATCTTTTTCATGTTCATACATCAATTTTCTGGGTATGCTGCTCTTTCCCTTCTTTTGGGGGATATATCTGCTTTCTTTTTGCAATTTTCTTTTTCCTCTGTTTGGCGAGAATATTCCAGCTAGACTTCATTATCATAAGTCTCTGATGTTGGGGATATTTAGGGCCTCAAAGACTTAAATGCCCCCTGCCCTCTTTCAACAACAAAGTCTTGAGCAGGCACTTCATGTCAGAAAGATTTTAGTTTCTTCTTTCTCACATCCTGTTGCCAGAAGTGAGTTTGTGTCCCCATTCCTTTCTTTTTCCTTCTTCTCTCTTTCCCTTTGCCATGTTTGGGTCAAGGAGAAAGGACAGGTGTAGCCATTGTGGTGGTGGTGTGCATCCTAATCTCTGCCTGTCCCCTTTCATTTGCCAGCGCCCTACCTAAAGGGGTTGGAGGGATATTTCATAGTAGTTTCACTTCTCAGGTTGGTAGGCATGAATCTTGAGAAACTATGAAATGTATTTTTTCTTATCTCTTTTTTTCTGTCACCATTATCCCCTACTGTTATGACATCACAGACTTTATTACTTGACTAGAGATACAGGAAGTGAGTGTACTCCTAAATAAAGAGTCCCTTTTGCGCCTCCTCACATGGTTATGGAAAGCTGGGTCTTGGAGTTTCTGCAGTCGGTGCCATAGATTTTGTGCATCAGCCTAAAAAGCCTTTGTGCTGGATTAGTGTTGAGGTCTTCAGTTGGTGTGTTGTGAATGTTCAGTAGTCCCAGCAGTAGATCTTCTCCCGAGGCCTTACATTTCCATATTAGACGCTTCACTACTTTCACTGTGGTTTCTGCAGCACCATTTTCTTAACTGTTGCCTGGGGATATTGTCTCATGTCTGAACACCCAATTCCTTGCAAACTTTTTGAATGTGTTAGAGGAGAAATGGAGTCCATTGTCCGAGACAAGTACATCTGGCACTCCATACTTGGCAAAATGGTTTCTTAAATGACTGATAACTTCGTCTGAGGGCTTGTCTATCTCAAAAAAAATTGATGTGTTGGTTCAGTGACTAGGTATTCATCTCCACTCCATGAGAGTATGTCAACAGCAACTTGTTGCCAGGGTCTTTTGGGTACCTCCAGCACAAAGAGGCTCTGTTGGTTGGTGATCTGCATATGTTGCACAGGCTTGTAAATATTGTATTTCAGCCTACTTACCTGGCCAAAATATCAAAATATCCCTCACTCTTCTGAGGCTGGAGTTTATGCCTAGGTGGCTAGTGTGAGATTTTTATTTCATTTCTGATCTCATAGCTAGGCGAATGACTATTCTGTTCTTAGTATCAGTCCATCTTGCACTGTCAACTTATCTCTATAGTCGGGAACGGTTTTAAGGAATCTGGTAATAGTCTTTTGTCTCTGGGCCATCCTGTGGCAATAACCTCTACTAGTATTTTCATTGTAGGGTCTCCCACTGTCTTATACTTGATCTTTGTTAGCCTTCAGTCCTTGATGGGCTACTCCAAAATCATACTTACACACATCGTACTCATGTGTTCATTCTTTATGTGGGTCATAGTAGGAGAGTACTGGTACTCTGATTATCAGGTCCTTGGCTATGCTGAAAGCCAATTGTTATGAATCTGACTGTGCCCAGGTTACATCCTTTTTAGTCAAATCCTGAAAAGGTTTTAAAACTGTAAGGTTTGGAATAAACTTCCCAACATGCCAAGGAACCTACACAGGTCTCTAACAGTTTTTGGTGCTGGCATGTCAGTGATGGCTTGGACCTTTTCTGGGTCAACCAGTATACCGTCCTTGGTGATGTGGTGCCCCATGAAAGTGATGGCATCTAGGCCTATTTCTAACTTCTCAGGGTTTAATTTTACCCCTACTACTAGGCATTTCTGTAATAGTTCATGAAGCCGATGGTCATATTCCTCTTGATTTGTTCCATAGAACTGCTGCAACACAGAGGAAATTGTCCTGTTTTATCTCTACTAGGCCCATTTGGGTACTTGCATATAGGCCCAATAAGGGTTAAGTCATATTCATCTTTGAAAACAACAAACTCCACTGAATGTTTTGCACGTCTTTGGGTTCTTTATATTTTTTTGGCGTATTCTTAGTGGTCTCATTAGAGATTTGTTCCACAACGTCAGAACCCCTTTGTATGGTTTTATTTCACTAGCAAACTTTGACACTGGAACAACCATCTCCCTGCAATCTGGAAGATTATTTGCCGCTTGTCAAGAAGCATCAGACATTTGGCATCCTTCCTCTGCTTTTTCCCTGAAGTTGCCACATTCACCCAGTGGGTGTATTCATCATCCTCATTCTCTGATGATGTGTCAAGTTGATGTAAATGGGGTTGAGGAGCATTACAATTACTTTTTTTTTTTTTTTTTTTTTTTTTTAAGGACCTTGTTTTTTTTTTTGTTATTTCTGTTTAGGACCTCTTCTTTGATTGTTGGGGCACATTGACTCAAAGTGGTTCTTTTTCCTACAAGTGTTGCATATTTTGCCATTGGCCAGATATTTGCTGCGTTTAGGTTCATGTAAATAGCCACAAAATAGGCATTCTTCTTTTTTCTTTTTTTTTTTGGGGGGGGGCTGATTCTTTTGCTCTGTTGGCTTCATATATTTTCAATACCTGAGCTTCTCCTAGCCCCCAGGTTTTGACTGTGAATAGAGTTCTTTTCAGCCACCCTGTAAATGTCTACACTCTTCTGCAGGGTGAGGTTCTGGAGTTTCAGTAGATCTTGTTTTGTATTTCAATTCCGGATGCTTTCCACAATTTGGTCCCTCAGAATTGAGTCGCTACATTTGGTACAGAAATTGCAGGTCCTTGAGAGGACTATTATGTCATTATAGAATGTGTCAAAGGCTTCACGTTCTTGTTTTCCCTGACGGAAAACAAACCTCTCATAAGTCTCATTGATAATTCCATCAGCGTATTCTTCCAGAGCCTGCAGTATGTCTTGTATGGTACGCACACTGTGTGTGTGGGGTATTTCATCTGCATATTCTGGTATGCTTTCATGGGCGGCGTCACCAAAACAGTTCTCAAGAATGATGACTTGAATTTCTCTAGGTTGGCAGTCCAGTCTGGCCACTAATGTGTAATTGGACAATCATGTAAGAAACATTTTACAGGAGTCTGCCTTGTTTCCACCAAACACTAGACATTCAGGGACTCTCACATGCAAATTAGTCATTTCCATTGGTAGGGTAGTAGTAGTAGGTGTTGTCTCTTCAATATATATTTTTGTGATAGAGAATAAGTTATGCATTCACAGAGAACAAATTATTTCCAGTTCAAATAGTAATAAATCCCAAGTAGTAGTGAGAAATCTGAATATGTAACAGTAAGTAAGAATGTCACTGCTACGAGATGAAATAGATTATGTTGTGGACACGGAATGAGTAAAATAAACAGAAAAATAAAAAAAGATTATCAGCTTATTCAGTTCTTGATGATCTGTCTTAGACGTACTTCATTTATCAAGCGAGTAGCCAGCAATAGAACCTAAAGTTTACAACAAAATAAAAATACTTCAGAATACAACCGTTATGTGATAAAATGAATTAGATGAGATGCATGTGGTCATGAAAGGGATAAAATGGACAGACAAAAAAAATAAACCTTTCTATTTTTTTTTTTTTTTTTTTTTTTTTTTTTCCTTTTCTTTTGACGACCTGTATTTCCTTCAAGGTTTGTAGAGACGTTTTTCCTTTATCAAGTGAGTAGTCAGCAAAAGTTTAGGTCCTAGCAGTAACTCTGCTATGCAACAAGATGAATTAGGTTTGTAGAGACATGTTTTGTTTACCAAGTTGCCACCATGTTAAGTGTAGACACAAAGGAGTTGAAGCAACACAGAGCTAAGAAGAACGATGACTTTATTGCTTGGCTAGTTATACAGGAAGTGAATGCTCTCCTATGTGAAGAGTTACCTCTACAAAGAATATTAATACAGAAAATGGAGTGTGTGTATTGCTTAATACATGTTACACTACCCTCATATATATATTTGTTATTCTGTGTTTGTCCCAATTACTTTTTTCCACACCCTTTTCAATTAAATTTCGTAACAATTCTTTCTTTAAAAAAATAAAAATAAACTATAAAAAAGTCTTTTTTTTTTTTTTTTTTTTTTTTTTTAATCCCCCCCCCCCCAAATTAATGAAAAACATTCATTAAAAAACAAAAAAGCAATAAAAGGGGACAAGAAAATCTTTGTTACTTTTGAAATTTCCTTTTAATTTTAAGTACTAAACAAAAACTCAGTGGTTGATCTGACTTGTATGTTTTCAATAAAATACCGTTTAATTTGTCTTCCCTTTTTTTTTTTTGGTCTGATGTTGCAAAAATGGTATGATGAAATCATTTTGAATATTTATGAAAAAGTTAAATTAAAAGTAAATCTAAATTTTTTTTTTTTTTTTTTAATTTTTAGATTTACTTTTGATATCAAACTTCACATTTTTCAATTAGTCAATTTCATTTAATATTAAAGTTTCAAAATTCCATGGAGAAATATAAGAAAACATTAATAAATTTTATTTAAAAATGAAAGTATATCTCTTTTAAAGAGAATTTTCCATCAAAAAAAAAAAAAAAAAAAAAAAAATGTTTTTCTTTCTACAAGAAATATCCATGTTAAGATAAAAAAAAAAAATCCATATTAAGATAAAAAAAAAGATTTTGAAAAAATGATTAAAAAGGGAGCTCTTATGTATTCAAAGTGTGAAACAGGTCAAATGATTGGGGAGATTTTTAAATTTATTCAAGGCCTTAAAGAAGAGGATACATGAAAGGAGTTGAATGAATGGGAAACTTTTGTTTGAAATACATGCAGTTCAAGGCCTTTTTTTTTTTTTTTATTTTTTTTTTTTTTTTTTTTTTTCCTCCAAATTTTTACAGAAAACCACTTTCAGGTTTTACAATGAACAACTTTTCAAAGAGATTTTCAAAGGGTAAAACAAAATAAAAAATAATTTTCTTTCTTTAGCATTCCCAGTTGATTTTTAATTTTTTTTTTATTTAAGGTTATTATTATTTAATCATATTAGTTATATAGAGCTCTGTAAAGGAGTTCAAAACTGTTTGAATTACGCAAATATTCCTAGTGGTCCAAAAGTTATGTGAATTTAAAGCCCTGAAATTAGGGGTACAAAATTGGACATGATTTTGTTCAATAAATGTCAAATAACAGACTAATTCAAAACGAGAAATTCAGTAATTTCCATACCATTTTATTTTTGGAGCAATTTTGATAAAACTTGAAATTCTTATGTAAAATTGTTTGTTCTTTCTGATTTATTTAGGGAATAAGAAGTAGGGATATCAAATTTTTTTTTTTTTTTTTTTTTTTTTTTTTTTTTTTTTTAACCACAAGATTATTCAACATTTTCATTTTAATACAGCATATGTAAAAATGTAACATAAAATTCAGCCATGGAAAAAAAAATTGTATAATGCATTTTCAGCTGTTTGAAGACAAAATACTGTTTTAACTCGCTGTAAAAAATAATTCAATGGATAAAAACACATAAAAATTACATATTTAGAAAGATTATTTTCTTTTCTTTCAACCATATATTTTTAAAAATTGGACCAGAAATATGCAATAAATTACTATTTAAACCAATAAGGTCTGAATTACGACACCTGTTAATCAACTAAATTTGATGGTTTTTGTTATTGAATCTTTGGCAAAGAACTCTGATATACAATCACTAAAATTTCACACATTATATATAAAAATAATTCTGAGACTCTTCTATTAGGGATATAGTGCTTTTTTTAAATTTTTTTATTTTTTTTTAAGAAATCTGTCAACATTGGTCTGTTGTGGTTTTGCTTCCAAAGGTCAAATAAGAAAAACAAATTTCTGCTAATTAAGTGTAAAATTTCAAGAATATTGATAAAGATTAGCCACCTTAATTTTACAAAAAAATATAACACGTAAAATTCAGCCATGGAAAAAAATTTGTGTAACGCATTTTTGGCTGTTTGAAGCAAAATACTGTTTTAGCTTACTGTAAAAAATAATTCAATAGATAAAAACACCTACAAATTACACACTTAGAAAGATTCTTTCTTTCCAACCATATAGATATTTTTAAGATTGGACTAGAAATACATGAGAAATTGCAATTTGAACCAAATAAGGTGAAAAATTTGTTAATGTTCATCGATTTCATGAAAATGCTGGTAATGCTAAACTATTTACACAAAGATAATACAAATTTAAAGTTTAAATTCTTTCATTATTTAAAAATTTTTTTGAATATATATGGTTTTGTTCTTGTTGGATAAACCATCCAACAACAACAACAACCATATATATTCAAAAAAAATTTGAAATAATGAAAGAATTTAAACTTTAAATTTGTATTATCTTTGTGAAGATAATTCCAAAAATGAAAATTATTTGCTAGATGTAATTTGAAATAAAATTCAATAATTTATAAATATATAAAAGCATTATGTTTTGATATGCACATGTTGACTTATAATTCCTGAAAAGAGGCCATTAAGCATTAAAATCATGCATACATATTAATGTTTAGAATAAGGAAAAGTACAAAATTTACTTTTGATTTTTACTGATTAAATGATATATATTAAAAAAAAAAAAGTAGTCAGGGTGGCCTAAAGTTGGGTTCAACCAAACAGCAAGGGAGTCTATCCCCCTTTTCACTAGTGCTTGACCAAAGAGATTGTTCTTGCATCTGAGGTGGAGCACCACACCTACCACCAGCTCCTTTACCACAATAAATAAAATCATGAAAATGTCCAATTTTTTAAATTTTTTTTTTTTTATATATATATACTATTTTAAATGTAAATCAAAAATGTTAATAAAAGAAATTTTACATTTTTAATTCCAAGATTCTTTTTATTATTCTTAGAGTAAAAAAGAAAAATCAAATGAATACATTTTTTTATCACTGTAACTCAACATGCAATTAATTGCTTGTTTGTTTACAGTGATAAAATAACGAACTAGCCTCTAGAAAAATAAAATTGTTTCAAACCACTCATGAATTTAGTGTTAAATTTTTGAAAATATTTTACATGAAGAAAAAAAAAAATCCAAAAATAAATGTATATTATAATACACAAATTCTTAGCTTCTTTTATTGTTAGAATTAATTTTAAAAGTAACTAAAAAAACAAACCTTTTTTTATTTTATAAATAAACTATAGAATAAATGAATATTGGATTGTTCTACCTACAAATAAAGACACATTTTTAATTCTTAGTTTCTTTGTAAAACTACATTTTAAAAAAACTTTGTTTTTAAAACTGTAACTCAACAAGCAACTAAGAACTAAGTTTAAATTTTTGGACTTTTTTCTTAGAAAATATATTAATTTTTAATCGGTGTAACTCAAAAACTTTTTTAAAAGAAAAACTATTCATTAAAATAAATAATTTTCATTTGAATTGATATGTGAAATTTTCCACCTGCAAATAAGGACAAGTTTAATTCTTAGCTTCTTTTTGTTACATTTTTAAGGGTAAAAAAGAAAAAAAATTAAATGGATATATTTTTTATCACTAATAGGGGCCGGTTTCGCTCAATCGGTAGAGCACCTGACAAGGAATTACAAGGTTCCAGGTTTGATACTGGTCCCCCGCTATCTCAGCGAATGTATAGCACAGATTGGGTCATCTGATCTGTGTGGTAAAGTGGGGAGCTTATGGTAGGTGTGGTGCTCCACCTCAATAATAATAATCTCCCTGGTCTAGCACCAGTGAAAAGGGGATTAACTCCCTCGTTGCCAGATGATACCAACAATAGGCCACTCCAGCAACAACAACCACTATTTTTTTTTATCACTCAAGTAATTAACTACTGAATTTAATTAAATAACTAAATTTTTGTCTTTAGTATAGTTATTTAAAAGGATAAAACAATAAAATTTTAAGTTTATTTGAAATTGTACTCCAGCCCTAACTTGATACTGGCCCTTTATAGTCTTCATTAAGAATCTTGTCCTATAGGTAAAATTAAAGGTTCAAATAAACTGTTTTATTCATCTAAAAGGAGGATTCACCCCTTTTAAATAACTGTATAATAAGACTGAAATTTAGTTATTAAAATTGAATAGCTAATACTTCTTAACCCTGTGAGGATAGTCCCTGTGGTGTAATGGTTAACATGCTGGACTGAACATTATGATAAGCGAGTTTGTTATATTCACTTTGGACTAATACCCTTGCCCCTCATCCCCCAACTATGGGTCAAATAGTACTACAACAATGGCTTTTGGTATTACATAACTCACAAAGGTTGATATGCCATTAAACAAATCCTCATCATGTCTCACTAATAGCACAGATATCTCTATCATTCATTGCCTTCGAGAGGACCTCTGCACATCATCCCATATCTGCACAGTGCTGGTTAATGTAGATCTTTGCAGGACAGCACACACTGGTATGTCCATGTGCTGGTTTTCACTGGAGAATGTTGCTTATGAGTTCATCCTTGCTTCTCCAGGATGTCTTGTTCATCTTACTCAGCTGGTTTGTGTGATAGGGGACAAGTAGCCATACAGCTGCTTCCTTGTGGAGTGTTGTCTCCACAATCTTTTAAAGATCACATGCACAATTCTTGTGCTGCAACTCGCATTTAGCTCATTCTCTAGGTGCTTTGTTAGAGTCCAAGTGGTGCAGCCATACAGTAGCACTGATATGACTACAGCTTGGAAGAATTGTCAGTGAAATCGGATTTCCATATGACTGTCTATGGCAAACAATGCCTTCTCTATATGTACATTAACATTGCTTTCTGTGGATGATTTAGAGGCTTATCATTCAGTGTGGAAATGTCTACTTACTTTTTAAAGTGCATGAACTTGATTTTATTGGAGTTCACGTACAGGCTGATGTTCGCTGCTGCCTTCTCCAGGTTATGTAGCGGGGATTTGGTTTGTGTAAGTGTATTTGCAAGAAGTGCCAGATCATCTGCATAGTCTGCATTTGTAATAGTCTCTGTGGGATATTGCCTGCTTCTTGCCTTTTAGAAAACTGTAATCAAACCTTTTTATTTATTTGTCCAATAAGCAACATGAATTTTTACATATCTATAATTATTGATTCTTTTATAAAAAATATAAAAAATACTAAATAATGATTATATTATAATCATTTAGTTTTAAAAAGTTAAATATAAAGTAGCAAACATAAATTCTATATTAATATACAATGCACTAGGTTTATACATTATAATAGTATTTTATTTTGAATTATATTTTATAAGTGATTTTCATAGCTTGGCTGAAATTTCTGCTTACCATATGGTATTCTATTATAGTTTTTGAATAGAAAAGAAGAAATTTAGCTCATTTGTTCTCTAATGAATCTAACTGAATTAAAATTTTATTTACATTTTACATTATTTTTCAAAAATCGTTTTAGTTTCCAAGTTTCAATTACTTAATCTCATGAATCTTGAAAAGAAAAATTTTTTTAGAATAAATTTCATTAAAATCTAATCATTGATTTTTGTAGATTTTTTAAATCGTTTTTTTTTTTTGTTTGTTTTTTTTCTTTTCTTTTCTCCTCCCACAAAAAAAAACAAAAACATAATTACTCAAATCATTTCAGAACAACATTTTTATATTAAAATGAATTAAAAAATATTTAAAATACATATCAATTATATTTTTATTTTTTCAATTATGTGTATCCATTGTTGGAATATTGCTGATTACCCTTCAATGTAGTTATTACAAAAATAACTTTGTTAGATTCTTTTGTCTTCAATTTACTGTTTTTCATTTTTGACATTTTTATACACTTGTTAAAAACTTATGAGTATGTAATATTAAATAATTTTAAGTAATTTAATGCTCTTTTTATATATACTGCTCTTTAAAGTTTTACTCTGTAAAGATATTCTGAATGAGAGTATAATTCCGAGCATGGTCATTTTTTTTTTAATATAGATTATAATTTACATATTGAAACATAACAAATTTATATAGTACTAGCTTAAAAGCCACCCTATCAGGTAGCAATTGAGCTAGTTACTACAAAAGGTTATTTGAACCTTCAACACAACAATGACATTTGATGTATTTGAGTACATATTGAATTTCACTAAACTTCCTTCCCAAAATTTATTTCCAAATTATAAAAATTATCATACAAAAGAATTTGTCATAAAAAATTGCCAAAAACATTTGCATTTGTTTATGTACAAGTAGTAATGAAATTTGTTGTCTAAACAGCAAAAGGGGGGGGGGTAGGATATCCTGCAATAACTGATAGAAGTTCGAAGATTAAATATGAAATAATGAAAATATTAACTTTTTTATTATTATATTTTGGGTGACATGTTCTTCAGTGTATGTTGTATCAGCTTCATATCAATTAGAACAGGTTAAAAAGTTAATGGAATCTTGTACCAAAGTTTTTTGTTTGTGGAAGAGCTTTTAAGGAAGACAGAAAAGCTCATTTGTTTTTCTTAGGGAATCCTGTTATTATATTAACTCTTATGATGTTTTTAAAAGCCAAAACTTGTTTTTAGCAGATCTCATATAGTATTATTTGTTTAATGTAAATTTTAATATATTCGCTTTTATGCCATGCCTAATTTTGTTAACTTGTCTTGGATAGTTTCTTTGAAATTTTAATCTTTTGAAGTAATTTGCCTTTCTCCTTTTCTTTCACAACTGCCTTATTGAGATCTGGCCTTTTCCACCAACTTGCATTGTGTCATTTTATTAGATCTCTTTTTCTTTTCTTTTTTTTTTTTTTTTTCAATCCTCCTTAAGATAAAATCATGGTTACCTTCATAGCTGATTTCTCAAGATCTTTACATTTATTTTTAATTACTTTTCAGGTTTAGAATAGTCTGTTATATATAAAAGTTCATACTAAAGTTTTAGTTTGGTTCAGTTATTGTCAACATACTATTCCTATCTTTACACAAAATGGATAGTTGGATTAAAATTTCATGTTGTGTATATTAGTTTCCACTTATGAATATCTTAAATTTGTATTCTCTTTAAGTAATTCTATGATGAATTCTATTGGAACTGATGAGATTCTCAGAAATTTTCTTATATCCTCATTTTGAGTGTAAAATAACAAAAAATGAAGATGGTTATAAAAAAAAAATTATCTGGGAATTTTATAAGATTTTTATTGTAACCATCACATCCATTTCAGTTTATTGTAATTGTGTCCAAGTTTGTATTTCATTTTTTTGTGAATTTAAAGAAAATCATTTCAGCTCTTGTATCTAAGACATTGTTTTTGTTATTCATGTAATAATTTCTCTTATTTTTTATTTTTAGTTTTAGCAATTTGTTCAACTCCTCGAATAAGCCTAGTAAAAAACCTCTGCCAGTCGCCACCGTACGATACAACGCTCCAACCACTCTTGTTCAACCAGTCGGAGACCCTAATAAAAAACAACGCAGCAAGTACAATTTGGGTGAAAAAGCTAAAGCATATGAATTTTTACAGGATGAAGGGTAAGAAATATTTACTTCTTGTATGTTTATCTTTACTTATTTTTTATTTACATTTATTTTTGATGTAATTGAAAAAAAAAAACAACTTTGGCATTACCTTAGATATTTTTCATGATAAAAAGAAAATTTTCCATTGACATTTGTTTTAAAAAAAGATTTTTTTGAATAAGTGAAATTAATTTGAAAACTTTTTTTTTCTTCAATTCATTTTACTTTTATATACTTTAAAAAATAAAAGCAAAAAATCATTTTTCTTTTTACAATATATTTTTTTCTTGCAGTGTTTCTGAGAAAACAAAGAAAGAGAAGGAAAGAGAAAGATGGGAACAGTATAAACAAGTAAGAGTTCATGTCAAAAAAGATGATGGAAGAATGCAGGCTTATGGCTGGAGCCTCCCTGCAAAATTTCAACCTACTATTCCACGTGAACTTCCAAACAAAAGCCATGTGCCAGTACCAGTACCCGTTTATTGCAGACCATTATTAGAAAAAGAACCTGGATTAAAAGTAGGTTGTCACATGATTTTTGGTGATTTTCTATCAACTATTATTTTCTGGTTATTAATAAATTCTACTTTGGATTTGTTTTCTACATCGTATTGGTAAATGTTTTATTTATAATTTTAAAAAAAACTTTTTTTAACATAAAAAGACAAATTTTCAGAATAAGTAGAAGTTCTTTTAATCTGTTAATAATTTGCATTTTTTTATGTTGGATTTATTAAAATGTTTTCTGGAATATATTTTAGATAATTATTTCTGTTCTTATATACCAAAAATGTGATGTTTTTAGATTTTTTATGATATAATAGATTTGCTTAACATGGAATTTTTAAATTTGTTTTAAGCGCTTGATATTTTTGTCCAGAGTTAATATGGAAAGCCATCAAGAGATAAAAATGAGATATTTGAGAATTGAATTAAATAAAGTTATCAGAATATGAAAGTACAATTTATCAAAATTGAAGGTTTTCTACACAAAGTTCAATAACTAAATTATTTTGCACAACATTGTCTTGAAGCTAAAACTTTGAAAAATATTTTAATTTCTTTTTTAAAAACCATTTATAAACATATAAACTGGAATTTAAAAAAAATATATATATGAAAATTATATACATTGAATGTGAAAATAATTTTAACTAATTTGTGTATTATAAATATTAAATTTCCAACTTTTGTTTTTAATAAAATAAGTGATTATTTTGTCTAATAAAACACCATCCTTTTATTTATATTCATCACATAAAAAAAAAAAAAAAGATTAAGTAACTGAGATTGTCTTTATTTTAAGTATTACATGAAAGTATCTCTTTATTTTTTAAGATTTGGTGTGCAGCTGGTGTAAATCTGACAGGTGGCAGAACAAAAGATGGAGGTTCTATTGTTGGGGCCAGTGTCTTCTATTCAAATCCCCCAACAGAAGAATTAGAAAAAAGAAAAGAAACAAAAGATGAAATTGAGAAATTAAATGAAGAATTAAAAGTATGTAAAACATTAATTGTTAACATAAATTCATATTTATTATTAGTATTAGTAGTAAAGTACCCTTCAGTTTAATTAGAAACTAGTAATGCCAATTTTAAAAATACAATTAGCTATATACTGTTTTGTTCATAGTTATATTTGAAATATTTTGATGATTTTTTTAATACATTTGTGATTGATTTATCCTACTTTCTTGGTAATTGTATAAGATCTTAGCATTTGTACATATGAGTGGAGAATACAGAGACTGCAAACTTATTTGGAAGATTGATGCTAAAGTTGTTTTCAAAATAGTAAAGTAATTACAAAGATATATATCTATAAAAACAAATAAATGAAAATAATTTTAAGTTACATTTTATACTAGATATTTTGAGAAAAAAATCTGTTCACAACAGATCTTAAATGTTTTGGAAATAGAATCAAAATCTTAAAATTTATATAAAAGATCTCTTCTATTTTTTTTCTCAAAATATCTAGTATAAAATGTAACTTAAAGTTTTAAAAAATTGGAAAAATTTAAGGTTTATTATTTTGTTAAAAACAGAAATTCAGCTTTCTGAATAGAATGGTTTTTGTAAGTCTGATGGAATATTGAAAACCAAATAACCCAAAAAGTTTGATTATCAATCAGTGAGTGGAAATAATTTTAAATTACAAAAATTTGATTGTGTAACTGACAAATTGAAATTAAATGTCTCTTTAAAAAAGATAAATAAAGATAAATTTTAAAAAAATGTTGAATTTCCCTGAATTTTTAGGATGCAGCTAAAATGTAAACAGTTTATAAATGCTAATTGATTTCAAATTTCAATTTTCTTTTTTAATTTTTGGTAAATATGAATTAAATGAATGTATTTTTTCTCTATACTTAATTCCTTTGTCTTTTTTGTTTTGAGGAACATGAAAAGAATTTAAAACAAACAGAAAAAGAACAATTGTCATCTCTAGTATGGATCTGTACAAGTACCCAGTCATCCAGCAGAGTCACAGTCATTGATGCCAATAATCCTGGAGATGTTTTAGAAGCATTTAGAGTAACATCATCTCATATACTTTGTATAGCCAGTGTTCCAGGTAAATTATATTTCAATTTCAGATTATTTAGGCCATAAAATATTTTGTCTAAATTCTCAATTTTCATTTTTATTTGAAAGTAATGGTAAATTTATATTAAATTGTTATTGTGTCATATATATTTTGGAATTTTGGCATTTAATTTTGATAATCTTATACTTTACATTGATGATCCTTAATAAACAGGTAAGCTGGCCTTGTGTACTTTATTCTGATGTGTTAAATGTTGTAGTTATGAACAAGAAAAAAAAAAAAAGATTTAAGTGACTTTAATACATGGAAAAATTTTATGACCAAAAAATAAGATCAGACAATTTTAAAATTACTTGGTTTGTGTGGTGCTCATGTTCAGTTTTAATGATTAAAAATAAATAAAATTACCAACTGCCGCATAAGGGATTTGATGATGTGAGAAATGAATGGATACCTTTTTCACCAAAAAGAGCTACTCTGGCACAATCAAGTTGTAGGAAATAATGTGTTGCAATGTAGCAAGCATTGTTTATTGGTAAAAATATAAGGACCCCCCCCCCCCGGGGGGCCACCTGTTGGCTATCAGTGGCAACCTATAATGCCTGAGGACAGGATTATAGTGGCTGAGCAACCTGTGACCCGGGTACTAAGTGGTCCCATGACATGCAACACTGCTTTGGCCCTTTGGGCTAGACAGGCTGCCAGAGAGGCCTGATCTGATCAATCTGCTGGTCATGTTACGCCCTATTGTCCCAATCATATTTTTCAAATTGCTCTTATGGAAATGCACAACCTTTTTTATCATATAAATGCCAGAAAGCAGTGGCTGAGGGTCAACCACCAGTTTATTAATACATATGAAGTTGTTTCTTCTAATTTTTTAATACGTATGAAAAGTTAATGAAAAATCTAAAATTATTTCTACCACTTTAGTGTCCTATCCACTTTAGCGTGGAATATCCTTTCATTGCCATTATTCCCAGGTTCTGTTAGGGTCCCATCTATGGGTCAAATAGATCTGTTAGGGTCCCATCTATGGGTCAAATAGATCTGTTAGGGTCCCATCTATGGGTCAAATAGATCTGTTTGCAAGTTAATGAAAATTATTTGTTCCAGTTTATTGATACACCTGTAAAGTTAATGGAAGTTTCTGCCAATATATCAATACACATGAAGTTAATGAAAAAATTAGTACTATTACATTGGAAAACTTGAAGTCATATAATTCCTTGCAAAAAAGTTTGGACTAAATAGTCCAGTGAAGGTTGACACATAACCAATTATCCATGCTTTCATCTTTTTACTATTATACATTTAAATCATTTTTAGGAGTGAATAGCTTCACATCACCATTGTTTAATTAAAATCTCTACATTAAATTTGCTCATTTCAAAGCAGTAAATATATAAAACCATTTACAAAGCATATGTCTAAGAAGTAAAATTATCAACTAACTTTTTGTCTCATATCTTAGCAATAAACACAATATTTACTGATAAACTATTCACTTACAAAACATATGCCCCCCCCCCCCTCAAAGAAAAACAATTTGGCATTAAATAACCATCAAACTTGCCCATACTTGTTTCTTTATATCCTAGTCCTTTGATTAAGCAACATTTTCCTCTTCAGTGTATGATTGGCTAATGTTGAAAGTTTTTAAAACTAGTAAATATTTACTAGTGGCATTGATGCAATGTAAATATATGTGACTCTCCTTTTATCACTGTGTTACAAAGGAATGAAATAAATGGTTTTAGTATAAAATAATCCAAGTGTTGACATGCCATAAAAATCCAACCAATCAACCTGGAACTTGTATCAATAAAAGAAATTTACCTAGTTTAACTTTTTAAATTTAAAATTTCTAAATTTAAATAATAAGGTGGATGTCAGATTATATGTTATTATTCTATGGAATTGATATCAGGATGTATTTTAGAAAGGAATTGATATCAAGATGTATTTTAGAAAGGAATTGATATCAAGATTTAGAAAGGAATTGATATCAAGATGTATTTTAGAAAGAAATTGATATCAAGATGTATTTTAGAAAGGAATTGATATCAAGATGTATTTAGAAAGGAATTGATATCAAGATGTATTTTTAGAAAGGAATTGATATCAAGATGTATTTAGAAAGGAATTGATATCAGGATGTATTTTAGAAAGGAATTGATATCAGGATGTATTTTAGAAAGGAATTGATATCAGGATGTATTTTAGAAAGGAATTGATATCAAGATGTATTTTAGAAAGGAATTGATATCAAGATGTATTTTAGAAAGGAATTGATATCAACAACAAGTCAGGGAATGCAGTATTATATGCTGTTTGGAGCCATTTTCTGCTGGAAAACATTCAGTCCTATTATGTGGAAAGTACTTTGTCACTACCTATCTCCATATAATTGGTCATCAACACCCCCCCCCAAAAAAAATTTTTTTTTAAAAATAATGAGTTATGTTGGACCAACAAGGTTAATCTACAGTAATACTCTATTATGTAACTTGAAATTGATTTGAGAGTAAAAACCTTTAAAGAATTTGTTACTTGATCAAATAAGAGATCTTTTATGGTTCATCAGTGTATGCACAGAGAATCTGTTTAGATTCTTAATTATTAATACAAACAATTTATAGAATGTAAATAACTTAATTTTTTATTGTTTTAGGTGCCATGGAATCTGACTACCCCGTGGAAGAGGAAATTTTGAAGGCGGATTCCTCTTCCCCACAAAGAAAGCCACCATCATCTCCAGGTGGGTCTGGTAGCAATAACTCAGACAGTGGAATAGGTGGTATAACATTTGTACAATGTGCAACTGGTACTGCTAGTCGAACAACCAGTAAAAGTTCATCACCTGCTGATTCACCAGCTCTGAGAGGTAAGGCGGGATGATGGTGTCCAGTTGTTGGATTTTGCTACAGGCATCCAGTTCTCGCTCTGCCTTATAATATAGCTGATGTGTCGCATTGTGTGCACTTTTGTGTTTATTTAAATTTTTTAAGTACAAAATAACATACAAGTGGAAAACAATTTTCTTGGCAAATTATTTGTCAATATCAACATTTAATGTTTTAGAATATTTGTATATTAGTGAAGCTTGCATAGAGTAAAACATCTTGTCTGGATTATGAGAGAGAAAAACCAAATACATTCCTTTAAGCAGCGATGGTATAAAACACTTATTCCACTGTAACTGTGTTTTGTATTTAAAAAAAAAAAAAGAAAAGTTTTAGATTGAGTGACACTTTCATTTATATCTAAACCCATTATGTTTGTGCTGAGATTCACATTCATATACACAAACCTTTACTAAATTCATAATTTTGCTTCAGATAATTCAAATGGTTTACATCTTCAGTGCTTTTGGTTTATTTCAGCTTTTTATGTTTGATTTTATTTAATAACCTCTAATGCTCTTCTCTGCCCTTCTTTTCATTTCTAAAGCTCTTCTCTGTCCTTTCTTTTCTTTCTTGCTCTTCTCTGCTCTTCTTTTCATTTCTAGTGCTCTTCTCTGTCCTTCTTTTCATTTCTAGTGCTCTTTCTCTGCCCTTCTTTTCATTTCTAGGGCTCTTCTCTGCCCTTCTTTTCATTTCTAGGGCTCTTCTCTGCCCTTCTTTTCATTTCTAGTGCTCTTCTCTGCCCTTCTTTTTATTTCTAGTGCTCTTCTCTGCTCTTCTTTTCATTTCTAGTGCTCTTCTCTGCTCTTCTTTTCATTTCTAGTGCTCTTCTCTGTCCTTCTTTCATTTCTAGGGTCTTCTCTGCCCTTCTTTTCATTTCTAGTGCTCTTCTCTGCCCTTCTTTTCATTTCTAGTGTTCCTCTTTCTCTGCCCTTCTTTTCATTTCTAGTGTTCTTCTCTTCTCTCTTCTTTTCATTTTCTATTGCTCTTCTTTGCTCTTCTTTTCATTTCTATTGTTTCTTTGCTCTTCTTTCATTTCTAGTGTTCTTCTTTGCTCTTCTTTCATTTCTAGTGTTCTTCTTTTTTCTATGTTCTATTTCTAGTGTTCTTCTTTGTTCTTCTTTGCTCTTCTTTTCATTCCTAGTGTTCTTCCTTGTTCTTCTTTTCATTGCTAGTGCCCTTCTCTGCATTTCTAGTGCTCTTCTTTTAATTTCTATTGCTCTTCTTTGCATTTCTAGTGTTCTTCTTTGCTCTTCTTTACATTTCTAGTGTTCTTCTTTGCTCTTCTTTACATTTCTAGTGTTCTTCTTTGCTCTTCTTTTCATTCTAGTGTTCTTCTTTGCTCTTTTTTTTAGTGTTCTCTTCTTTTTCATTTCTAGTGTTCTTCTTTGCTCTTCTTTTCATTTCTGTGTTCTTCTTTGCTCTTCTTTTCAATTCTTGTGTTCTTCTTTGCTCTTCTTTTCATTTCTTGTGTTCTTCTTTGCTCTTCTTTTCATTTCTAGTGTTCTTCTTTGCTCTTCTTTTAATTTCTAGTGTTTTTTTGCTCTTCTTTTCATTCCTAGTGTTCTTTTGCTCTTCTTTTCATTCCTAGTGTTCTTCTTTGCTCTTTTTTCATTTCTAGTGTTCTTCTTGGCTCTTCTTTTCATTTCTTGTGTTCTTCTTGCTCTTCTTTTCATTCTTCTTTTTTCTTTTTCAATTCTTGTGTTCTCTTCTTTTCATTTCTTGTGTTCTTCTTTGCTTCTTCTTTTAATTTCTAGTGTTCTTCTTGCTCTTCTTTTAATTTCTAGTGTTCTTCTTTGCTCTTCTTTTCATTCTAGTGTTCTTCTTTGCTCTTCTTTCATCTAGTGTTCTTCTTCTTTCTAGTGTTCTTCTTGCTCTTCTTTTCATTCCTAGTGTTCTTCTTTGCTCTTCTTTCATTCTAGTGTTCTTCTCTGCATTTCTAGTGTTCTTCTTTGCTCTTCTTTTCTTCTTCTTGCTCTTCTTTTCATTTCTAGTGTTCTTCTTTGCTCTTCTTTCATTCTAGTGTTCTTTTCTTTCTTTTCATTTCTTGTTCTTCTTTGCTCTTCTTTTCATTTAGTGTTCTTCTTTGCTCTTCTTTTCATTTCTAGTGCTCTTCTTTGCTCTTCTTTTTATTTCTAGTGCTCTTCTCAGCATTTCTAGTGCTCTTCTTTTTCATTTGTAGTACTCTTCTGCTCTTCTTTCATTTCTTGCTCCTCTTTGCATTTCTATTGCTCTTCTCTGCATTTCTATTCATTTCTATTCTCTTCTCAGCTCTTCTTTTCATTTCTCTGCTCTTCTTTTCATTTCTATTGCTTTCTTCTCAGCTCTTCTATTTCTATTGCTCTTCTCAGCTTTTCTTTTCATTTCTATGCTCTTCTCTTCTTTCATTTCTATGCTCTTCTCAGCTCTTCTTTTCATTTCTAGTGCTCTTCTCAGCTCTTCTTTTCATTTCTAGTTGCTCTTCTCAGCTCTTCTTTTCATTTCTATGCTCTTCTTTGCTTTCTAGGGCTCTTCTCAGCTCTTCTAGTGCTCTTCTTTGCTCTTCTTTTCGTTTCTAGTGCTCTTCTCGGCCTTATCATTTCTATTACGCATATCTTTTTCTGTAGTAAATATTTTAATAACAAATATATAAGAAAAAATTGAATAAAAACTGAGCCTGCACCAAACTTTGAGGTACATCTTTTTGTTGGATGTAAATTGCACATGCATGGATATATATTTATGTACATATTGGCTCTCATAAATATTTTAACCTCTTCCATATAATTCCAATTCCCTCCAAAATCCTCTCTTTGTGCTTTTTCCACTTGCCTGCTTTTATTCTGCTTTTGGACTTTATTTCTTTTACTAATCCACTTTTTGTTATATTGTATGTTGCTTTATTTATTGTACTTTTATGAATTATGTAGTTTTGATAATTTTCCCTTTTAATTTCATTAGTTTTTTTTTTTTTTTTTTTTTTTTTCCCCTCCCATTTTGCTATTCATGCACCTTTATTTATATTTTTGTTGCCCATATATATTAGTATATGTATATTTATACAATTTTTTGTTTACACATGTCATTAAGTTCGTTCATTGTACTAAAATCATCATACAAAGTTCTTGTTTTCCCCAGTTTTCTCCTTCTTTCCTTTTTTTCCTTTATAGAAAAAAGGTAGTAAGCAAGCTTTCTATTTTTAAGATTACCAATGAAGCATCAGGGGTTTCAGATTATAACAGGCATGTACTTAACTCTTGGATGTAAACTGGAAATTAGGTGTATCTCTGACTAGTAAAAGTACAATTAACTTAGAAAAACACTATAAAGTTTAAATGTTTCTTTTGTGATCTCCATGTACCTAAGCATACATTAAAATGTATAAAAAATGGGAACAAAGCAAATAAAATGTTAAGCTATGTTATGAGTTTAGTTCTAAGATATATTTAGGCGTACTGAAATGATTCAATTTTTTTTTCTATTTAAAAAAAAAAAAAGTACCAATAAGAGCAAAAATGACAATTACACTAAAGAAGCAATGAAAAATAAACCAGTAACATAGCAAATCCGTTTGTTAAATGGGCATTAGTTTTTAGTATCCAAGTATTTTAAACTGGCCGTTTTGATTTGTGTACAATGACCACCTATGCTCAAGGCTACACATGAAAGGTAATCTCATCTCTAAGGTATGGCTTAAATTAACCATAACTGTTTTAACTTAGACATTTATTTGTTTAGAATGGACAAATGAAATGCCAAACATTTAAAGTGGTGTTTTAAGGATTTTTTTTTTTTGTTCACTTTAAATTTTAAATTCATTTTAACAATTAAGTAAAATTTCAAAATTATGAGTATGAAGATCACTCTTGAGGAATTAAATATTGATAAAAATATTTATTTTCTACTTAGACAAAACATGAATGGTTCTAAATAAAATTTTACTCATTGAAACAGTTGCATATTATCAATCCTGATGAATACTTAAAATGATTAGGTACTTGAAATATATTGTTAGTATATAGGTTGAGTACAAGTCTATATTGTGGGGTACCCAATGAAGATTGCTATCCTAGTAAATTAAGTTGTGAGATAGGCTTGCTAATTTATGAAAGAGAAGGTGATATCCAGTTGTGCACATTTTCCCCTTTCCAACTGGCTGAGAGTAGATTGGTTACAAGAACATAAGTTGCACTTTGTTGCTATTTTGTTACAGACATTTTTTTCTATCAGTTGTGTGCAATGTTTCCTTCCACAGAGAGCAGTCCAGATGGAAAATCTTCTATGGAGTCTGTCAAAGCAGCTGTACAAGCGCTGAAAGGTAAAAGTAATGCATTCCTGCCATTTGCTGCATAGCAAATAAGACTCAAAACATCTGGATTGGAGTTTTTCCTTTTCTTTTTTCAGATGCTCAATTGTGTGCTTTCTGTTCATAGCATGCTCTTTTTTTTCTATCCTGCAATAAATGTAAATAAGTAAATTAGTAAACAAAACTAATGATATTTGTGCATGAAATGTAAAATTAAGCATTTTATTATTATATCAAGTAACAAGTGCTTAAGAACATAATTTACACACAGCAAGCAGTAATTAGTCTAAAACTGGAAAATGACAGATATGTGATAAACAACTATTTTCAAATAACTTTTTATCCACTAATATAAAGTCTAAAGTAAAATGTCAACTTACCCGTTTTCAAATTTTTAAGTCTCCAAATTTTTTAAATTTATGAGATTTTCTACATTTCCTTGGGATATTATAATGTCTTAATTTCTTATAAATGTGGGCTTGTTTTTCCTGTGTAAAAAAAGTCTGTTGCATTAAGATCCTGGGTAACCCTGTTTTGGATTATTAAAAATAATTTGGGTGCAAGTCAATTTGTTTCTTTGTCAACAATTTTATTTTGCTGTTTGATTGCCTCAATAGTAGTAGTAAACAACAGAGAGAGAGAGAGAGAGAGTTTTTGTGCTGGAGAGTGTAAGCATATCATGCTCAATCGGTGAGCCAGATTGTCAAAATGAGAGAAGAAAGGAAGAAAGACTTTCGGCTAAGCTCGGTTGACATGTTGTTCTCTCATTCTTCCTTGAACACTTTTTCCCTCTCTCTAACTCGAATCCTCAGTTCTTATTCTGTGTATTGTTTATTTCCCGACATTTTTCAACATCAGAATTTTTTTTCTGGTTGAAATTCAAAAACAATCAAAATGCATTCCAATCAGATTATTCCTTTCAAAATATTTTTCCAAAATATTTCTTTCTCTCTACTTCACACATAATTTACATTTACTACAATTGTTTTGCAACCCCTAATTACCTCTGAGCCCCTTAATCATATTACAACTGAAAAAAAATTGTAGAAGGTTTTCTGATAATTTTAATTTTATAACAATTTAGAATAGTCCAAATAAAGGCTTAGCAAACATGCAACTGGAGTCTTTAACTGGAGGCAAGCATGTGGTAACTTAAATTACTACTAACGTACTAACGTACTAATGTTGGGAATAGTTTTAGAAATGGACAGGGTTAGTGATATCTGATAATTAGCTAATTAAAGCTAATTAGAAACTATTACTAGAAATCAATTATTTCTTATCAGAAAGCAGAGATATTGTATGTGTATGAACCAATCAGAAAATGGTTTAAACTTTTACAAAAATACCAATCAACAAAACATAAATACTTTAGAAAACAAAAGAATAATGAGGATCAGGAAAATAATAATTCTGATATTATTTGAAAGTTTTATTCCATGATTTTTACCATATTTATAGTCTTTACTTTTATATCATTTTACTTCATTGAATATGAAGAACAATACTTGAAATAGAAAAATTTTAATCATTTCTATATAAATGAATGTTATTTCTTTGGAAGCACAAACTGATTTTGAAAGGATGCTTTCTTCACTTTCATCATACACTACTTTATTAGAATCAAAAGTTATAATCATTTCTATATAAATGAATGTTATTTTTTGGAAGCACAACTGATTTTGAAAGGGATGCTTTCTTCACTTTCATCATACACTACTTTATTAGAATCAAAAGTTAAATCATTTCTATATAAATGAATGTTATTTCTTTGGAAGCGTTATAATCATATAAATGAATGTTTATTCTTTGGAAGCCAAACTGATTGAAAGAGATGCTTTCTTCACTTTTCATCATACACTACTTTATTAGAATCAAAAGTTATAATCATTTCTATATAAATGAATGTTATTTCTTTGGAAGCAAACTGATTTTGAAAGGGATGCTTTCTTCACTTTCATCATACACTGCTTTATTAGAATCAAAAGTTATAATCATTTCTATATAAATGAATGTTATTTCTTTGGAAGCACCAAACTGATTTTGAAAGGGATGCTTTCTTCACTTTCATCATCACACTACTTTATTACGAATCAAAAGTTATAATCATTTCTATATATTGAATGTTATTTCTTTGGAAGCACAAACTGATTTTGAAAGAGATGCTTTTCTTCACTTTTTCATCATACACTACTTTATTAGAATCAAAAGTTTATATCTTTCTATATAAATGAATGTTATTCTCTTTGAAGCCAATGATTTTGAAAGGGATGCTTTTCTTTCTTTCAGCTCATACACTACTTTATTAGCAATCCATAATGAGTATCATAAATTGCCAGCTCGATGTCTATTTATACAAATGAATTTATTTCTTTTTGTAAAGCACAACACTTGAATATTCCTTTGAAAGGCGTATGGCTTTCATTCCTATCTCATCAAGTTATACAGCTACTATTTTATTAATGCATAAGTTATAATCGTTTCCAATTTAATGTGAATTTATTTACCTTTGCAATCGAAACTGATTTGAAAGGCATTGCTTTCTTCACTTTCCATCATTCACTTACTTATTAGCGCAATTCAATGTTATAATCATTTCTATTATAAATGAATGTATTGCTCTGTCTTGGAAGCCACATTGCATTTTATGCAAAGGATGTGCGTTTCCTTCACTTTCATCATACATACCTACTTATATTTAGCAATCAAATCTATTGCTTTCCATTCCTATACTAATAGAATGGTTCTCTTAGGGAGAGCCAACCTGATTCTATGTAAGTATGCCTTTTTCACCTTTTCACATACACTAATTTACTCTAGAATGTTTCAAATTTAATCCATTCTTATTATAAACTGAATGTTATTTTCTTTGGAAGCACAATCTATTGTAGACAGGCATGTTTTCCTTCCTTTATCTATATACCATACTTTATTAGATCAAAAGTTATAATCATTGACCTACTATATAATGTCTATCGTTTATTTTCTGGAAGCACAGATGCATTTTGTACAGGGATGACTTTTCTTCACTTTCATCAATCCTCACTTTTGCATCTCAGATAAAAATTATACTCATTTCGATACTAATATGAATGTTATTTCTTGAAGGCCAAACTGATTTGACAAAGGATGCTTTCTTCACTCGTCCATCATCACTGCTTATTAGAAGTTCAAACGATTATAATCATTTCTATATAATGAATAGATTATTACTTTTGGAGCACCATACTCGATTTTTTGAAAGGCTGATTGCTTTGCTCTTCACTATAGTCTACACTATTTACTTAGAATCAAAGTTTAATCCTACATATTTCTATATATGAATGTATTTCTTTTGAAGTCACAAACTGAGTCTTTAAAGGGATGCTTTCTTACATTTCATCATACACTACTTTAGTGAATCAAAAACTTATTTTATACATTCCTATATAAATGTATGTTAGTTTCTTTGGAACACCACAACTGATTCTTGGAGGGATGCTTTCTCACTTTCATCATACACTACTGTTATAGAAGCAAATAGTTATAACATTTCCTATGTATAAAGATGTTATTCTTCTGTTTGAAGCACCAAACTGAATTCTTGAAAGTGCATGCTTTTACTTTGTTCATACACCTTATTTATTTCATAATCAAACGTTTATATGTTTTTCATTAAATGTAATGTTATTTCTTGGAAGCACAACGCTGTTTTGAAAGGATGCTCTTCTATCTCAACATTATCCGGTATACGACTATTTTATAGAATCAAAAGTATATGAACTCCTGTATACCATATAAGAATGATATGTATATTGTTCTTAGGTGACACACCAACCTTGAGTCTTTTTGTAAAGTGGATGCTTTTTCACTTTCATAGTACACTACTCTTATATAGTATCAAAGTTATACATCTTTTCTAGTATAATGACATGTTATTTTCCTTTGAGAAGCAAACATTTGATCTTGTGAGAACGGTCTATAGCTTTCTTCACATTCGCATCATACAGTTATACTTATATACTGAAGAATTCAAGCTTGTAATCAATTTCTTCTTAAATAATTCTATTCTTTGGAGCGCACAACGATTTTTGAAGGATGCTTTTCACTTTCTCACTCTAACACTGCTTTATTACGAATCAAAAGTGCTTATCTTTCTATATAATAATGTTATTACTTTAGAAGATCGCATAATCATGATTTTGAGGTGTTTCTTCCTTCTTCATCATACCACCATCTTTATTAGAATCAAAAGTGATACGTAATATTTGCTCTATAAATTGAATCTGTCTATTTTCTTTTGGAAGCCCAACTGATTTTTGAGGGGATTGCTTCTCTTTTCACTCTTCATACTCACATTACTTTATTAGACTCAATTATGTAATCCTGTTTCTAATATAATGAGATTGTTATTTGCTTTGGGAAGACCAAATCTATTTCGTGAAACTGGTGCTTTCGTCTCTCGTACACAACTTTCTTAGAATCAAAGTCATAATTCATTTCTGCTATAAAGGATGTTATTTCTTTGTGGAAGCACAAACTGTTATATTGAAAGGATGCTTCTTCACTTCTAATGACCTACTTTATTGAATAAACAGATTATAAATCATTTTTATATAAATGAAATTATTTCTTTGGTAGAACCAAAACTGATTTTGAGGGGGGTGGTTCTCGTTACTTCTCATACCACTTACGTTATTAGAATCCAAAAGTAAATCATTTCTATATAAATTGATGTTTTTCTTTGATACAGCACAACTGGATTTTGGAAAGCTGATGCTTTCTTCTACTTTCTTCATTACACTATCTTTTTACGTATCACAAAGTTGTATAATCATCTTTAGTATAAATGTAATATTGTTATTTCGTTGGAAGCACAATACTTTGAAATTTTAGAAGGGAATGCTTTCTTCCTGTCTATCACTCACACTACTTTTTAGATCAAACAGTTATAATTCAATTTCGCATATATAAATGATATTTATTTCTTTGGCAGACAGGCAGATTGATCTTTTGAAGAAGATGCTTTTCTCACTTTGCGATATCTACTACTAATCTTTATTTAGAATCAAAGTGTATAATCATTTCTATATAACATGAGTGTTATTTCTGGAAGCTACAAGACTGATTTTTGAAGGAGCTTTTCGTCACCTTTCACTCATTACCACTACGTTTCATGTAGAAATCAATGTATATACATTCATCTTCCTTATATAATATGAATGGTTATTTTTGGCAAGTACACTGATCCTTGAAAGGACGCTTTCTTTCACTTTCATACATAAACTACTTGATTAGAATCATACAAGTTAAACTATTTCTTAAATGAATGTTATTTCTTTGGAAGCAACTCAAACTGATTTTGTGAAGGATATATTTTCATACTACACTTGCTTATTAGTATCAAACAGTTATAATCTTATCTATCAATACATGAATTCTGTATTTCTTTGGCAGCACAATACTACCTGAGTTTCTGAAAGTGGTATGCTTTCTTCATTTTCATCATACACTTACTTTATTAGAACAAATTATAATTATTTCTTAGTAAATGAATGTTATGTTTTGGAGCACAAACTGATGAAGAGATGCTTCTTCATGGTTCATTCATTTACACTACTTTTTAGAAATCCAAAGTTAAATCATGTTCGATATTAAATGAATGTTATTTCTTTGGAAGCACAAACTGATTTGAAAGGGAATGCTTTCTTTCACTTTCATTCAGCTACTTTTTAGAAGTCAAAGTATAATCATTCTTCTATATAAAGTGAAGGGTACTTTCTTTGGAAGCACCTCAACTGTATTTGAAAGTGTGTGGCTTCTCTCACCATTATTCATACACTACTTTATGTAGATCACAGTGTTAATTCACATTCTTCTATAATAATATGAGTTATTTCTTGTGCAAGAAAACTGATTTTAGCAAGGGATGCACTTCTTCACCTTTCATCACTACCTACCTATTAGAAATCAAAAGTTTAACTCATTATCCCTATATTAAATGATATTATCTTACTTTGCGAAGCAACTAAGATGTATTCTTGAAAGGGATGCTTTTTCACTTTATCATACACTATTTTTAGAAGTCAAACGTTATTAATACATTTCTATAATGAATGTCTATTTCTTTGGAAGCATCAACTTGATATTGAGGTGTGCTTTCTCTCACTTTCTCTATCACTACTTATTAGAATCGATAATAGTCTATATCATTCTATATAATTGATTTGATTTCTTTGGAGCACCCAACTGATTTGCAAAGGGATGCTTTCTTCACTTTTTTCATACACTACTTAATTTAGTATCAAAAGATGGGCACTAGTAGCTAAATGTTACAGTGGTGAGAGAGGTTTATCAAGATAGAAATAGTAACTTGAACATACTTTAGTCATATTGAATCCTTTCTCCATACTACGTCTTATAAACCTTTGTAATTTTTGGTTTAGTGATCCTTGAACACACTCGATCATCTCAAATCAGCTAATAAATTATTTTTAAATCTGAATAGTTTTAGTGACTAGCGCCTTCCACCGCATTATTGTCGATTGGGGAATTTTTCACATCATCACAATTCTGCCAGCCGAAGCTGAATATTTGAGCCAACTATTCACTTACATGTGGTGTGAGCAATCATCCTATAATAAAACCCTCTCATTGTTGCAGTGAATATGGTGTCTTAATATCATTTGTGAGTTTTCTTTTTTCTTTCCTGTTTTTTGTTAAAAAAGTTATAATACAAGATATGTTACTGAGTTAAAGAATATTGACTAAATTGTCAGATTAATAATTTCCCTTTCATGTTGATGTTTCTAGTTTGTACAGAATTATTATGGTTTTATATCTATTTTATACGAACTTTTTGGATTTGAGCGTCGCATGAAGAGCTAATGTAATCCGTACGCAGACATTTTTTGGCTGTGTTATGTAGCCATTGCTTCAATAAGAAGCTCAGACGTGATAGCTCTATCTTTCTTTTAAAATTGTTTCGCATATATTACCAGCTAGTAAAAAGTATGTTGCTTACTATACACTGCCAAATTCTTTCATCTGTGTTATCTTCGAATGCTCTTTTCGCTGTAAACTTTGTTATTTTAAATAATACTATAATACCAGTGTGTGTCTAAAAATTTTCAGGCAAATATAGGAGCGTCTTTTGTCACACAATTTTTCGAATTCCCTAGTTAATTTATAATTTCAAAGAGACATAGTGTTTATGTATGGGTTTATTAACTTTTAAAACTAAAATTCTCTCATATGTCAATCTATATTTTTTATTAAAATTTCTATTTCTATGATAGCAAATTCTCATTTTAATCTTTTTTTGCGCTTCGCTATACTGCTACAAGAGCTCGATCATTTCCTTAATTATAATTTTCACGAGAGCTTCCTTAGAATTCAATGCAGTATTTTTGTATTTTGTATGAAATTTTTGAGGTGTCTGCTTTTAAACAGAATATTTGATAATCTAAGAATCAAATTAGTTGGCATGACACTATAATAAACCCCTAAAGACCACTTTCGTATGAAGCATCCTCAACATAAACCAAGAAAAAGGATATGAGGATTGTCAGAAAGAAAATTTGAAGTCCTTAGAAATAGAGGTTAAGGAATAGAAAGGAAAAACATAAGATATTAATAATTGGCACTGAATCATTAAGAGTAGTTGCACTGAGATTGAAAAGAGGGAAATCCAACATGCAGAACTGAAGTATGATTTTTGTAAAGGTGATATAACTTCTGATTTCCTTATTCTAAAAAATAATCTGGTAGATACCAGATTATTTTTTAGAATAAGGAAATGCAAATTACCACTTGTTATCAAAAGCTGATAACCATTGCCACTACCTTCACCTCGTCCTGGTAATACATATGCTGTTTGTGGTAAAGTGTGCAAATTTAGATTAAATAAACATGAAGATTCAGGAAAATGATAAAAATATCCAGGAGGGAGGGGGAGGGGTTTTATTGTATTATGACAGCTGTCAGTATTTTTTTAATCTGTCAAAACTTTTTATTTTAAGCAATGTTGTTTGATATTTTATTATTATTTTAAGAAATGTAAAATTTCAACTTGGATTTGCTGAGTGGTATTGACATTTTTGGAGAAGAAATTCTGAACAAATTTTTGAAAACGTTTGCAATGTTTTATTCTGTAGATTTTTCATTGAATGATTCTCCACAATTTGGTAAATCAATTTAAGTTGATAATCAAATCAAGATGTTATTTGATAATAATCAACATTATATGATGAAGGAGACTGACTGAAAATATCCAAATCAAACATTGAAAATTATTTTCACTTGTTTTGTTAGAGTTGGAAAAAGAAAGGGGGATTATAAATTAAGAAACTAAGAAAGAACTAATAGTGAAACATGAAAAGTATTCTGCTGCATTCATTTTCTTTATTCAATTAAATTTACTTTTTATTTGTAAGGATTTAGGATTATATAATTCATTATATATTATTTAAAAATCTTTCACCTTGTGCATTAGGGATTTGAAAAATAGTTTTATCAATATAAAATGTATTGCATTTTGCTAACAATTACAACAAAAAATGATAGCCTAAAAGTAAATTTTTACTTTTATAAATACAAAACCAAACTTCAATTTAAAAGATTTTAAGAAATCAGTCCTTTGTATCGGAAATTAATTTACTAGAATAAGTTTCTTAATGGAACATTTTTTTTTAAGAAGCTGTCCTCCTCTCCTTCTCCTCCTCCTTCTCCTCCTCCTCCTCCTCCTATTGGAAAAAATCCATATTTTAGATTATATGATTTATTTTCCTGCTAATAAATTCCTAACCAATCATAAATAATTTGCGATTTGTCCATATTTCTTTGCACTTCTGTCTATATTTTTATATTGGCCAGCTATTCTGTAAAGCATAGTGTAAACTGTTTATAAAAGCTTCTATTGAAAGTGAAAACATAAACATTACAACAAAAGTATGGTTATGGCTTTTTCCTTTTCAAATAACCTGCTTGCATATTTCTTTTCATGCTAACAACCAATCAATCCTCTGCTTTTTAATCTTTTAAATCCCCATTAAAAAAAAATCTTTTATCAGAAAGTTGTCATATTATCTGAATGTGATTTTCTATGATACTCTTGAACTCTTGAAGCATGCTGTAGTAGAAGCTAACCCATCTTTATATTTATCTTTTTATCACAATAATGTTTAGTAAGAAAATAGAATACTAATCTGATATACTAAGTTTTTAATGAATATAAGTTTAAAAAATTAGCTAAAAATCTCAATTGAAAATCCAAACATTGTAGTTTCACTGGAAAAATTAATTTTCAATTTCTCTGAAACTAAATCATAAACTGATATAACTAATTAAACAGTTTATGCATTTGGTTTTATTTTTCAAGTATTTTACACTTCTTTCATAATGTAGGAATTGTATTAAAATATCTTTGTAAATGAAGTATTTTGAAATATTACATTATTTTTGTACACTATTTTGATTAGTTTCTAACAGAGAAAATAAGTTAGTACTTAAATTGATCCATAACTATTTTAGAACTCCATTAACATTTTCATTTATGTTGACTACATATTGGTGTAATGGTTAATAAATTAGTCTTGCAGATCCAATATTACTGAATAGCAAATTCTATATTCAATTGATGCCCCATACTTGCAATTTTGTCATATCCTACCTGTGGCAAATGGGTTCGGTAAATATCTACCTATTGTCGTATTATTATAATCTTTAAAAAAAAAAAGATTAAATCAGTTTACAGTTTTAGCAGAAGACTAGACTAACCAACTTTTGTTGAGGAAGGTGTGATGGGTTCTAATTAAAATTTCTTATTTATCTTTGTTTATATCAATAAAAGTGGTTCATGTATATTTAACAAGAATATTTAGAATAATGGTTATGATTAGTACACAATTTGTAGGACAAAATGTAATGTTGTGAATTAAGGTTTAAGTAAATACCTACTTTTAGAAATAACTTAAACTGTCTTGAAAACTTAATATATTTCAACTTTATGAACCATGAGAAATAACCTTGTTTATAAAGGTATACTTCAATTAGAACTTGAATAATCCTCTTCATATTTTAGGATATCATACATGTTGTGTTGTGAACTTTTGATTCAAAGGATTGCTGTTAGATAAGCGAACTGTCAGTTTGGGTGTTCATTTCTTTGGGCATTTCTTAAAATATTTTGTATCATTGATATTCAGATTATCCTTAGATTTTCCATTATAAATGAATGACTACACTGATACCCTAATGATGTGAAAATTGAATTAATATTGTCAGAAAGTATTTAGATGATTATAAAACTATTCAATGAAAAAGATTAGGACAGCAAATAAACAATATTTGTAAATATTGTTTAAAGTATTTTCTTATTTTGCTTTGATTACAAGGAACTTTCTAAATTCCAAAATAAAAACATTGACTTAACAAAACAAAAAAATCTTTAAAATAATCCTTTCAGAATTATTTGATTTTTATTAATTTTTATTTTTTTATTATTTATTTATTTTCTACTTAGAAAAAACTGATGAAAACAAAGATGATGAATTATCAGAAGATCGAGGTCGACCTGAGGGTAGTGAATCAGGTACTTTTTTTTTTCCATTATGCTTTGCATTTTTAAATAAAAAAGAAAACAAGTGTCCCCTCACCCAATGTTTTCTATTGACCTATTGCAAAATGCAATATGCTAAATGTTAATGTTTAATATTGAATAACTTTAAAAATATATAATTTACTTATATCATCAGTCAGTAGAATATACTAGAGTAGAATCTTTATATGTAATCTACAGTGAATAAATTGGATTATTGCTTGATATTAATTTTATTGACTAAAATAACTGAGTGCCATTTGTCTGTCTTATATTTATTTAATATTTAGTATAAAAAGAACTTAAAAAAATAGGTACTCTGTTGTAAATCATGCTGTTATAGATACTATCATTTATAAACAAGTTAAAAGAAATTTTATTTATCCAAGATAATTCAGTTAGTTAAAAGTATACTGTTAATATAGATTAGATAAGACATAGCAATTGTAAAATAACTTAAATTTGTGCTGGTTTATCTGTTCCTACCTTCTTTTTCTTTTTTCTTTATTATTATTTTTGTTTTCAACACTTCTTTTATTGCACAGGTGCTGATATCTCCTCTACTTCTTCAACTGATGCCCAAGGTTTATTGATAAAAGCAACTGGTTCTCCAGCATCATCTGGTGCTACAACACCAACTTCAAGTTCTTCATCAGGTCCTGAGAAAAGACTTCTCCAAGAACCCACACAACTTGTGAAGGATGGAATTTCTACTCTTCCGACAGATAATGACTTACAGTATGAAGAAGTAGAAAAAATGAGTAGTATTTTACCCACTATGTGGTTAGGGTCACAAAGTGGAAGGTACGTTTATGAAATATTTCTTTCATATGTTATTTGACTATCATACTTATAAATATTACTTGTGAATGATCTTAGTGTATCTGTTAGAATAAAAATTGAAATTATGTAAAGAAAATTCAAATGTTGTTTGCTATTAAATGTATGATATTCTCATCATCTATCTTTTTATATTGATATCAGTTATTAGAAATGTTACTCTTACAATTTTTTGTATAAGTACAAAATTATAATGAAATAATATAACTTGAATGGTATAGGCATTTCAGTTTGTAATGTTTTACTGGTTAGTTTTCAAATTTAGAGGAAGTGAATTATCAAAGATTAATGGTTAATCATTTCTGTATTAAAAAATCTTCAATACTGTGTTATAAATTTTCACAATTAAAATGCATAAATATTTATTTATTTTGTTTTTACATGAATTTTACAACTGAAAATATTTTTCTCTTAAAAAATGTTTTATCATTCTTCACTGTTAGTAAAATTTATTGATATATTGACAAAAGTTATTTTAATTTTCAAATAATATTTTTAAAAAACTAATCCTTGCTATTTTTTGTATATTTTTCAATGTAGCCTCTATGTACACTCATCAGTTTCTCAATGGAAAAGATGTCTTCATTCAGTGAAGCTTCCAGATTCTGTCTTAAACATTGTGTAAGTTTTAATTTGTTACTTTTTAATATTTAACACCTATAACATAAAGTTAATGATGTACACCAACTATAAATTCAGTTATTTAATTAGAAAATTATAATCTTGATTTTCATATATATATATATATATATATATATATATATATATATATATATACTATAGTGTGAGATGGTCACTGTTTCAGCTTTTGCTGGAATGGTGTACCAAAGGCAGTATTATTGGTAGAGTGCTCAATATAAAATAGAGCTGTTATATAATATAACTAGCTAAAGTACCCGGTCCATGACCGGACTAAAATGAAATTTGGATCACCAGGGAGTGAGAGAGAAAGTGGAAGACAGTAGTTAGAGAGGGGGTAAGAGGAAAATAATTCTTGAAAACTAAAATCATTGAGAATTTGTATATTTCAGGATTTGTATTTTCTGTTTATTGTTTAAAATTATTTCATATTATTATACAACAAATTGAAAGTATTCGTTTGAATATTTGTTTGTTATTGTTTTAAATTTTTTGTACATGACAACAATTCACATTTAGTTCTTAATTGCATGTTGAGTTTAAAAAGAAGCTGAGAATCAAAATTTAAATTCTTCGTATTGCAATATCTATTTTTGCTAAACCTAAGATAGTATTATAGGGACCACCAATTGATCAGTTTAGGCCATCTTGAATAAAACGGAAATATTTTGTTATTATTTATAATTAATTGATTTTTCATAGAATTTAAAAAAAATTCTTATCGTAACTTATTTCCGTAAGCTGAAAAAAAAGTTAAAAAATCATCAGGAGTTTATTTAATGTTTTTTCTTTCAAATGGAAAAAATTTTTCAAGAAAATATTAATTTTTCTGCAAGTTTCATAGAGTTAAATATAGGGGGGGGGGGGTAAATTTCACAGGGTAAAATTGGTGGTACCTAGTATTTTAAAACATTGTTTAAAAACGTTTTGGTGGAGCTGATTATCTGGACTCTTCCCCCCCCCCCATCTATTTTTTTCCTTCAGTTGATTATTATCGATTACACACCAATCTATCAGATTGAAAAAAAAATTCTTAAAGTTCTTTATTATTTGAGTATTCACGGGTGCTCATTTCCTCGTATAAGTTTATAGTAAATTGATCCCCATATCGGAACCGCTTGAACGGAACCCAAATTATTTATTTTCCCATTAAACTAACCCCCCCTAACCCTACCCCCCCACCTAGTTAAAATTAAGTTTTATTACAAAATTTATATTAATTACAAAACATCAATTTTCATAAAAGTTCAAATGTCACCTATGAAATCTCTATTTAAACATGCCAATTTTTCAGAACTGAAAAGTTGCACTATAAACTCAGCGATGTTTATTGACTTCACAATAAAGAGTAAAATCATAAAACTTAAAATTTAATTTGTAAGGCAAATTCTGAGGAATATTTTAAATTGTATTTTGAATAATAATTTAAATGTTGGTTGTTAGTTGTTTTGTTTTATCAACTTTTCGGGTAATTTACTAACGAATCATGTCATTTTGATAAAACAAAGCGCTTACAATTTTTCGTACTTACATATAAATTTTTTTTGAAATGTTCCAATAACTGGATATTGTCGGATAAACTTGAAATAAATTTCGTCTTACAAATAATTGACTACTTATCTCCAGTCGGGCCTTCGACTAAAGATAAACACCGGATTTTGTCCGTATTAGTAACCTTTGTTTTTTTAAATTTTTTTTATCGTTGTTTGAGAAAATAATTAGTTAACGAACCAAAGAAAAACAGTTTCTAAGGAAATTCGTCAATCTTTATTGTTATTTTTAACCCTTTAAAACTCTAACAATAAAAATTAATAAATAAATTAAAGAATTAAAAGTCATTTTATTCGAATGAAAATCTTAGTTTAATTTATACAAATATATAACCGTACTTACGACGTGAACTGATTTTCATGATACTGTTATTTACGGATTAAAATATTTTTTTAATAATGTAATCGTAAAGCGTACAATTTGATTTTCTACAATTTTTATGCATTATAAAAATTAAAATTAAAATGAGTGTACTGTACAATTTAAGAATATGGGCAAACTCGCTGTAAAAAATAATTTAATCTATAAAAACACATACAAATTACATATTCAGAAAGACTAAGAGATTCCGATTCGTATTATCGCCTATACGGAGTTTTTTTTTTTTTAACTCGCTGTAAAAAAAAAAAAAAAAAAATCCATAAAAACACATACAAATTACATATTCAGAAAGACTATTTCATCTTATTACTAAAGATATAAATATTTTAAAGATTTGATCCTAAATAGGTAAGAGATTCCGATCTGACTGATATAGACTGCACTGCTTGTATCGCAATAATCATAAGCAGCGTGGCTATCCGAAGCCATTTTTTAATTTTTTAACTCGCTGTAAAAAATGATTCAATTGATAAAAACTCACACAAATTACATATTTTGAAAGAGTATTTTCTTATCTTTCTAACGATATAAAAAATTATTAAAGACTGGACCATAAATAGGCCATAAATTCGGAGCTGAACGGCTTAGACTGCAAAAATTAATTCATTAAAATCAAAACTTCGCTGCTGTTATCGCTTTAACAATAAGCAGGCAGAGACAATATTTTATTATCAGGAGGGGCTGATATACGGACAGTTCCGCAAATTGGGTGATTTTGGATTAATTAATCGATTAAATCCCTTAATCAGTAAAAATCAATAACCAAATTTGGAATTTTTCTTAGTTAGAACGATATCAATGTGTATGCAAGATTTTGAATCTGAGTGACCTCCCGTTATTTTGTTATACGTCGACACGTACATACCAAAATCTCTGTTTTATATATTAGATAAGATAAATATATAAAGGTTTTACATATCTATTTATTAGGTGACAAAGGAACATTCACAACCATATTGATTTCATGCGATGCAATCATCAGGTGAAGATGTTTCAAATGTCATATATATATATATATATATATATATATATAAAGAGACAGACAGACAGACAGATTTTACCCAGCAATCAAATGCAAGATTTAGTGGATTTGTTATTAGCAATTTTTTAGGTTTAAATTTTTCAAGTATTGAATTTAGATCTTTTATGGAATATTTGACCAAACTGCTTTGAAAACAAACCATTTTGTTGCCAAAGAAAAAGGCAAACAAATTCTAAAAAGTATTACATGAGTCATAACCAAAACAATCATATAAGATTACAAAAAAGAAAAGAGGCTGTTGCATCTTTTCTTTTGTGTAATCTAATATAATCTAATATAATCTAAATATAATCTAGAGATGATTGTTTAGGTTATGAGCCATATAATACTTTTTAGAATAGTAAAAAAATGGACTATTCTATTCATACCTTTTTTAAAATGAATTATTATAATTAATCTAAAATATTATTACTCATTTTTGTTGACAGTCACACAAAAGGCAGAGTGTTGGCAGCATTAGCCGATGGATCTGTTGCGATATTTCATAGAGCTGCAGGTAAGTTAATATTTTTCATCTTCTGAATAATTATAGCTTATACTGATATAATTGTATTATAATTATGATTATGTTCAGTATACCAATAAGTGTGCAAAATCTAACTTGTTCCTGGCATCATTGTACCATAAATTACCTAACTTACAAAGTTCCCTTTAAAATGCACATTTTACATGTTATTTTTTTTTCACCAAAAATTGTATATGATATATAGATTTTGTATTTAGTTTTGGTAAAAACCTAATATAGTTTTTTTGAAAATAAAGTCAATTTCTATATCTCAATGAAGAAATAAAACAGATGTATATATTTAAAAGTAAACAAACTGTATAATAGTTTATTATTAGCAATAATTTGCATATTCTCTTGTTTGCTTAAACCATTCAATCAATTGTTACAAAAGAACTTGAACACCGATTATTTGCTAAATGTTAATGTTATTATTCAGCAAGATCTTATATAATTGTATAATACTAGCATATATTTAGTTAAAGATACAGAAAAAATATAATTTTAAAAACTTTCATTTAAAATATAATTGATTAAATTGGTAAATAAGTTCAAATCTTATCTAATTCTTTTTTTCTCTCTTTTCAGATGGCCAATGGGATCTTAAGAATTATCATCTCTTAGATTTAGGAAAACCTCTTCATTCAATCCGTTGTATGGTCTTAGTTGCAAATAAACATGTCTGGTGTGGCTATAAGAATACCATACATGTGGTTGATCCTCAAAGCATGACCATAGTTGTAAGTTATTTCAAATTTATATTTTTTTCTATCTTGTGTGTGTGTGTGTGTTTACCAAAAATTATTTACTGAAAATGTAATTCAGTTTTAAAGAGAAACCATTAATATTATAGATAGGAATCAATTCTTGCTTGACAAACTGCCACCCCATCAACCCAAGTAAAGAATTTTAGTTTCTTCGTTTTAACCGTTGGTTGCTTTTCACTAGTGGGTCTTGTGAAGCATGCAGTATTAGATAGTTGTTTTAATTTACATTATACTCTCAATAAATGATATCTGTGGTAGTTTCAGCTTTCAGATAGATATTCAATCATGCATATTTTTTCTATATTTATTTTTTTGTTTCAACCTTTCATCTAAGTGTAGTAGATAATTGTGCTGTTACTTAACCTCTGGAAAAAATTAATGAAATTATTATACTTAGAGGATATGCATCAATTAATTTTATAGCAAATAAACAAATCACAAAAATGTCAAAACAATTTTTTTTAACAGCTGAACATTTTAATTTCATGAAATTAGAAAAATGCAATTATTTTAATAGGATATGTTTTTCCAGATCAAATAAACACCAATGGAATTACAAACAACAGAATAATTACAATTAGTTCTTTATTTCTCCTTCTCTGGCCTTTTATAGTAACCGGAATTTTCAAGGCTTATTACCTTTATACTTTTTTAATGACACAATAATTTGCATATTTAGATTTGTGCTGGTATTTGTTTTATTGTATTGTATTGACTTGTGCTGGTATTTGTTTATTTGCATTGCCAGTAATTCCATATTTGTTTTCTTCTTCTTGATGTGTAAAAATGTAATAATTTAATTGATTTTATTTGAGATGAATTTTATAAAACCAGAATATTCAGCTATTAAAATAAATTGCTTTGTCATATCTGATTTCTTTATTTGATGGGAATTAAAAAGAAAAAGGATGTATAATTATTCTCTAAATGTGGTTATTCTATAATTTCTGTCAGCGATTGTAGTTATAAGTAATAATTTTACCATCATTTATGCTTCATTTAACAAAACACTGGTTAGTATTAAATATTTATTTATTTATTTATTATAGATTTATTGGTTATTTCCTATAAATCTAACATGATCAAAGGGGAACCACTCTTGACTGATAAATTATTTATTTATTTATTGATCTACTAGGAAAAAAGAAGACTGGGTTAGGGTTAGGGTTTAGGGTTAGTTTAATGGGAAAATAAATAAATAATTTATCAGTCAAGAGTGGTTCCCCCTTTGATCATGTTAGATTTATAGGAAATAACCGACATTTATCTATATAGATGCATTGATACTTATTTGCTAATTGAGAATTTTGTAAGCATTCAAAATCAATTTTGAATAACATTTATTTGATTTTTGCATATAAATTCAAAAGTGGACAATTTATTTAGATTCAACAGAAAACAATATTGTTACAATTTTCTTTACTTTCAATTGTTTTAAATATTTAACTTTTAATTTATTTCAGAAAAGTTTTGATGCCCATCCACGAAAAGAGAGCCAAGTACGTCAATTAGCCTGGGTTGGTGATGGTGTGTGGGTGTCTATAAGATTAGACAGCACCCTTAGGTTATATCATGCCTATACCTATCAGCATTTACAAGATGTTGATATTGAACCATATGTCAGTAAAATGTTAGGTAAGTTTATAGCAATTAAAAATATTGCACACTAATAAATTTGTCTTTTGATCACAGTACCTTGATATAATTAAGTTAACTTGGCTTTTTGTTTCATGTGATGGTCCAGTTGGTCATTGTCACTTATCTTTCTAATAATGTGTTAATTTTAAATCTGGCACAGATTCATTTGTCTCCAGTGGCAAATCCTGAACTCTCCAACTTACTTACAAGCTCTGAGTTTGATTTTTATAGAACTTTCTTTCTTCCTTAAATGGATCCTCATGATTGTCTCTTGCCTGACACCTTTACGTTCCCATTGGTCAGATTCCTCTCACTACCACTTTTAAGCAGATCTTTATATGTTTTGATTGGTCTGCAATTTTCTGTTCATGCCTGCTACTTTTGCATTCCAATTGGACATGTTTCTCCTCCTGCCCCAATTAGGTGGCTCCAAACTAACATCACTTAGCTCCCTTCCAATTTCCTTTTTTTCTTTTTACCTTTTCTTTATCTGTAAAAATCCACTTGTCAATAATGTCAGATGTCATCTCTTACCTCAATCCTGATAAACTTACCAAATTAGTACAACCCTCTTCATTTCTTTGCCTGATAATATATATATTTCAACACTAGGGTCATGGGTCAATATTGACATGTAAACAATTAGTACATTTTGACTAATCAAATTACTCTTTTTATTAAATTCTATTTTTTCTTTTGAGAAATTAAGTTCATTTCCCATTATTTTTTCTACCTTTCCTAGAAATGCCATCTAGGCATGTAATTAACTTTGTCATTTGTACAGAGAGAATTGTAGATTTTTGGTACATTTTTCTGATTAATTAAATATTTTATTTAACTCCACTCATTAATATGTTAATCAAGCCTCCATTGGGGATTTGTTCAGTAGCCAATATTCATGATGCTATACAATAAACTGTCAATGATATATTTTTTGTCACAAAATGCAAAAAAAAACAAAAAAAAACCCTAAAGTAAAATTCTGGGATGTATTTGTCATTGCATATAACAGAACTGAATATTCTGACTGAAATCTTCAAAAAAAAATATTTAAAAAAATTATTATTGTCTACCAAAAGTTTTTGTTTAGATTGAACACTTAATGGTGGCATAATATTCATTGTTTCTTGTTTAACACCAGCAGTTATAATATTTGTGAAGAATTAAGATTAATCTAATTGCTGACTTATAAAAATAAATGTCTAATAACATTCACTTTTTCTTAATTCTGAAGTGTTAATTTAATATTGTAGATTATTGCATATTATTGCTTTTATAAGAATAGAACTAAAAATTACATTGCTGTTAAAACTTGCCATTATCAAATTTTATAAATTAAATTCCATCACAGAAATTTAATACTTGAAGTGTGCTTTTGTTTTTCAAGGTTAAATTTATAATTTAAGTGTTTATATCAATAAGCAAAAAATATACCACTTTTGGCAAAAAATACTTAAAAAATATAGGCTGATGTGATAACCATCACAGTACAGTAAAATGTCTTTTTAATTTTTTAATGAACTTTGTTAAAACTAAATGGTCCTAATGCAATCTGATAATAATTTTTTTTTTTTTGGCCAGATATAGATATCTATTTTTATGATACTTTATTTAGATGAAGAAGTGAGTTACATGTGAATGATTTTTTTGTTTTTATTTACAGGTACTGGTAAATTAGGATTCTCTTTTGTGAGAATTACTTCCATGTTGATCTCATGTAATCGGCTGTGGATTGGGACAGGAAATGGTGTCATAATATCAGTCCCTCTTTCAGAAAGTAAGTAACTTTATTTTCTTATATTTGTCTATTTTAAAAAAAAAAAAATTTTTTTTTTTTCAAAAAAATGTATTTAGTTACCTGTAAAATATGCTTTTTCAAAACCTTAATAAATTATAACTTCATACTCAAAAGTATTTGATACAACAAACAAAATATTTGAGTTCAATGTGATCTCACATCCTCTATATACAGCAATGGTTATTTATATTTTTTATGAAACCAATGTAAATTTTAAAACACATCTTGTTATACAAAAGCTCAAGTCACTTTATTTACTGGTTTGTGTCTGTCAGTGACAGAGATAAGCAAGAAGATTATCCATGATGCATTTTATTTCTTTTTCTTTTTTTTTTTTTTTTTTTTTTTTGAGAAGCTAAAAGAGAGAAGACAAACATATCAGCTTCCTACCCCCCCCCGGACATTTCAATGTCCGTACTAACCCTCTCTCATCTTAGACTTTACATTCCTGACTGCCACTACACAAAATGTTCAGTTTTTATCAAAATTATTTTAATTCTGATAAAAAGAAAAATACATTTATCTGTTAACAATTTGACTCAAATTTGCAGATTTTGTTTATTGACTCACTATTTTTTTTCTGCCTCATTTTCAAAATATTTTTCTGATTCTATTTTATTAAAGTTCTTTTCTTTTCTTTCTTTTCATTTTTTTTTTAATTGATAATCCTCATTTTTTTATCCTCATTTTGTTTGCAATTATTGCATTTATTTTAATATATATATTTGTATAATTTCTTATCATCATATCCCATAATATATTAGGCTGCTGAGTAATTCCCTTTCATAGCATTAAGGCAATAAGAGGAAGATTATTTGCTGCCAGTATTCATCTCCTCTCCAAGTAACATGTGTGACAAGTTATGCTGGGTTCAGTAGTAAGGAATGATGCCTGATATGACTTATACATCTGTTTTTCCTTCTCTTAGACTAATTGCCCTGTTATTTACCTATAGCTGGGGAAAGAAGAGACAGATTCATACCTTTCCCAAGGGTATTAATGTGAAATGCAAACACTCTTGACCAGATTATGAATTTGGCTTACTCAATCCATTTTCTATGATGATAATCATTACCCTACATCCACATGTAATTTAATCCATATATAAATAATCCATATATAAATAATCCATTATTTAATCCATATATAAATAATCCATTATTATTTTCACAGTTAATATACTAAAATTATAAAAACAAACTAAAAAAATTCCTACTTTTGCTTATTGATTATTCATTTTAAAAAAAAGTCATTGTTCATAAAACAAGTTTATCATCTAAAAACCATTAAAAATTTGATTCTCCAAATAACTTGAGCCATTCTTGCTGTAACTTTTCATTAGTGTTGCATCCTATCATTTTCATCTAAACTTACACTCATAACTTTTATCACATTCAGAGTTTTTTGTTTTGTTTTTTTGTTTTTTTTTAATAATAAATAAATAAATAAATAATAAAATAGTTCCATCCTATTGACTATTTTGCTATTGTAATATCAAAGAACATATCAATCTGATTTTCCATACCATCTTCTTTTTTTCTCATATTCCAAACCTTACACATATTTTTACCATATTTTTTTTCCACATATTTTTTCACATTATGCATAAGTAAATATTGTGTATGTGTATGTGTGTAATATACACACCCACACTATTTATCATTGATCATACCAAGTATACACTGTTGAATAGTTTATCATAAAGACGAGAATTGAGAAAGTGATGGAAGGTCATGAAACCAGAGAAGAGATAACAAGGTGATTTATTTGTTAAAATCAATTCCTTTTATTTTATTATTCTTCATTGCTTATCCCACTTAATTGTTTTTCTAACCTTTATAGACTTGTTTATGATGTCTTAGTCAAAGTGCAGATATCATATAATTTTCTACAGCTGAGAAAAGTTTGAAGAATACATCAGAATGGAAATTCTCACTTAAACAACTCTTAGAATAACAATGATTCTTATCCAAATTTCAGGCATCACCATGAATTAAAAATGAATGCAGTTGTGATAATGGATATATGAGTAGTTATCTTCTGAAGAACTTCAAAAGCATTAAAAAGCTTTAATCAGAAGTGATAGTATATGTGATGATAATAAGAAATACTTAGAATATATAGAGAAGCATACTAAAAAGTTGGTAAAGTAAAGAAAGTGTGAAAACTACACAAAAAAGTAGTCAGTTTATATAAGTACCATATAAGAGGTTGTACTCAGAATTTAAAAAAAAATGAATAAATAACAATGATATAGTAACAACACAGTTAATGACTTTCCATGGTGGAATTTTACAAAACATCAACTGTGTAAAAATTCAAATTTCTGTTGGTAGTTTGTTTTTTAAGATACATAAGATAGAATTCCCTATATACTATTTTTCAAAATTACTATGTAGAAATTACCAGCTTTCATATATAATGAAGTGAAATGGTGACCAAAGACATATGGATGTATAAAAAAATAATACTAATTACTAATTATTAACTAATTATTTATTTATTTATTAACTGGAGATGTACAAAGATTAGCATAAAAAACATCTTGTGGTGGCAGAAATATAATATTTAGTTTTTCTGTTATTTATATTTTATATTTATAACTATTTTGCTGAATTATCTTAATGGTTAATTTTTGAAAAAGTAGATATTGTAAATTCCTATAAACAGATCAAACCTGAAACTCTTTCGCAAACATTTTGCAGAGATTTTTAAATTNTTATCAATCAGAATTTGAGATGTAGAGAAAAAAAAGGAAAATGTACGATAACTAAATAATTCAAATTCTGCTTTCATAAAATAACATAAAATGACTTGAAGGTGTAACATTGGCTAAATTCAATTAGAATCCAGATCTTGCAGTATATCATTTTCTATTTAGTATATATTAAATCATTCAGATAGATATATTCATAGGTAGGCATAAGTTTTATTGTGATTTGTCTAGTTAATCAGGTTTGTAATGTGTGTGTGTGTATGTATGTGTATAATATATATATATATATATATTTATAGTTTACAATACATTTAAAAGTCCGTTTTACCAATGATTTCAGAACATCACCTTTAGGTGATTGTCGTCATCAGAAATGTTCACATATTCTGGCTTATTGGTAAAACAGACTTTTAAATGTATTGTAAACTATAAATTATAATACAGCTCTTACAGAAGTAATTGAGCACTTTATTATCATTTCTCCAATACTAACAAGGAATTAATATATATATATATGAGTATGAAAAAGTGGAACATAGCTTATATCTATCAATATTTCGATTTTACAAAAATCATCATCAGAGTTCATTTACTCCGGTGTTTGGTTGGTGTTTTACCACGGAGTAAATGAGCCTCTATGATGATTTTGTAAAATCGAAATATTGATCGATATCAGCTATGGTTATATTATAAATTGTTTTTCTCTTTAACAGCATTGTGTGATGTTTTCATTCCACCTTTTAATACTCATACTGTTGGATTCATTTCCTTTCTTTTAACTTATATATATATACTTATAAGGGCCGGGTTAGCTCAGTCGTAGAGCGTTCGGCTAGAACCACAATGTTCCTAGTTTGATACCGGTCCTCGCCAACTCAGCGTATGAGTAGCACCGGGATCTGTGCGGTAAAGTAAGGAGCTGATGGTAGGTGTGGCGCTCCACTCAGATACTAAAAACAATCTCCTTGGTCTGGCGCTATTGAAAAGGGGATAGACTCCCTCGCTGACTGGCTGATAATGACTTTAGGCCGCCCGTCGACTTTATTTTTACTTCCTCCTCCATTGATTTATACATTAAAGACTGTGTCGCGATAGAAACTGTTATCTGGACTACTTCTCCTCTCCATGTCAAACCTGCAAGAGGAAGATACTTCTTTCTCAAATGTGGCATCATATTGCATTTCATGGAGTATTGGCTGGTATAACGGAGGCTTGATTAAATGGGGACAGGGTGTGATGGGAATTGTATATATTCCTCTCTTTAACTTCTGAAGATAAGATTGATAGTGGAGAAAAAGTAACATGTCAAACCTGCAAGAGGAGATACTTCTTTCTCAAATGTGGCATCATATTGCATTTCATGGAGTATTGGCTGGTATAATGGAGGCTTGATTAAATGGGGACAGGGTGTGATGGGAATTGTATATATTCCTCTCTTTAACTTCTGAAGATAAGATTGATAGTGGAGAAAAAGTAACATGTCAAACCTGCAAGAGGAAGATACTTCTTTCTCAAATGTGGCATCATATTGCATTTCATGGAGTATTGGCTGGTATAATGGAGGCTTGATTAAATGGGGACAGGGTGTGATGGGAATTGTATATATTCCTCTCTTTAACTTCTGAAGATAAGATTGATAGTGGAGAAAAAGTAACATGTCAAACCTGCAAGAGGAAGATACTTCTTTCTCAAATGTGGCATCATATTGCATTTCATGGAATTGGCTGGTATAATGGAGGCTTGATTAAATGGGGACAGGGTGTGATGGGAATTGTATATATTCCTCTCTTTAACTTCTGAAGATAAGATTGATAGTGGAGAAAAAGTAACATGTCAAACCTGCAAGAGGAGATACTTCTTTCTCAAATGTGGCATCATATTGCATTTCATGGAGTATTGGCTGGTATAACGGAGGCTTGATTAAATGGGGACAGGGTGTGATGGGAATTGTATATATTCCTCTCTTTAACTTCTGAAGATAAGATTGATAGTGGAGAAAAAGTAACATGTCAAACCTGCAAGAGGAAGATACTTCTTTCTCAAATGTGGCATCATATTGCATTTCATGGAAGATTGGCTGGTATAACGGAGGCTTGATTAAATGGGGACAGGGTGTGATGGGAATTGTATATATTCCTCTCTTTAACTTCTGAAGATAAGATTGATAGTGGAGAAAAAGTAACATGTCAAACCTGCAAGAGGAGATACTTCTTTCTCAAATGTGGCATCATATTGCATTTCATGGAGTATTGGCTGGTATAATGGAGGCTTGATTAAATGGGGACAGGGTGTGATGGGAATTGTATATATTCCTCTCTTTAACTTCTGAAGATAAGATTGATAGTGGAGAAAAAGTAACATGTCAAACCTGCAAGAGGAAGATACTTCTTTCTCAAATGTGGCATCATATTGCATTTCATGGAGTATTGGCTGGTATAATGGAGGCTTGATTAAATGGGGACAGGGTGTGATGGGAATTGTATATATTCCTCTCTTTAACTTCTGAAGATAAGATTGATAGTGGAGAAAAAGTAACATGTCAAACCTGCAAGAGGAAGATACTTCTTTCTCAAATGTGGCATCATATTGCATTTCATGGAGATTGGCTGGTATAACGGAGGCTTGATTAAATGGGGACAGGGTGTGATGGGAATTGTATATATTCCTCTCTTTAACTTCTGAAGATAAGATTGATAGTGGAGAAAAAGTAACATGTCAAACCTGCAAGAGGAAGATACTTCTTTCTCAAATGTGGCATCATATTGCATTTCATGGAAGATTGGCTGGTATAACGGAGGCTTGATTAAATGGGGACAGGGTGTGATGGGAATTGTATATATTCCTCTCTTTAACTTCTGAAGATAAGATTGATAGTGGAGAAAAAGTAACATGTCAAACCTGCAAGAGGAAGATACTTCTTTCTCAAATGTGGCATCATATTGCATTTCATGGAGATTGGCTGGTATAACGGAGGCTTGATTAAATGGGGACAGGGTGTGATGGGAATTGTATATATTCCTCTCTTTAACTTCTGAAGATAAGATTGATAGTGGAGAAAAAGTAACATGTCAAACCTGCAAGAGGAAGATACTTCTTTCTCAAATGTGGCATCATATTGCATTTCATGGAGTATTGGCTGGTATAACGGAGGCTTGATTAAATGGGGACAGGGTGTGATGGGAATTGTATATATTCCTCTCTTTAACTTCTGAAGATAAGATTGATAGTGGAGAAAAAGTAACATGTCAAACCTGCAAGAGGAGATACTTCTTTCTCAAATGTGGCATCATATTGCATTTCATGGAGTATTGGCTGGTATAACGGAGGCTTGATTAAATGGGGACAGGGTGTGATGGGAATTGTATATATTCCTCTCTTTAACTTCTGAAGATAAGATTGATAGTGGAGAAAAAGTAACATGTCAAACCTGCAAGAGGGAGATACTTCTTTCTCAAATGTGGCATCATATTGCATTTCATGGAGTATTGGCTGGTATAATGGAGGCTTGATTAAATGGGGACAGGGTGTGATGGGAATTGTATATATTCCTCTCTTTAACTTCTGAAGATAAGATTGATAGTGGAGAAAAAGTAACATGTCAAACCTGCAAGAGGAAGATACTTCTTTCTCAAATGTGGCATCATATTGCATTTCATGGAGTATTGGCTGGTATAACGGAGGCTTGATTAAATGGGGACAGGGTGTGATGGGAATTGTATATATTCCTCTCTTTAACTTCTGAAGATAAGATTGATAGTGGAGAAAAAGTAACATGTCAAACCTGCAAGAGGAAGATACTTCTTTCTCAAATGTGGCATCATATTGCATTTCATGGAGTATTGGCTGGTATAACGGAGGCTTGATTAAATGGGGACAGGGTGTGATGGGAATTGTATATATTCCTCTCTTTAACTTCTGAAGATAAGATTGATAGTGGAGAAAAAGTAACATGTCAAACCTGCAAGAGGAAGATACTTCTTTCTCAAATGTGGCATCATATTGCATTTCATGGAGTATTGGCTGGTATAACGGAGGCTTGATTAAATGGGGACAGGGTGTGATGGGAATTGTATATATTCCTCTCTTTAACTTCTGAAGATAAGATTGATAGTGGAGAAAAAGTAACATGTCAAACCTGCAAGAGGGAGATACTTCTTTCTCAAATGTGGCATCATATTGCATTTCATGGAGTATTGGCTGGTATAACGGAGGCTTGATTAAATGGGGACAGGGTGTGATGGGAATTGTATATATTCCTCTCTTTAACTTCTGAAGATAAGATTGATAGTGGAGAAAAAGTAACATGTCAAACCTGCAAGAGGAACATACTTCTTTCTCAAATGTGGCATCATATTGCATTTCATGGAGTATTGGCTGGTATAACGGAGGCTTGATTAAATGGGGACAGGGTGTGATGGGAATTGTATATATTCCTCTCTTTAACTTCTGAAGATAAGATTGATAGTGGAGAAAAAGTAACATGTCAAACCTGCAAGAGGAGATACTTCTTTCTCAAATGTGGCATCATATTGCATTTCATGGAGTATTGGCTGGTATAATGGAGGCTTGATTAAATGGGGACAGGGTGTGATGGGAATTGTATATATTCCTCTCTTTAACTTCTGAAGATAAGATTGATAGTGGAGAAAAAGTAACATGTCAAACCTGCAAGAGGAAGATACTTCTTTCTCAAATGTGGCATCATATTGCATTTCATGGAGTATTGGCTGGTATAACGGAGGCTTGATTAAATGGGGACAGGGTGTGATGGGAATTGTATATATTCCTCTCTTAACTTCTGAAGATAAGATTGATAGTGGAGAAAAAGTAACATGTCAAACCTGCAAGAGGGAGATACTTCTTTCTCAAATGTGGCATCATATTGCATTTCATGGAGTATTGGCTGGTATAAACGGAGGCTTGATTAAATGGGGACAGGGTGTGATGGGAATTGTATATATTCCTCTCTTTAACTTCTGAAGATAAGATTGATAGTGGAGAAAAAGTAACATGTCAAACCTGCAAGAGGAAGATACTTCTTTCTCAAATGTGGCATCATATTGCATTTCATGGAGTATTGGCTGGTATAACGGAGGCTTGATTAAATGGGGACAGGGTGTGATGGGAATTGTATATATTCCTCTCTTTAACTTCTGAAGATGAGATTGATAGTGGAGAAAAAGTAACATGTCAAACCTGCAAGAGGAGATACTTCTTTCTCAAATGTGGCATCATATTGCATTTCATGGAGTATTGGCTGGTATAACGGAGGCTTGATTAAATGGGGACAGGGTGTGATGGGAATTGTATATATTCCTCTCTTTAACTTCTGAAGATAAGATTGATAGTGGAGAAAAAGTAACATGTCAAACCTGCAAGAGGAAGATACTTCTTTCTCAAATGTGGCATCATATTGCATTTCATGGAGTATTGGCTGGTATAACGGAGGCTTGATTAAATGGGGACAGGGTGTGATGGGAATTGTATCTATTCCTCTCTTTAACTTCTGAAGATAAGATTGATAGTGGAGAAAAAGTAACATGTCAAACCTGCAAGAGGAAGATACTTCTTTCTCAAATGTGGCATCATATTGCATTTCATGGAGTATTGGCTGGTATAACGGAGGCTTGATTAAATGGGGACAGGGTGTGATGGGAATTGTATATATTCCTCTCTTTAACTTCTGAAGATAAGATTGATAGTGGAGAAAAAGTAACATGTCAAACCTGCAAGAGGAATACTTCTTTCTCAAATGTGGCATCATATTGCATTTCATGGAGTATTGGCTGGTATAACGGAGGTTTGATTAAATGGGGACAGGGTGTGATGGAATTGTATATATTCCTCTCTTTAACTTCTGAAGATAAGATTGATAGTGGAGAAAAAGTAACATGTCAAACCTGCAAGAGGGAGATACTTCTTTCTCAAATGTGGCATCATATTGCATTTCATATTCTTTTAAAAGTGAAATAAATGTTTCAAAACAAGAAATATGAAGATTTTGTAAAATTTCTCTAAAACAAACATCTCACAAAAGGTAATAAGAAATATTATTAATCCCACAGTCAATGCTGAAACATGTGTACATGGCAACAAAAAAGTTTCCATGGAATTCTCGTTTGGCTTCTTAGGAAACCCCATCATCCTTATTTTCCCGTGAATACCTTATGACCTATATATATATACTGGTTTCAAATCAAGATACAACTACATAGGATGAATGTTAGAAGCAGTTTTTGGGTAATCTTATTGTTTGCTAGTTTTTATTACTTGATTCTCATAGCAAGTATGGTTAGGTGATTTTACAAATTTACCACCCTTCTTTCACACTGTGTGGAAGGAGTTTAGAGTCTTTTCCCCTTTCTGTTGAAGCCAAAGTAAGGACTGCCCGCATACTAGCTAGACCAAGGAGATTGTTTTTAGCATCTGAGGTGGAGCGCTACACCTACCATCAGCTCCTTACTTTACTGCACAGATCCCCGTGCTACTCATACGCTGAGTTGGTGAGGACCGGCATCAAACTAGGAACCTTGTAGTTTCTAGCCGAACGCTCTACCGACTGAGCTAACCTGGCCCTAACTCTGCTTAAAGATTGATCTTGTGTCACATCCTGCTCGTAGCGGATGGTTTAATTAAATTCAATGTACTTAAATATCATGATCGCCACTAACATGTGTTCCATTTATCCGAAACTGTCCACATTGTTTCATAGGGCGCTGACCAGGGTGTAGGCGTTACTGTATATGAATGTGTGGAAAGCATGTGCCACACCCTTGTATTAGTAGTCAAATGTTAATTTGAGGTCACTGTTAATTGTGAAATCATTTGTAAATACACTAAGGAGTTTTATTGAATGATTGGAAGGATAGTAACCAGAAAGACTGATCAATAATCGGGATTTGAACTTATAAAAATTAAATAGGAAGAAAGTTTTAAAAGATTTGAACCCAAATTAAGTTTTAAAATCTGTTTAGAAAAAGAGAATTAAGCTTTTCTTACAAAAAGATTTTCTCCCAAATTTTGGATCAAATTATTTTGTCAGTTGTCAAGGCTAAACTTTAGCTATTTGGGACTGATGAAAATTCCGCTGGAGATTTCCCATTGACTTTCCATTGGTAGATGTATGAAAATAAGAATTTGGTTAATAATCCTTTAAATTTCTTAAATGTCCTTATATGGATATCTCATCTATATAAGAACAACCCATTGTACACAACATGTTATAACTGTTTTTTGTGACCAACTGATTGGTAGTGTGAGAGACCAAGTTTATATTGCCATGACAAGTCTACAAGTGTATTTGTGTCTCCTAAAGGTTATACATTGATTTAATAACAATTTCAACCATCTCTATCAGATGAAAAAAATAACAGTGTGGGTGGAAAGGTAATTGACATATTAGAGCGAAGACTGACTATCTTACAGATTTTATTTCCTGCCATGACCAATGACAAGCTGCCCCCCCACCCCCATTCCCTGTTGTATTATATATCATAACTGGTGCATTGATGAAGGATAGTGTCTCTAACTATATTTTACACAAAACTGCTTTTTGGCGATATTTCTTGTTTGGGGAAATCTATCCAATCTTTTGTTCAATACACTTGGTTCAGAGATAGTTATGTGGGTTGTCTGTCTTATCTACTTGCTTGGTGTCCTACTATAATAGGTTTATATAAAGTTTTTATTTTCTCTTCCAAGAAACTCTACCTTACCAAGACTTGCACAGATCATGTTTTATTACCATATAATTTCATTGCCTCTTATGAGAAAACTCACAAAATATTATCATTAAATATTTCCTCATAAAAGAAAAGAATCTCTCCCTTATTTATTTCTTCCTTTTTATCCAAACAGAAATTCTCGTCTTTTTGGTTTTCCTTCTTGGATTTGATAAGTAAAATATTTTCCTATTTTCTGACATTAAAAAATTCAACTGACAAGTGAATTGTGTGTTCCTCTTATTGACAAAAGTATTAAATCCCCTTCCTCTAATCTCTGTCATGTGACTTGAGCCTAAATCCCCTTCCTCTAATCTCTGTCATGTGACTTGAGCCTAAATCCCCTTCCTCTAATCTCTGTCATGTGACTTGAGCCTAAATCCCCTTCCTCTAATCTCAGTCACGTGACTTGAACCTACCAGCATTTTTGACAATGTCATTTTCACTCTGCTTTATCAAGACAAAATATTTATTTTGAAAGCAATGTACTTTTAGTTTCATAAGACCCTAATTTGGGTACTGTTAATCTACCTGCAAAATCCAAATTTATCCAAATTAATCCTCTTTGCCTGTTTCATTAATTCAACTACTTGGTGTCACATCTATATTTTAAAATCAAATTAATATAAAGACAATATAAATATTAATAAATACAAAATAAAATAAGATTATTTTTCAACAATAATATTCAGTTTACACCAATTCTTGCAAATACACCTGTCCAAGCTGAATTTTTAAATTTCAAAAAGAAAACTTCGTAACATGAAGCTGTATAACCAAAACGTTATACAAATTCACTTATTTTCAACAATTTGATTTTCATCTTTTTATTTTCTTCAGTCATATTTCTTGATTAAGCCAGGATTATTAAATAAAATCCCTGGATATTTGACATATGTTAGTCATCTCTTAACCAACTCAAATCATAAACTTTTTGTAATAATGTCCAATCTTAAAAGAGTAATTTAAAATTGTCTTAAGATATTTGTGACAGCTGAGATGTTTGATATTCATGTTTTATATTTGCAAAAATGTTGAACATCATAATTTCTTTGAACTAGGAGAAAATTTTGAGCTTAAAATTAAAAATACATGTGTGAATAAATATTTAATCATATGAATTTATGAGGAAAAAGAATGAGATTGAAATAAACTCTGAAGGATTAAGACGATAAAGAACTTTTTTTGCTTTTTTGAGTAAAAACTCTTAATTTCAATTGAACATGATTATATTTTATAAAAGAAAAGGGCTTCACGCTAAAAAAAACTGGTGATATCCCACACAGACTATTACAGACTATGCAGATGATCAAGCGCTTCTTGCAAATACACCTGCACAAGTTGAATCACTGCTGCAAGTGAATCAAGAAGACAGCAAGAGGCATTGGCCTCTATGTGAATTCAGATAAAACAAAGTTCATGTAGCCTCTGAAGTTAGGTAGTAATATCTCATTTACAGAAAGTGATGTCAATCTATGCATAGGAAAGGTATTGACTGCTATAGACGGATTAAAATTCTTCCAAGCCATAGCTATATCAGTGATACTGTATGTCTGCACCACTTGGAGTTTAACAAGTCACTTAGAGTAACAGCTAGATGGGAGCTACACAAGAATGCTGCATGTTACCTTGAACTAATCTGGGAAGCAGCACCCCACAAGAAAGCAGCTGTACAGACACTCTGTATCACACAAACCATCTAAGTAAGATCAACAAGACTGGAGACTGGTTGAAAACTCATATGTGACATTCTCCTATGGGCACCTACATATGGACACATCAGTGTAGGCTGAGCAGCAAAAATCTACATTACTCAGCTCTGTGGGGATTCTGGATGCTGTGCAGAGTACCTTCCAGTGGTGGGTGGGGATGACCAATAGGGACGTTTGGCAAGAGAGAGTCATGGATATCTGTGCTGCCACTTGCACCCTGATGATGATGATAGCCCATAAATTAAGAATAGATAAAACTTTGTACTGAACAAACAGAACTTGTAATAAATTTATCAGTGCATATCTAAAAATATCAATTGTTTATGAGAATTAAAAGTAGGAATATCAGTAGTAACTTTGTCCTTCTCAATTTGGATCAATAGTGAGCAAGAGTTGTGAATGTGATTTATCCAGAGACAAGACATCATCAAGATGCCTAAAACTAGGATCCAAGGAATAACCAGGATGCTCTACATCATGACAGGCTCTTAATCAATACTATATTTCTGGTAACCTACAAAGAGTTTCCACTCCCTGGAGTTTGAATTTGCTTTATCAATTCCATTTTCTCTGCTGCTGACAATTAGGCCAAGTGTAGAATCTTTTAAAACTCTAAGAGAGATCTCCAAAGACTTTACAGCAAATGGTGTTTACCAAAAGAAAGGGAGATTTGTTGGCCATGATTATCAATCCTCCATTAAAATCTTTTGGAAACCACAATTTAACAGTTGAAAAAGTTGTAAACTGTTATACTGAAATATCATTGCTAGGGATTCTGATATTGAAGACCAGCTACCATGGCTACCAAGAATGAATGATAAAATCACTTGGGAATACATTGCTCACTTTATTAATAATCTTCATACAATGACTGCTATTTACAAAGTAGCATTGCAACCAAAAAAATCTTGCTATTTACACAGTAGCATTGCAACCAACAAAGCCTTCATCAGATGATGACTGCTATTTACACAGTAGCATTGCAACCAACAAAGCCTTCATCAGATGATGACTGCTATTTATAGCATTGCAACCAAAAAGCCTTCAGATGATGACTGCTATTTACACAGTAGCATTGCAACCAAAAAGCCTTCATCAGATGATGACTGCTATTTACACAGTAGCATTGCAACCAACAAAGCCTTCATCAGATGATGACTGCTATTTACACAGTAGCATTGCAACCTTCATCAGATGATGACTGCTATTTACACAGTAGCATTGCAACCAACAAAGCCTTCATCAGATGATGACTGCTATTTACACAGTAGCATTGCAACCAAAAAGCCTTCATCAGATGATGACTGCTATTTACACAGTAGCATTGCAACCAAAAAACCTTCATCAGATGATGACTGCTATTTACACAGTAGCATTGCAACCAAAAAAAGCCTTCATCAGATGATGACTGCTATTTACACAAGCATTGCACTGCTATTTACACAGTAGCATTGCAACCAAAATGACACAGTAGCATTGCACCAACAAAGCCTTCATCAGATGATGACTGCTATTTACACAGTAGCATTGCAACCAAAAAGCCTTCATCAGATGATGACTGCTATTTACACAGTAGCATTGCAACCAAAAAAGCCTTCATCAGATGATGACTGCTATTTACACAGTAGCATTGCAACCAAAAACCTTCATCAGATGATGACTGCTATTTACAAAGTAGCATTGCAACCAAAAAAGCCTTCATCAGATGATGACTGCTATTAGCATTGCAACCAAAAAAGCCTTCATCAGATGATGACTGCTATTTACACAGTAGCATTGCAACCAACAAAGCCTTCATCAGATGATGACTGCTATTTACAAAGTAGCATTGCAACCAAAAAGCCTTCATCAGATGATGACTGCTATTTACACAGTAGCATTGCAACCAAAAAGCCTTCATCAGATGATGACTGCTATTTACTGCATTGCAACCAAAAAAGCCTTCATCAGATGATGATTCACAGCATTGCAACCAACAAAGCCTTCATCAGATGATGACTCTGGGTTCAGCTATGGTTTTCAGGGCTGAAGCATCATTACCACTAACCCAGAGTGCCCCAGCAGTATCCCATGATACCACCAGACTTTGTTGACCTGATGTCACAATGTAGGACTGCCATATCCACGCTGATGCGGTTAGAGCTTTCTCCTGGATCTTTTTGGAGTATTTCTCTCTTGTCTGGTGGAGAAAGTCCAAGTTTAGTAAAAAATGCTAAGGTTGATTTGATAATAAATCCCCGGCATCAAACTTCGATAGGAAATACATCCGTCATCCATCCATTTTTGATGTATTGTTCTCGTAAATCTTCATATTTTTCCAACTTACGCTGATGTGCCCAGTCAAGATTTTCCTCAAACAGAACTGTTAATTCCACAATGAAAACTTTTTGTTTGATTAACAGACCAGATGACAATATCAAGACACTGGGCTGTTAACATTATTTTAGTTGGAAAAACAAGTTGATGTTCAAAGTCACATACAATGCAGCAGTCCGTGGAGTCATCAAACAGTGACAAAATGTGCCTATTTTTACATGAAAATTTTGAAAGGTTTCCTTCTTTAATGAAATTTACTGCTTTGTTGATGTTATTAAAAACTTTATTTGCAGTGTCACAACATATCTTTGATGCCTCCGCAAAAATTAATTACATCTCTACTTACTTACAATGAGAATATCATTTTAGATGAAGAATCAATTTTGGGAGAAAGATAGCGCAACAGAGACTCAATGTCTGAATATCTAACAGTTACATTCTTGCTTCAAGAGAATCACAACAGATTTCAATTGACTAATTCTATAGATTAAATTTTCTATGATATAGATCATAAAGACTCAATTAGGAGAGCAGCTGTTATGGAAAAAACAAACTTTTCAAGGCAAAGAGATACAAACTTATTTCTTATTTCCAATCTATGTCATTTATTTTATAGTGGACATTTTTTTATATCTTAAAAAAATGTTACTGCTTTTGGAATCTGGAAAACAGTAACTGGTAAAAACTCAAAATAAAAAACAAATCTAAAGGGAATATCAAGAATTGCATCTAATTCATTTGGTTATTACATTTGAAAAATGAAAATACATAAAGAATTTCACTTGTCACGGATTAATCTGGACAAATAGGCTGAAAATAATTTTATTAATTGATGAAAAAGAGTAAATAGAACCTATAACTTTTCAGAAGGTTTTATTGAATAACAATGACAGTACAATGGATTTTACATAAAACAGCCAAAATGCCAATTTTTTTTTTTTTTTTTTTTTTTTAAAGATATGGCTACATTAGAAATATCAAGCTACATTTGCATCTATTTACATAAAATAGTATATGCAGCAACATAGTTCTGCAACGTGCAGTCAAAACATGACGACACCAAAGCCATCACAAATGGTTGGAACTGACAGACTATTTTTTAGATGTAGCCATTGTAGACTTCCATTGGTTGTACTTGACAAAGTGTACATAAAAAAAAATAAAAATCATATATATATATATATCATATATATATATATATATAAACAGGAGATTGCATATTGGAAAGATATCCATGTGCCACACTGCACCATTAAAAAGAATAAACTGATTGAGATGAGGCTAATATAATCCCCACCTTAAATATTTTGATCAATGACAACATCTGTAGCAATAATAATGATAAAAATATTGCTAAATCCATAGTAGTAGCAGTGAAAGGTGTTTGTTGTGGTGGTGATAGTATTAGTATTGTGATTATGTAGAATTAATCATAAGAGGCATTTTAAAACCTCTTTTTCTATATTGTTCTTTTTTCCAATTTAAATACATTTTACTTGAGGCAGTATGAAAAAGAATCTTTATTTCTTTCTTTTCAAAATTTCAAGAAAAAATGTATAGTAAATTTTGTTTTTTAAATAGATTTATAAACAAGATTTCATACCAATAATTGTTATATATTATTCCAATTATTATTATGCAAAATCAAATAATGGAAAACTTTCCATTTCTCCTTTTGTAACTAAATCTTGCCAGCCATACCTTCTAAAGAGAATAAAAGAAATCATTTATTAATTCATAATCTGAAGAGAGTTAATCATTAATTCTCATGAGAGAAAGAATATGTTGTTAGGCCAATTTTACAAATTCTATTTTCAGTGAATAGGATATGGTAAATAATTATATTTACCATAAATAATTTATATTTTATCTTAATTACCCTTTAACATGCATGAAATTTTTAAAAGATCTTACAGGAATCAGTCATTTGTCTTGAAACGCCAGAAATATGAATTTTTTTTTTTAATGGAAAAAAAAAGAAAGAAAAATGGAAAAAAACAAAAACAAAAACAAAAAAAAACATAACTTGCACAATTCATGCCCAGCCATTTCCCTAGTCCATTATTTAAAAATATTTCCCTAATGTAGAATTGTAGAACAAAAAATATTGCACATTGATTTATAGTTAATTCCTTATGCACTAATAAAAATGCATATCAATTTATCAAAAAAATAAATTTTATCTCAATAATTCTAATTTTAGAACAACTGGTTATTGTTGTAATAAATCTAATAAGTAGATTGAATACATAAAAATTGTAAAAATCTGATTTTCTTAAATGTTTCAGTTGTCATAATTATGAATAAACTTATTTGTGGTTTATACAAAGTCTTTTTTGTTCTTTTCTTTAAAGATTTATAATGGCTGCTGCTACATATTATGCCAAAATTAAACATTCTCAAAATAAGACTATTGATGCATTTTATAAGATATTTTAAGTATCAATTGCGAAGTTGCACCAGAAGTTATAATAAAATATTGAAATATATATGCATGCATAAATTTGATTTACAGAATGTTAATAATAATTGGAATGATCCATGTACACAGAGAAAGAAAAACTTGACCAAACTTTAGACAGTTCATCATCAAAATCTAAAATTCAGATTATTTTTTTTGTTTTATATATTTTTTATAGCAAATGAAAAATTGATATCTTTTAGTGATATAGATCATCAGCAAAAGTAGCAACAGAAAAAAAAGTCTTTCATAATCTATTTAACAAGTTTCATTATTTTTTTAAAGCTAGGATACATTCCAATAATTTTTTGTAATCTTAATAATGAAATAATGTGGACCTACATTTTAAGGCATTTTTTTATCTAAAAAAAAAAAAAAAAACACAAAAAAAACCTACACTGCCAAAATAAATTTTGACTTAAAAGTCATATAAATTACTACTAATCAACAGAATAGTAAACTTTTATATTTAACAATCATTAAAAAAGAAAAATAGAATTGTTGAAATTTTCAGAAATATCTTTTCTAAAAGGAGATTTTTTTCCATTGAGTAAAAAATGAAATAAAATCAATAATAAAAATTCCAAAACAGCCATTAAAGAATAATCTGAAATCAATTTTTTCTAAGTTGTAAAAAAAAAAAAAAAAAAAAAAAAAAATGTTAGTTTAAGTACAAAAAGTTTCTTCATGCAAATGTGAAATTTAACAAAAATTAAAAATTTATAGACATACTGAATAAATATCACATGCAAATGAAAATGCCAGTCCAATATATATGTATGCGTTTACATATTTGTAAAACCTGAAGAATGTTTGAAAAGTCATATCTTAAATTGAAAACATTCTAATTTTTAGTTGAATATGCATAAGTAATTGATTTTTTGTTTTTGCTATGAAAATCATGAGCGTAACTAGATTCTTTGTGCTAGCATTTTTATTTATATAGATATCAATATATGCACGCACATGAGTTTAGTTTCCCTTATCTTTTAAACCTAATAAGGATATTCCTTTTACTTTCAGAAAATAATAGGACCAAATGCATTAAACTTAACTTTTGCATAAAAGCAATTTGATAATGTTATGTAGCAGTGCCATACCTTCATACCTTTGCTTAACATCAAATTCAATAGAATATCATTTTACCAATGAAAAACTTACCATCTATTTAAAGTAATTATTATAATTTTACAAAGCAAGAACAGATATAAACAAATATAATAAATGTTATGGTTCTGAATAAAAAATAAATAAAACATTAGATCCAAAGCAACAATAAATAATTATCATGTAAAATAGATTAAATATGTTCTTTGTGCCCATCATTTGTTCTACCTTGCAAATAAACATATTGACATAAAGATTCAATCATTCAATGTTGGGGGAAAAAAAAAAGGAAAAAAAATATTTATGAAAAAATTCAAATAGAAATGAGTATTTTTTGTGAACATCTTTCTTTTTTTTTTAACTTTCCAGTGAATCACAGTTGAATATTTTGTTCCATAGCATTAGTAATTATTCCTTTAAAAACCAAATGATATTTAAGCATTATCTGTTGTCTTATTCTGAACAACAATCACAGTAAGCCAAGCCCATCACACATACACACACACATACACGCATGCATATACACACACACAGATACAAACACACTAATACACACAAAGGTGGGCAATACAGCAGAAGCTGAGAATTCAAGGACACGGTTGGCTGGCAAGAAATAGTCTTTATACTTCAAAGCTCTATTTCTCTTTTTTCCCCTTCTTTTTGTTTTTTCCTTTTTTTTTTTGTTTTTTGTTTTTTTTTAATTTTTTAAAATCATCTGCTTGTTTAGCTGATCTTGTTGCACCCTGTTTAAGACAAAAGTTTTCATATTTTTTCTTTATTTTTTCTTTTATTTTTATTTATTTATATATTTTATATATATATATATTTATATATATATTATTCCTTTAATCCACAAGATCTTTCAATGAAGAATAGTTTCAGAATGTTTATGTCTTCAGATTTTTCTTAGTCAGGACATGTGACTTGCCATACAATCAAATGACTTCGTTCTCCTCGGTTCAAGGAACTTTTCTTAGTCTCATCTTGGTTAGTATCATCTTCATCACCATCACCTGGATATTTGGATATTTGGATATTTGGATTAGAATGTTAAATAGATCAGTTTAAAAGGGAAAGAAAAAAAATCAAACAGAAAAAAAAGGTTCTTGATAAAATTCTTAGTGACTAAATATTCATAGATTTGAGATACACTATAAACAATATACAAAAAGTATATCTTTAGGAAATTTTAGTTTTAAACTAATTGTATAAAAATAGATAAATTTATTTTTAAATCAAAAATGGTATTAGAATTTCATTAACTGACATAATATAAAATGATGTTTCTCAATTCATATAAAATGATGTTATAATAATATATCAATAAATATTGTCTGAAAAATTGTCATTTGTTTTTTTTTACAGATTATAATTTACAATGAAAAATAATTTCCTTACCAATGCGAAAGTCAATATAACCTTCTCCTCCAGAAATGACCAATTTTGCCAAAGAGTGTACAACAGGAGTTGCTTCTCGTATATTCTTGTTTGTACCATCAGAATCCACACTAGCAGCACTGATGCCCTTCACAGGAGAACCTTAAGGGGAAAAATTCATTTATATGAACAACTTAAAAATCATCACTGAGAATTTAAAACATATCACAAAATATCAAAACTAGTTCATAAAAATTGTATTTAGGAAATTGTCACAAAAATGTAACAACTTGGTAAACTATTTTCATTTTAAGAGATGAAAATCAAAACTAGTAATATCACTTGGATATTTTATAGATATTTAATCACAAAACTGATTAGAATGAATAACTAAAATATTCAAAAGATTGACTATTTCTGTTTCTACCAGATTATGAATTTACATAATTTATAGAAAACAACTAATAAGTGTAACACTGTAAACAGTTAAAACAAAAATGTCTAGCAATAGAGCTGAAGAAAATTCTAATTAAATGTTAAATATAAAGCAGTATATGAAAATAGTTTTAAAAAATTGAGAGATTGAGCAGGAAGAATGAAATATTAAAGCAACAGCAAAAAGACCTCAACATGCCAACCATTAACTACCTACTAATACACCACCATCACTCACCAAATCTTTAACCATGGAAAACTTATTGCATGCTGGAAACATTAATTCCCACATTATTACCAAAAAACAATATTTATTCTAATAATTCAGTAACCTCTTGAAAATTCTATTTTCTTGCATAATCTCAAGTCAATTTAAAATCATTTGAGGTGTTAAAAGAACTTTAGGTTAAATATAAAGAAATTTATTGATGATATCTGTTTTTCTCAATTATAACCAAAAATTGACTTGTTTAAATGGATTTATTTTCCTCTTTGTACAAAACAATTTATATAAGATATATCTGATGCATAATGAATGAACCTTTAAATCTGCATAAAAAGATCTTTATACTTTTTTCATCCTGAAAATACATTATGTTACTTTAATTCAAGTAATCTACATGAAATTTAAAACAATTTAAATATACTTGCAAAACCGTTTAAATTCTAAAAATCTAGTGTTTAGGATGAATCAATTTTTTGTAGGCAGTATCTCAACACCCCTGAACATTATTGCCGAGTGATCGAGATCTTTGATTCTTAACTTTTGAATTCACAACTAAAATAAACATTGGTCAAGAAGAAAATTGTATAAAATGTTTATTTTCTTTCAGTTTCTCTTGATTTTGTTGCTGTTGATGATTATGGATGTATTAAAAATGATTTTTTTTATAGTCAATTGTTGTTGACATTTTGATAGAATTCACTGTCAGACTTGGTAATAAGTTTTAGATAATAAACCTGAATTTTAGGCTTTTTTTTTTTTTTTTTTTTTTTTTTTTTTAGATATATGTTAATATTTCATTTATTTATTCACTATCAATTGTGAATATCTATAAGCTATTTATGCCACCATTATAAAATTCAAACAGCTTATTAAAATTGTTCCAAATTCTCTTTAATGGAAAATTAGATGTAATTTTGTATATTAATAAATAAAATATTTTATATATACAGTTGTATATAATTTTATGACAAAATTATAATCTTTTTAGGGTAAAAAATCTTAAATGATTCTAATAATAAAATTTATCAAATTATGAGTAGGCAATTTTATTCAAACAGTAACATTTTACAAATAATGTAATAGATTTTTTCTCCATTTTATAAATTCACTGAATGTTGAATAATAAGTTTACATTTTATCTTTTTACCTCTAAAGTTGAAGTTTTCTATGTAATTAAATTGCAGTTTTAAATGTAATATAGACTAAAATGAAAATATATGTAAATATATGCACATTCAATAAAAGAAAAATGACAGACTACAAAGTTTTACGTTTTGAAAATATTTCACAACTGAATTTTAATATAACTTTTGTGATGTTACTATAAGCATTTAATATAAGCATTTTAAAAAAAGTTGTCTATAAGAAAAGAATTTATTAAGGGTAAAGATAAGGGTTAGATTATTTTCTTTATACTTTTTGAAAAATGAAAAAAATTTACTTTAATATATATATATATATATATATATATATATATATATATATATATGGGAGAAATATGAGGAGGTTAATCCGACAATATGTGGAGAAAATTAGACAAACATGGGATGTTATGAAAACTGGATGTTTATTGTCGACGATGCAATGTTTCGGTCATTTAGACCTTCTTCAGGACTCAAATATAGTTTTTGCTTCAATGAAGGACATTTTCAAAATGGTGAAAACAGTAGGTTGTCAGTAGGGGCAGGGGTGGTTGGGGGTGGGTAGTGTTTATATATATATATATATATATATATATATTAATTTTTCTTATGCTTAGTGAAAGAGATAATTTTTGCAATTAAATATTTTTTGATGAAAGTCATATCTGTAGGCTTATAATTGTTAAAAATGAAGGAAATTTATTTAGACTTTATAATAATAATTACTGCAGAAATTTCTAAGAGAGATAAGCATACTACAGATTAAAATTTTAGTAAAAATAAAAAGTCTAAATTTTTACAAAATTTCTTTAAATTAAAACTCAAATTAGTGATTCTATGAAGAGTTGCCAAAAATATTCTTGGCTTGACCAACAAGGGTATGAGACTTGTCCCCATAAAATGTTTCATCCTACAGTTCAACATTTCTAGCATAAATTTCACAAGTTTCTTTAACTCCCACTAAAATTTAATAAATCCAATCACCCCCTTTTTGGTTGAGCCAAGAACTTTTCAGCACCCATTTGTATTTTAGAGACATTTTCAATGATAGAGATGTTTGTTTAACCTCAAAAGTGCAGGAAAAAAATCATTAAAGAATACCAAACTTGAAGGTTAGATTATCTTATGCAGATATTCTGGGAATATCTTCTTTATAAATCTAATCAAGTCAAAAAAATAAATTCTTTGATTTTAAACCTTTAAGAATTTTTCACTAAAACATGTAAATTCATATATTTTTATATTAATATTACTTGATTAAAGGTTAATTTTGACAGCCATTAACTCTTTGCCTACCAAATTTTCACCAAAATATTGCTAAGTTATTCCATTGAATTGGTTCCCCTATTGCAAAAGGATCAAGTACCAATCTCAAGGTTGGTTCTTAGACAAAATAAAAGATTGTAGGGGTGTTCACTTAGTGTAAACAAGGGACACATGTGAGAGCCACTGTCAGCAGCTTACAGTGGGAACACAGTGGTGGGCGAGCCACTAAGAGTGGTTTAAAGTATGCAAAGAGTTAAGGTCTATGTTACATTATTAATGATAATGAATTATCATTACAAATAAAAAAAATAATTATCTATAACTAATATTTAAAAATCATATCACTTAAGAAATTACAATGATTTAAGTGGACAAATTTTATAATTATTTTATTCCCTAGGAACATTCTAATGTCACGGCTCTAACAAAAATCACACTACGATGTGCCATTTTTGCTATGTTAGTGTAAGAACACACAAAAATCAGATAATAACATATATTATTAATAGTGATATCTATGTACATTTTGTGTGTATGTGTGTGAATTCCAATTCTAGATGGCATGTTGTATAATCATACTTAAATGTTAATGTCAGTTCTTATTAAAGAACTGATATTTATTGAAATATATAAACTTAATGAAAACTTAATATGTTGATTTATTAATAAAATAAAAAAGTATGTTACCTATATTTAGTCTATCAATTGCATATAATTAGGGGAAAAAAAGTAAATGACTAATTGTATAGGTGCCATCAGATCCAACATATTCTTAATTCCTTTGAGGAAAAACACTTGTTTTTGGTTAAAATTTTAGAAAGATTAGTGAGTGATATATGTATATAAATATACAAAAATTACCTGGAACCAGAGTTACATAACCTGTGATGATAAAAATAACTAAGATGAACAGACGGAAATCTAATGAAAAATTAGAATCATGGATAATTCAAGTAGGGTTTAATTTTTTTTAAATTTCATACTTTAATGATTGTTAAACTCTGAGTGAGTGTGTGTGTGTTGTGTTCTCTCACACACACACAAAGATAACTGTGTTTACTAAAGTTTTTTTTTGTTTTTAAAGTGTATATGGATATATATATATATTATATATATATATATATGTGTGTGTAATAAATGTGTGAACAAGAATTCAAAAGGCGGTAGAAATGTTATGTAAGGATAGTAAGCTTTAAGATTATATTACCAAAAATCCTATGCATCAATTGTGGAATTTTCAAAAACGATAACTTAAAACACATCAGACCAATCCATTAATTGAAGATAATTTGGTGTTTATCTCTAATATATATATATATATATATATATATACCAACACGAGCAGGATATGACACACAGTCAATTTCTTAAGCGGAGTTCAACAGGTTTGAATTCAGAGTTTTCCTTCTCCTAGACTGGTTACCTAGCCATAGTTAAAGAACCCAGTCTGCCCTGCTATTTACCCATAGCTGGAGGGAGAGTAGGATTCATACCTTTCCCAAGGGTATTAATGCTAAGTGAAATGCAATTACCACGTCCAGGATTTGAACTCAGGGCGACGAGTCCATTTCCCATCACTTTAACAATTACACCACGCGCTTCCTACTTGCTAATCTCTAATATAAGGAAGATTTAATCTAACTCCATCAATGTCTCATAAATGCAATAATGAATTAAAAACTTTTGGTCACTCTATGATGTATAAGTGTTCTTTCATTTATTTGATCATAATTACTAATACAAAATTGAATTGTAAATGTTACTAGCCAAGTACAACATTTCACACTGTTAATGGGTCCAAGAATAAACTGACTGTATCCTATGCATGGGGGGTAAGATCCTGGCAACAAAAAAACTCTATGAATCCATGCTTTTGTTGCCACTACTCCCAGATACACTCTGCTCCAATGACGCATATATATGAAATATCTGTTTGAAATAATTTTTAAGATGCATTAGAATTACATTAATGCATTTAATTTTCAAACATTGATATATCAACTAAGTGTAAAGTTTTTACCTGTTTAAAATGATTTTAGAGATACATTTTTGCAACATTTAATTGGAGAATATAATTGTTAAACTGACTTCAACATAAGATAAACCAACAAGGGTTGACATGCCATAAAATGAAGTAACTAGATATACTATAAAATTCATTTTGATTTTATATATTTTATTTCAGATTTGAATAGAAAGTCAAATATTTTTTCAAAAGAAAACAGGGTTGGATATTTCATTAAATAATTGAAATTTGTGAAACTAATTAAAAATATAAGTAAGAAAGATGAGAAAATGTTATTAGCAAACATAGGTGAAACCTAAATGAAATATTCTAATGAACATTTAATCTTTTTAATTTTAAATGTTTAAGGAGATGTAAAATGAAAAAAGGTTGTTCTTGCAAAGCAGCCTTAAATAATATTGAATTAGAATTGCAAAAAGAGAAGGAAAGATGCATTCACAATATACATGCAGTCAATTGTAGTACAGTATCTTCTTTTTTCTACATTGCCTAAAACAAAGTTAATAATCTATTGAAATATCTACAGATTATTTTATTTTATACATTACCTTCAAGTTCTAGGCATTCTATAAAACAGTTTAATTTCATTTTGTTGGTAAAATCCCTAAACTATTTTATTGAGGTCTTTTTTAAAAATTAACCGTATAATAATATATTTGAACATATCAATTAAAAATTAAAACTGTGTTTCAATCTGTGCATGGTTTAGAGGACATAACTTAAACAAATAAATTTGTGTCCCTAAATTGATTATATGTGTGCATGTATACAAAGCATTTAAAAGTTCAACAAATAGAACCCAACATCATGTTGCAAATCAATTTCCTATGGCAGCACTGATGGAATAATATACTCAACATATATTGAGTATATTATTCCATCAGTGCTGCCATAGGAAATGTAGGAATGCTTCTCAGTCTGTGTGCTTTAAAATCACTAAACAGGATAGAGAAAATCCAACCAAGGATTATGTGTGCCACATTTAATAGCAACCCCCGCTATGCAGAAATAAGAAGCAAACTGGTAAATCTGTACAATGTGACTAGTCCTCAATTGCTAACAGTGATATATGCAATCAATATTCAGTAACAGTAAGAAACAAAATATTATTTTCCAATACCTGCATTTTTATCTTCCTAAAGAATTTAAAGATCAAATTTTTATCTTCCTAAAGAATTTAAAGATCAAATAAATTAATTTAAAGATTTTTAATTTGATCCTGATTTAAAGAGTTTGAGTACAATAAGATATCTCTCTTTAATTGATTTGCAATACATTGTAATAGTAACACAATATTAAGTGAATTAGGACATAAATTAATTTCTATTTACAGGTAATTTTCAATTGATGCTGTATGCAAGAGATCAAAATGAGCAATTTAATTTAGAAAAAGATGAAAAAGAATATTTTACCTGGAACTGCTACAAAAAATTTCACTGCATCTCTGTGTCCATGAAATGATAGCTGTGCCTGTGCCATTGAGCAATATGGAATGAAACTGCCTGGAGTGACACTGTCCCCTTTGCTATCACTGTATACTCTGATCACACTACCAGGACGGTTCGAATGGCTACCGGTGGTCACTGGCTGTTTATTACCTGCATTAAATAAATAAAATAAACTTAATAGTATATGAAATTATTTTTCAAAAATAAGTGACCAAAAATAACAATTTATATTTTTGAAGTAGGATGTTCCATTGTTTCAAGATTATCTTGATTTAATTTCCTTTGAAGATTTTTTTTTATTTGCTGGAAAAACAAAACAAAAAACAACTTTTTGGGCAATAAATACAATTTAGGATGGGGAAAAAAAAAAAAAAAAAAAAAAGAAGGATTCTTATTAAAACAGATAAAATTTCAACTTATGATTTACCTTTTTTTAAATAATCAATTAATGGAAAAAAAAATCAAATTTTCTTTTGCTTTTAAGCACCTAACTAAATATTTTAATATAGGTATGAAAACAAGCAAATTGTTTTGATTAATATTACATTGAACTACTTTAGTAATTTTAGACAATATTTAACAATCTCATTAAAAAGTGATTTGTTATGCAATATTTTATAACATGTAGCATTATAATTTAGGAATTGAGTTTACTTCTTTTTTTTTATAACACAAATGTTCAGTTTTCTAACTACAAAATATCAAAATATGATTTAAAATCAAATTGCCAGATTTTAACAATTTTTCCCTCCAATTAATCTTTGAAGTTAACAAAGAAATGTTTTTGCTAGAAAAATTCAAATTCTTTCATAAGACATAAGATTTCTTTAAAAATCATTTTAAAATTGTATTTTGTTTATTTATTCTTTTTATGCTATTTACAAACAAGTTAAAGTAAAACTGTATTGTATTTACTAAAACTAATGAATATAACTAAACTTAATTTTGATCATAAAAAATTATTAATGTTCTCTAATAAAATAACAGGAACCACATTATTTTCATGATATTTAAACTTCATATTATCCTAATCTTTGGGTTTCCAAGCAATATCATTTTATATATTTACTCTTAAACTTCCTCAGTTGTTATTTGAAAAATGTTTTCAAAATTGAATATAACTATGTAATTTGAGATTAATTAAATTGGCAAGAAAGTTTCCAAACATTTTGTGCAATCAAAAAAAAAATAAAAATAAAAATCTATATAACTAATATCATTTTTTTGATGTGTACACAAATCAGCCTCCATTGCAAAAGGATTTTTGGATGAAAAAAAAAAAAAAAAAAGGTAATTAAATGGTAGCAAATTTAAACAAAAGTTTCAAATAGTTTTTACATGATATTCCAAAAATATCTTTTCTGACATTGTTGTTCAATAAATGATATTTACAGAATTATAGAAATTGTTTGATAACTGGATTGGTCACACTTTGCAACTCTATATGCAATACACTTACTTAACAGTTCCCATTAGATTATTTGTATATTGTCAAAAACAAAGCATAACCTTTCTCTGATATAATTTTGGTGTGACTACGGCGGCAACATTATAGTCTTGTACATTATGCTAATCATATCAATACACTACATTTCTTCATTATCTGTGTTTATGATTCAGAGAAATCAAATACAATTTAATGACAATTATAATTAATTGTCAGTAAATATAACACTTAACCTTTAATTACAATTAACAGTCTTTAAGACTGTTAATTGCAATCATTCATCTAAATGCAGTCATGAAGTCATTCAGTAAAAAACTGTTCTAACATCTGTATAAAAAGAACAACTCATAATCTATCATTTCTAGTTTTAGAATTTCTGGCTTTAAAGAATTAACATTTGCTTGAAAAATTATTTTCAACAAAACCTTTTTCATGTGCATGGGAACTTTTTCTTTAAAAACGACCTAATATCTTAAATTATGTAAAATAATAAAGATGCAATGAGGAATGTGCTTCTCCCAGTTTGATATTACAAGATTTCTGAACAGTCATGACCAACATTGAAAAATAATTACAACTTAAACTGCAATTAAATAATGTTTAAAAAATAAATTATATTAATTTTGGATTAAAAAAAGTAAATTCAAGATTAGATGCATATTATATGGCCAGTTACACAACAAACAAAACAAAAATATTGACAGAATGGAGTGGAAGGTTAAAACAAAACAACAAAAAAGCAACATTTAGAAAAAGTGTTTCCTAAAATATATTTATATTATATACAGAGAGAAATGAAAAGTGAATGCTATATGCAACAAATAAATTTATAAATGCAGAATTAGAATTTTCAACAGGAAAAAAAATCCAATGTTAAAGTAGAGAAAATAATTATTCATCAAATACAGTGAATAATCAAATCATCCACACATGAAGATCACAAAATTTGAGCCATGATGGAAATATAAAGGAACAAAAAAAATAAACATTTGTATTCACAAGCTGTAAACAAAAATTATTATTTATCAAATACAAAAATATTATTATACAAATTAAATTACAATTGTTATATATTTTAATTTCTACAGACATTCAATTAATCAGATCTGCTATCTTCTGTAAAATGATAAAGTTTTCTGGAAATAGAATTATTTCACAATCTAGAATGATGCAGACATGACCAATAGGATTCCTCTGAATGAAAGGACTTAGTCATGAGTCAACATTTTTTTTGTTTGTATTTTGCTCTATATTCCATGAAAAGTGTACTGTTTTTGTCTAAACAATAAGTGAATATTGGAATGAATTCTGTTGTTTGTATAAATAGAACAAAGAAAATTTCCATTATTTCTGCATTAATATATTAAAAAAATAAATTGTTCAATATAGAAATGAAATACATTCACCATTCAGATAAGGCTAAATTTCAGTAATTTACTTAATTTTGTTTTTAAGTAATTGTTCAAGTTACTTACAAAAAATGACATCTTCAACCATCTACAATTCATTTATCTACCATATATCTCCCCAAGCCACTAAGAACTGAGTTATTGCTGATTTTAGGGACTTAAATTCAGTTAACAAACAAAAAAACAAAGAAAATGAAACAAATGACTGAAATTCCTTATTTGGATGGTGAATTAACAGAAATGTTCATGGTGGGGCTATTCTGGACAAGCACCAAAATTCATTATACAGAATATATATATATATATATATATATATATATATATATATATATATATATATATAAAGACTAATATCCCCCAATCCACTCTAGCAACACACTTTCTTCAGTTTTAACAGAATAATACCTAAACTTTTCCACAACTCTATAAAGTGTGTGCTATATTTGAGAGTGGACTGTAAATAGTTTGAACAAAACTCTTAGATAATGAGTTAATCAGGAAAATTTAAAAAAATTCTACCATCTTAATTGCCCACTACTTTGTTTATTAAATGTTGAAAGTGACTGTTTTTCTTGCTGTTCTATCCATGCGATTGAGATACTGGACTTGTATTCTTAATTTAGATACATAATGCATCTAATACCTTTAAATGATTTTAGGTATTTTATGTAGAAGAGGTAATAGGATTCTATAAAAAGAACCTTCATCTCCTATGGAATTAATCTGCATCAGTAAATAACAGAAACTGTCAACAGAGAAACATGGCAGCATAATATTTCCCAGGTAACCTTTTTTGTTGACATAAACTGCAGAGTGAGAAATACAAAGAAAAAAAAAATCAGCAAAGTTTGGCTAAAGACCTTCTCCAGTAACTAAGGCCTACCTCTCCCATATTGGTTTTATTTACCATCTAAGTTCCTTCATCAAATTTTATTTACCACCTAAGTTCCTTCATCAAACAGAATATCATCCTAAATCTTCAAACTAAATCATGATTTTATGATCACAAAATTCATAATTGAAAATATTATAACTCACTTCAGTACCTTCTTCATAATTACCAACAATACATCTATTAGATTTACAAAATATTCATACCCCTAGAATATGAGATTGCCTCGGGGTCATACTAATTTTTTTTAATTTATAGTAAGCTATAGTGTGTTATGTTTGAGTGTGGACTGCAGCAAATATATATTAAATGTAAAATTTGAGTAAAACAAAGTATTTACTTATACCCTATCATAGTAAAGGAATTTATTTATATAGTAACAATTCTATATACAAAAATTTGTAAAATTACTTTTACTAAAAGCAGATTTAAAATCAACAGGAAATTCATTTCCTTTTAGAACTTTATCACATTAGAAAAAATGTATTTAAAATAACAAGGCAAATAAGAAGCCATAAATATTTAAATTATTTGTCTCTTAGTAGTTTGTATTATTTTTTTACGTAGTTTCTTTAACTTAGAGATTCACTATTAAATCATTCTAATAATCTTCCAATTGGTAATGTGTGTGTATTTATAAAGAATCTCTAATGTAGGATTTATGCTTTTAGAAAATTTCTTTAAAATATATAAACCAAACAATTTCCAGTGAGTGATTTAAGATAAACTTTTCATAATTAATATATCACTCTTATATCAATTTGATGGAAAAAAAATGCATGCAAATTCTAAATATGTTTTGGTGTAAGATTTCAATTTTTACACATCAAAGAATTTATCTTATAAACAAATGTTAAACTTATTATTAAATATCATTAAATAATGTGTATACATTTAAAACATACAATGCTCATTTCTTATAAAGTATAATCAAATAAAGTAATCAGAAAACTGGAAAAAAGAGAAACTCATTAAGTCCTTATAGTTTTATAATACACTATAGACTCATGAAAGAAATGGACTTATAAAAAAGAGAGACAGGATGGTGTACCAGTTGATTAATTTAATAAAATATGTTTTATTAATATCAGAAATAGATAAATGAGAATTTCTTTCAAGTAGGATAACAAAATATCTTAAGTTATACAACAGTTGATTTGAGCAATATTTTCAATCAATAATTAATGAAATGATATTTGTATAAAAACATGAAATGATATTTTCCAATAGATATCTTAATATTGTTGATGGAACAAGTTCTATCCCACAATAGATATATTCTTAGCATATCTAGAATATCATCTGTAGTGTTAATAATTAAACTAAGATTGGTAATAGATTTACATCTATAAAACATACGTTGACTTTACATTTCTCCATTATTTAAGAATATTTTTTCTGAAGTGCTTAAGTAGCATTTAAAAACAATTTACTAATTTAGTTTATAAAAAAAATAAGAAAATTTTTTCATAAAATATTTCTCTATCCACATAAAGTAAAGTTCTACAATATTTAAAAAAAAAATTATTGCAGTTTCCATTTTTTTTAATTCAGTACAAATTTTCTAAATCTGCTGTTAAAGATTTGATTTATCCATGCACTTATCATTTGGACAAAAATATTTACATTTCTATAAAGATATTTTATAGAGATTTCATAAAATTAAATAAAATGCATAAGAGAAATGGCTTAAAAACATTTATAAAAGATTTTTCTTACCCTTTTGAATAAATTCATAAATAAATAAATAAAAAAGTATCAAAGATTTTATTAAAATTTGATAATTAGTTTTTGGCAAAAAATCAACAGATTAAAAAAAAAAAAAAAAAAACTCTAAAAAGTGTGCATGTTCATTTCAGAGGTGATGATTTTAAGATCACTAGATTTTGTATTTGGCCTGATCTTAGGTTTTGGGATGTATTTGTTTTTTTTGTTTTATGATTCAACAGATGTGTCTTATCCACCAAGATATGGTGAATTAGGCATTTTTGTTAACTGTAAGTCTACTTAACATTATCAACCACATTTGAATTTTATATAAAAGTACAAAAAAGCAGAAACAATAAATGATTCTGCTAGGTTGATAGAAAAGGAAAAATATTAGAACCAAAAACTCTTAAGTATTTCAATTAGTGAGACAAAAGTTTTAAAGTGAAAAACAATGAAATTTTGAATGTCTAAACTATTTATCATTTAAAATCCTACATGATCAACAAAGACTTGTAAATGATACACTTTTCAAAATAGTGTTCAATACTTTGTTTCACAAGTTTTTTGAGATTTAGGAGAAATCAACTAAAATTTTAATGTAACATAAATATGAAACTTTGAATATAAAACTAAGCCTTAAAGATTCTATAATTAAAAGACACATAAAAACTTGAACATAGCAGTACTATTTATTCATTCATAAATTGACATATTTCCTGAATAGTTGTTTTTTTTTCATATTCTTCATATTTACATACTATTAGATTTATTTCCATTTTTCTTATATAAATAAAATAGGTGGAGTTATCAGTATTAGCCGGACAGTGAGAGAGTCTATCTCCTTTTCACTAGTGCTGGACCAGGGAGATTGTTTTTGCATCTGAGGTGGAGCACCACACCTACTATCAGCTCCCCTCTTTACTGCACAGGTCCAAGCTGTACTACACATGCTGAGTTGGCAAGGGCCAATAATGAACCTGGAACCTTGAAGTTCCAATGTGATACCTACATTCACAAACTTAGATTTCTGTAAATTTATATTTTTCAAAACATTTAGTATATAAAATATAACCTTAAATTCATCTAAGTTAAATGATCTGTGAATTTAAGAAAGTATGATTATACAAAAACAACAACCAAGAATATTGCAAAAACAAAAAAAGGATTTATAACATCAAATCTATAACATTGAAACTAAATCTAAAACAATGGCCTAGCTCAGCACTTTGCAAGCAAGACATGCAAACAACAATGGATTTTTTTTTCTTTTTCTTTTTTAAATTATCTTAAAATTTAAATCTACTGCTGATGAACATAATTTTTTTTCAAAATCAGCATTAGAATATAAATACTTTTTGCAACTTAGATTGTCTTAAGATATTTAAATAATAATTTTATTTAAAAAAGAAATTACTCATCAGTTGTTTTTGTATGAACTAATTTGTAGTTTTACTTTTTCCAAAATTGTTGTATTGTAAGGCAGCTCCAATATTTTGAAAATTGTCATATCCTGATACAGTTTAAGAATCTTCACAATATCAGCATGTATTTTTTTAATAAAGGGTTTTATATAATTCAAAATATTGAGTGTAACTTCCAAATTTATGATGATAAATAAGAAAATAAAACTAACTCATTCACTTTATTTTTGAGAAGCATTGACTTTGTGGGGAAAAAACTAAACAAAAAAACAAAAAAAACACAACATCAGAATTAAAAAAAAAAAATGAAAGAAATAAGTATTTCCATTCAAATGCTTTTTGCTGCATTATTATTTTTCTATTGAAATAAAAAAAGAAAGAAAAAAAGGAAAAGAAAAAAAGGGAAATAATAGAACAAAAATCAGGACAACACATAGAATCTTCTCCCAACTTTTGCTTTCCAACTATCCACGATCAACCATTTCTTTAAAATATTTGGACCAACCTACATATAAAACTTATTATTCCATAAACAGTGATATAAGTTTTTGGAATTTTAAGTTATTAATCCCAAAATAATTCTAGGATAGCTGACAAAATGACCTTAAAGGAAAAAAGTCATATTTAGTAATTTATATGAGCTTAACTATCATTTAATTAAAAAATAATTAGCAGCATAGATTCTTGATAAAAAATATCAATCCAATTGTTTGCACTTTAAAAAAAACATTATTTATGATAATCCTTAAAATTGTTTTAGATGCATTTAACAACCAAAATTCTATAAATAGATTTAAGGAAACTATTCCTGAAAGTTTCAAAAGGCAACTCACTACCAATACTATTATATTAAATGACATAATGGACTGGTTTATTTCAGGTATTATCAACAACAGAATAAATAAAAAGCTTGTGAAAAAAATAGTCTATCACTAATTGTAAGCCTCTCCTATTTTAATAGCAGTATATATTCTATACAATTTCCCCCTAAACAGTACATGCAAGGACTTTTTTTTAAATAGGTGTAACAAATGAATTATTAGCAAAAAACGAGTAATTGCAATATTAAAATCTTTCAGTGATGAAAAAATTTTTTTTAAATTTCAAATATCAGATTTGGATTGCTAAGAAAGAAACAATTGAACATATATTTTATCTAATGTGTTGATGTTAAATTATACCAGAGATTATATAGAATTCAATTTTCAGCTGCAACTATCAATTTTTAATATGGTTAAGACAAATGTCTCGATTTCACTAATAAGCAAAATTTCAGCTTTTTTTTTTTTTTAAATCATAAAGATACAACTCTATAAATAAAAAGAAATAAAAACCCATTACTAGAACTGATGGGAAAATGTATAGCTTAATTAAAAAGAAAATATAAGATGACAAAAACAATATATGTACTTCAACTTTAAAATAATGTCAGAATCATAACATGACATTCTATGAATGAATAGCTGTATAGGAAAGAAGAGTTAACTTCAAAGTATTAGAATTAGAAAATTCTAACCATTGAGGAATGATGTTACTAATACTGTTATCAATATGAATTTCACAAGAGATAATGTATTAAGTTAATATCTAAAGAGCTATCACATTAGTAGTATTGATACTAAGGCACAGTAATTTGAAATTTATATTTAATTATTTAAAAAGCTTCAACATTCTGATTAGCTTTTCATGATAGACTTAATGTAAATGGAGATCAAAATAAAATTCAGTGACAGAGTTATTTATAATTGAGAACACGAGCAATATTCAAATGTTCAAATATTTAATCTCCAAAATAAACTTTTCATCTGCTAACTTTCAAATAGATTAAAACAATGTTATAGCAATTATGAGTACATTATAAATCTTAAAAATGTAATGTTTCAAGCTAAATGATAATGTTATTTGCATATTGTGAATTATTTAACTACTAAATAAAAAAAATAAAAACATTCTTTGAGTTGGATTCATATAATGAATATAAATTTGAATATTATTTTTTAGAGAAATTGCTTGTTTTTACAATACTTTATTAATGCTTGTATTTTGCATATTTAACAGCAATAATTTGTGATTTTGTAGGTATCTAAAATATTTACTTGTTCTACAATGTAGTAATAGTCTCAACATATTCAAACTCATCTATAAATGTAATTTTCTTTTTATTAAAAATAAACAAATATAAAAATCAGAGAATAATTTCAAAATTCAAAATACTATGATTACAGATTTTCCATCTGTAATCATAATTCTGATATTGAAAAAAAAATGTTTCTTTTTTAAATATGAAAGATATTCATCTGTTTATACATTTAAAATAATTGAATAAAAAGTTAATAAACCTAGTTGCTAATCAGTTGTGATTTCTAACCTTCTACTTGTTAGTATTTGAATATTAATTTCAAGTAAATTGTAATAGTAAAATCTGTGGAGTGACCTATTTTCAGTATCAACTGAAAAGTGAGTGAGTCTATCCTCTTTTTGCTAGTGCTAGACCAGGGAGATTGTTGTTTTTTTCTTTCTTTCTGAGGTGCCACACCTACTTGTCAGCTCCCACTTACTTTTGCACATAGATCAGATTACCCAAGCTGAGTAACTCAAGAGTTAAATTGGTAGGGTTTACTATCAAATTGCAATTCCAAGACAAAGGATCTACTAAGAGGCTAATTAATATCTTCCTTTTATCCCCAAAATAATTATATTCAAGATAGAAATTTACATCTTGTTAACTACCAACAAGGTCCCTTTTAATAAATCTTGATATTGAGTTGCTTATATAAGAGTGTGGAGATGAAAATGATGGTATGAAATGATTTTATCTATCATACTGGTTTTAAAAGAAATTAGTTTTATTCAATTGTATGTAATTTGTATTCTATAATAGTAATAATTAAAAAATATTTAAAATAATATATACTATATCTTCAGGATAAATTGTTAAAAGATATTCTAATAATTTTAAGTAATCTTTTTAGACTATATACATCTATGCATTGTTAAAACTTTGAAAGCCAATTTTTAGGCATTGGATATCATCGTATACATGAGTAATAATTGGATTATACCAGTGTATGTGGAATGTAGTTTTACATAAGTAACAATCAAACGTTATTTGATAATGTCTCAATTTGAGTACAGATTTTAAATATATGGAATATTATCCTAATACAATACTAATAAAAAATAATACAAATATATACTATATCTTCAGGATAAATTGGTAAACTTTTTGAGATGAAACTTGATAATTTTTATTATTTGGACTGTTGTCCTCATCTTTATTGTTATTTAACATTTTGTTTGATGTGCTCTTCGACCTTCTTCAGGTGATTCTAGTCAAACTCGGGAACTGTTGTGCCATATGCCCAGTTAGATACATGGTGCAATGGATATAGGGATTGTGTTAATAGTTCTAAATGACAATCTTTAGGCTGCAGGTTCAATCCTGACCATGGGCAATAATAACATAGAATATTAAACATAACATAACACTTGTACCCAGTCATGGTTAGTGGAATGAGAACAATCTACCCCAATGGATTGAAATGGTTCAGTTCGAAGTTTTGTGTAGGCTACTGATTATGACATTAAGGCTCCCAGGTTCAACGAGAAGGTTCCTGAGTTTGACAAGAAACACCTGCAAAAGCTGGAGGGCACATCAACCAAAATGTTGTGTATATAACAAAAGAGATGAGGACAACAGTCCAAAAAATCCAAATAATATAAGTTAAAGATTACATTCTAATAATTTTAAAAGTTAAAATTCAAATATGATGATAGGTAAGACTATGAGCAATTCTTGGCTTAAAAATTGACATAAATTAATAATTTCATGACCATAAAAACCAAGGCTCAACTTGTGATTAAAAATTCAGGAACAAAAGTGGATAAAACACACACACAATTTCAATCAATTAATATTTCGCCTCTGTGTATTTATGAGGCTTTATCAGAATTTTTTTTATTTTGCAGTAGAACTGCTGTGTATATATATATAGTGAAAAGGTGGATGAGAGGGTGGAGGAAGGAAGGGCAGAAGAAAGGGAGGATGCATCAGGGATATGAGGCAATGCAGAGGAAAGGGGGGAGGTATCACCAACAATACAGTGGATTGCAAATTTAGGTGGTGCGGACAGGATGATTAAAGGACTTAGAGGAGGGGCGGTGCCGCCAGTCCAGGATTTTTTGTTTTGCTGCGTTTAAGAGATTCTGTAATCTTAAGTCTTTGTATATTTTTTGCATTAGTTATCCTTTGTCTGTTTTAATAATTTTCTTGAATTACAATTTTTGCAATGGCTGGCATAAGGTAGAAAAAACGGGCCTTTGTTTTATGGTCTTTGAATTTGCAATAATCGCTGATTTGCATATGAGGGGTAAACACTTACAATATGCAGGCTTAAGTAGCCATGCATGGTTGAATCCTTTGTTCCTTAACTTTTAATCACATTTTGTCAGATTCTACCCAATCTGTTACTTCCTCACACACACACACACACATTATAATCACCTGAATACACCTCACACTATATAGACACTTGACTGATGACTTTTACCACACTCCCATCTGAAGACTGTGTGAAACATATGAAACTTGAGTAACAGAATTATGGTGTCCATAATTCTACTAATATATATATGTGTGTGTGTGTGTGTGTGTGTGTGTGTGTGTGTGTGTGTTTGAGAGCCATTAAGATATTTTCATGTCCACTTTCCTTGTATAAAAAAATGTACAATGACAAAAATTACAGTAAGTGCAGTAATTATATAATTTCTTAAAGAGTATGACAGATTCTGTCTAATTTAACACATAATGTCTTATTAATATGATAAATAAAGTTTTGAATTTTTGAATTAAATGTTCTAGCAGTGTTCATGAATATCTAAGTCTTATCAACTAAATATATTTATGTTCTCTCTCAACAACTACAAAACATTTCCTTAAATATTAGTAAAATACAATGCTACAATGAAAAAATAAATAAATAATAAAATTTGAATTTATTCTGATTGGGTTACCAATACTAGTATATAAGAGACAAAAGGTTATTTAAAATATCTATGGTTGGCTATGGTAGGGAAAGTTAATTTTGAGAGTGAGTTGCAATGTCATGAATTTTGAAAGGTAAAATTTATAAGATTACAAGATATCAAATTTACAGGTAAGTGCATATGATGGAAAGTTTATAAAGCAAGAGAGAATGCAAATCAATATTATAAGGTAAAATGCAAGTGAATAAAGTTAAAATAAAAATATAGACTCTCAATGCTAGAAATATTTGAATACTGAAAACTGGATACAACAAATTTGGTCAAGAGTGTCTAAAATGGCTGAAGCTTTGGTGAAAGCAAAATATGTAAGAGAGTTTGCAATAGATTATACAAGCAAGGTTAGAGATAGAAATGTCTGCATCTGTTCTTATAGATTTCCTTTTTAAACATAATATTCAGATTTTGATAAAGATTTTTACATCAGTAAAATCAAGATGAAATTTTTTAAAAAATGGAGAGGGACAAAAATTATGTTTAAATAGGTAGATACTTTTAAAAAATATCTGCCTATACATATTTTAAGTTTTCAAAATAAATCTAACAAATTTGTCCCAAATACTTTGTATACACTAAATTTTGTTTTGCAGAAAATTGCAATTTTTGTTCATGGATTAATATGATATTTCTGTTATGCTAAGGAATTGAGTAATCTAATCTTCTATGTCATAGATAAATAATTTGTTATAGGATATGTGTTTAATGTATACACTTTACAATTCTATCCCTTATAATTAAATCTGATTAATTTGTTTTTTAAATCAATAAAAATGAATTTTATATAACTTCTTAAATCAGTAAAATGCATAAAAGATAAGTTATCAAATATACATTAGTGCACAAGAAATTACATTAATAACAACTTTGATAAAAAAAAAATCACTTACAAACAACTTGTAGCTCAGACAAAACTTTAACCAGTATAAAGTACTAATAAAGAATTTTTTTTACATATAAGTTTTTCTATATAAGTTTTTTAGTGATATGCTATTTTTTGAGAAGGACAACTCATCTAATAACTTCTATATCTAATTAGTCCAATTTTATACAAATATACAGATAGCAATTTATTAACTCAAATTTTAGTATCAACTTCTTTTCCTAAAATGATTATTTGTTTAACAATATTTTTCCAAACATTAAAATGATGTTGGTGAAAAATAGCTGACAACAAATCACAAAGTGTTAAAAAAGATAAAAAGCACAACATATTCTTGAATATCATCTCTCAAGTCAAATGCTATACTTCATTTTTTTGTTAATGAAACAATACATTCTAACATCAACATTTGAATGAGAAAATTTCTAAAATTAGTGCTGAATGTTTTGATTTAATCTTCTTTAATAAAAAGTTCAAAGCATCTTTGCATTGTTTTAACTTTTTTTTAAATTAAAAATATCTTGTCAAATGATTGAAAATAGAAAAAACTTATATGGCCCAATAATATCAAATATTTTACTTATTTTTTCTATTAGTACATAAGCAGCTGTCAAAGATGATTCCATTTCAAGCAAAAATTTAAGGATTTTGCTAAAGTTAAGCAAACCAGTTATAATTTCTATAATTTATTACTAGTAAAAAATATTTCCCATTCTCATATTTAAAAGAGAACCAGGAAATTTAAATGTGTAAAATAAATTACTAAAAAAAAAAAAAAAAACATGAAGAAAAATCCATATTTGCAAAATCATAAATATACACTGAACATTAATTTTTCGGATTCATATCAATAAAATTTTCAGATTCATATATAAAAATTTTTTCAATAATTTGAATCCAAAATAGAATCTTCATTTTTCAATCAGTGGAGCAGGTAAATGTGATTTTTAGGCAGGATCCTTCAGTTTAGGATACAAGCATGAAATTTGGTATGAATGTTGTGTCTATAGGTAACACTTCCTTTTTTTTTTAAGAAAATAAGTGTTAACCATGAAATTTTTTTAAATGGGCATCAGTGCATGATAAAAATAATATAAACCATAAAAACTTTTTACATGTTGGTGTCACTTTATTAATTTTTCTTATTTATCATGTTCTTTAATACATAGGCTGATCTAATCAGCCAAAATAAGAATTTTTTTATTCTAAGGCAGTCAGAACAGGGGTTACTAAAACCACTACTGTCAAGTTAAAAATCAAGATTGAAAAGGATTGTTTAAAATAGAAGATATTTACCAAAGATGTATATTGAAATGTTTCTCCTGAAAAGGACTACCAATGTTAGGGTGGCAAAGAAAATGGTCTAATGGATTGTGAACCACAAAGCCTCTGGGAGTCAAGCTCTCACTCTAGTCTTTTCTGCAGTTGAGGTGATTTCACACTTCTACTCACTACCATATGAATGACCAATACTGTGGTGCAAATTGGTGTAGGGTTGGACATCAGTTAAAAATCAGATTTAGTATCTGAAATGCTATTTAATACACCCCCCCACTAAAATATTAGATAGCTACATCTAAATTGACAGGAGAGCTGAGACAAAGATAACAAGGGATTCCAATGTTATTTGGATAGTGTACAGATTATATGAGGGTTTAAATGATATTGTATGAACAATTGGATTAGTAATAAGGTTAGTAATTGCATGAAATTAACTGAATCACATACATCAAATTGACACCCCACCCACCCCACCAAACAAAAAACAAACTTCGGTCTATACTATTATAAATTCTTAAATTATGGATGCAGAATCAAAAATAACAAATAAAGTAAATACTGCCTTTGTCATGAGGAGGAGAAAAACAATAAAATGTTAATATCATAACTTAATTAATTCCAAATGAACAAGACTATGCCTAGTTAGAATAAAATTGCAAATGTTCAATGCCATCAAATATAAGGTAATAATACTTAATCCAGTAAGGCTAGATAAATGTAAAGGCATAATAAAAGCCACACTGATACAAAATAAAATCAGATATAAAAGCTGTAATCTAACATTTCTTAAATAGGAAGAGCACAGAAGGAGTGAGTTACTCTAAGCACATCAATGGCACAAATGAGAAGTGAATCTGAATTAGAACTTATGAAAGTCTTTTGAATAAGTTTTCTGATTTTGGTAATATTCATTGTTTGGTTGATGAATATGATAATTAGTAAATAAAAATCATATAAGAAAAAAAAGAAAATCTTAAACAGTCCATTCTAACATTTTAGATCAATACTCTGTGTTTTATACCTCTGATTAGATTTAAATAGTTTTGTATACACACACGCACACACACACTAAATAACTAAAGTAGATAAAAAGTAAATTAAAAGTTACCGTTACCTTTAGATCTAAACTGAAAGTAGAAATGTTTATATTATACTCTATACATTTAAGAATTTAGAAGCCTAAAAGATAATAGGATAATGAAGATTTCCATTTTTTTTAATTCCATTAGAATTGTATTTGTGATTTGTTCAGACATTTTTCAATATTTCAAGTGTGTGCATTTTTTAATGCAGAACATGTAACGATAAAGAACAATTTTGAAATGCCTATGTTTTTTTTTTCCTAACATTTTTTTTACTAAGTTTAATTAAAAACAAATATAAATTATCCTAATTTATACTTATGAGAATTCCTTTTTAATAATAAAATATTTCTCTGATTTCTGTGATGAGGCTTGATAATTAGTATTATTTGGACTATTGTCCCCATCTTTATTGTTATCTGTACAACGCCTCGGCCAATGTGCTCTCTGGCACTTATCAAGGATTTTTTTTGCCGCACTTTGGAACCTTCTTCTTGAGTTTGCAAGAATACCTGAAGAGGGTTGGAGGGCGCATTGTCCAGGGTGTTGTACAGACAAAAATAAAGATGAGGACAATAGTCCGAATAATCCAAATAATACTAAATAAAAAAGTTTCATGAAGTCTAATTTCAATTCTGATTATTTAACTAACAATCATGTTGCAGCATTTGTTATCTTTGATAAATCATGAAATAATGTTTTTTTACAAGTAATATATTAAATGTCTAAATATATTTAAGCTGCTTCACAACACAAAGCTACAGTCTGTATGTATGTATGTAAAGCATTCTGTGTACACATATTGTCCACTATATATACCACATAATACAATTTCCACACATGCTGTTATAAAAATTGAATTTTCTTAAAATCAGACGTTTCTCTTCTAAGTTTCTGCTTATACACATTTATGTATATGAAATATTCATACATTACACTTCATATACAAAGTTATAGAGTATGCAAACATACATACATACACGTGTATATACATATAAAGACAAAGGAGGATATACATCTGATTATTTTTGAGAATGTGAAAAAAGCAGGTTGAATCCAAGATGAATAAGTTGATAGTCAGTTTGACCAAGTAATTTCCAGCACACCTGGTGTGAATAAGATGCTGTTGAGAGAGAACCTGAAATGGAGATATCACATGAAATTTAGACAGACAAATGTAAATATAACAGAAAACTGCATGTTCAAATTTGTATGCATAAATGAGTGAGGGAGTGTAAGTGCATTGTGTTATTTAAAGCATTATAATATTTTGTGTTGATTTCTTCAGTCTTTTTACACAGCCAGAGTTTGTCAAGATGCAAACAAAAAGTATAAGTACAAAACACTAAGAAAAGGAATAAAAAATATATGTATAATATGAAAGATCTTTAAAGTTTTGAAAATTTTTAAAAGTTTTTATATCTAAAATTTAAGAAAATCATCTGCACATATATTACTAAATTAAAAGATTTTAAGAAAACTGATTCTGCCATACCATTTGATAAAGTGAAACAGATCATGACTACTGTGTATTGAGTTTGATCATACATTTTTAACTTTATTGCAAAACTAAGTATATATATAAAGTAAAAATAAAGTCGACGGGGCGGCCTAAAGTCATTATCAGCCAGTCAGCGAGGGAGTCTATCCCCTTTTCAATAGCGCCAGACCAAGGAGATTGTTTTTTAGTATCTGAGGTGGAGCGCCACACCTACCATCAGCTCCTTACTTTACCGCACAGATCCCGGTGCTACTCATACGCTGAGTTGGCGAGGACCGGTATCAAACTAGGAACATTGTGGTTTCTAGCCGAACGCTCTACCGACTGAGCTAACCCGGCCCCTTATAAGTATATATATATAAGTTAAAAGAAAGGAAATGAATCCAACAGTATGAGTATTAAAAGGTGAAAGGAAAACATCACACAATGCTGTTAAAGAGAAAAACAATTTATAATATAACCATAGCTGATATCGATCAATATTTCGATTTTACAAAAATCATCATCAGAGCTCATTTACTCCGTGGTAAAACACCAACCAAACACCACGGAGTAAATGAACTCTGATGATGATTTTTGTAAAATCGAAATATTGATAGATATCAGCTATGATTCCACCTTTTCATACTCATATATATATATATATAGTTAATTCCTTGTTAGTATTGGAGAAATGATAATAAAGTGCTCAATTACTTCTGTAAGAGCTGTATTTATTTATTTATAGTTTACAATACATTTAAAAGTCTGTTTTACCAATAAGCCAGAATATGTGAACATTTCTGATGACGACCAATCACCTAAAGGTGATGTTCTGAATCATTGGTAAAACGGACTTTTAAATGTATTGTAAACTATAAATATATATATATATTATATATACACATACATACACACACACATTACAAGCCTGATTAACTAGACAAATCACAATAAAACTTATGCCTACCTATGAATAATATCTATCTGAATGATTTAATATATACTAAATAGAAAATGATATACTGCAAGATCTGGATTCTAATTGAATTTAGCCAATGTTACACCTTCAAGTCATTTTATGTTATTTTATGAAAGCAGAATTTGAATTATTTAGTTTATCGTACATTTTCCTTTTTGTTCTCTACATCTCAAATGGAGAAGAATTCAGCACAATTACCCTATTCTGATTGCATAATTTAAAAATCTCTGCAAAATGTTTGCGAAAGAGTTTCAGGTTTGATCTGTTCATAGGAATTTACAATATCTACTTTTTCAAAAATTAACCATTAAGATAATTCAGCAAAATAGTTATAAATATAAAATATAAATAACAGAAAAACTAAATATTATATTTCTGCCACCACAAGATGTTTTTTATGCTAATATTTGTACATCTCCAGTTAATAAATAAATAAATAATTAGTTAATAATTAGTAATTAGTATTATTTTTTTATACATCCATATGTCTTTGGTCACCATTTCACTTCATTATATATGAAAGCTGGTAATTTCTACATAGTAATTTTGAAAAATAGTATATAGGGAAATCTATCTTATGTATCTTAAAAAACAAACTACCAACAGAAATTTGAATTTTTACACAGTTGATGTTTTGTAAAATTCCACCATGGAAAGTCATTAACTGTGTTGTTACTATATCATTGTTATTTATTCATATTTTTTTTTAAATTCTGAGTACAACCTCTTATATGGTACTTATATAAACTGACTACTTTTTTGTGTAGTTTTCACACTTTCTTTACTTTACCAACTTTTTAGTATGCTTCTCTATATATTCTAAGTATTTCTTATTATCATCACATATACTATCACTTCTGATTAAAGCTTTTTAATGCTTTTGAAGTTCTTCAGAAGATAACTACTCATATATCCATTATCACTACTGCATTCATTTTTAATTCATGGTGATGCCTGAAATTTGGATAAGAATCATTGTTATTCTAAGAGTTGTTTAAGTGAGAATTTCCATTCTGATGTATTCTTCAAACTTTTCTCAGCTGTAGAAAATTATGATATCTGCACTTCGACTAAGACATCATAAACAAGTCTATAAAGGTTAGAAAAACAATTAAGTGGGATAAGCAATGAAGAATAAAAATAAAAGGAATTGATTTTAACAAATAAATCATCTCTTTATCAGACATGTATTATGATGTCAATTCAGCTCCCACTTAATTGAAGTGCTTAGATATCATAATTTTCTACAGCTGAGAAAAGTTTGAAGAATACATCAGAATGGAAATTCTCACTTAAACAACTCTTAGAATAACAATGATTCTTATCCAAATTTCAGGCATCACCATGAATTAAAAATGAATGCAGTAGTGATAATGGATATATGAGTAGTTATCTTCTGAAGAACTTCAAAAGCATTAAAAGCTTTAATCAGAAGTGATAGTATATGTGATGATAATAGAAAATACTTAGAATATATAGAGAAGCATACTAAAAAGTTGGTAAAGTAAAGAAAGTGTGAAAACTACACAAAAAAGTAGTCAGTTTATATAAGTACCATATAAGAGGTTGTACTCAGAATTTAAAAAAAATATGAATAAATAACAATGATATAGTAACAACACAGTTAATGACTTTCCATGGTGGAATTTTACAAAACATCAACTGTGTAAAAATTCAAATTTCTGTTGGTAGTTTGTTTTTTAAGATACATAAGATAGATTTCCCTATATACTATTTTTCAAAATTACTATGTAGAAATTACCAGCTTTCATATATAATGAAGTGAAATGGTGACCAAAGACATATGGATGTATAAAAAATAATACTAATTACTAATTATTAACTAATTATTTATTTATTTATTAACTGGAGATGTACAAATATTAGCATAAAAACATCTTGTGGTGGCAGAAATATAATATTTAGTTTTTCTGTTATTTATATTTTATATTTATAACTATTTTGCTGAATTATCTTAATGGTTAATTTTTGAAAAAGTAGATATTGTAAATTCCTATGAACAGATCAAACCTGAAACTCTTTCGCAAACATTTTGCAGAGATTTTTAAATTATGCAATCAGAATAGGGTAATTGTGCTGAATTCTTTCTCCATTTGAGATGTAGAGAACAAAAAGGAAAATGTACGATAAACTAAATAATTCAAATTCTGCTTTCATAAAATAACATAAAATGACTTGAAGGTGTAACATTGGCTAAATTCAATTAGAATCCAGATCTTGCAGTATATCATTTTCTATTTAGTATATATTAAATCATTCAGATAGATATTATTCATAGGTAGGCATAAGTTTTATTGTGATTTGTCTAGTTAATCAGGCTTGTAATGTGTGTGTGTATGTATGTGTATATATATATATATATATATATTTATAGTTTACAATACATTTAAAAGTCCGTTTTACCAATGATTTCAGAACATCACCTTTAGGTGATTGGTCGTCATCAGAAATGTTCACATATTCTGGCTTATTGGTAAAACAGACTTTTAAATGTATTGTAAACTATAAATAAATAAATACAGCTCTTACAGAAGTAATTGAGCACTTTATTATCATTTCTCCAATACTAACAAGGAATTAACTATATATATATATATATGAGTATGAAAAGGTGGAATCATAGCTGATATCTATCAATATTTCGATTTTACAAAAATCATCATCAGAGTTCATTTACTCCGTGGTGTTTGGTTGGTGTTTTACCACGGAGTAAATGAGCTCTGATGATGATTTTTGTAAAATCGAAATATTGATCGATATCAGCTATGGTTATATTATAAATTGTTTTTCTCTTTAACAGCATTGTGTGATGTTTTCCTTTCACCTTTTAATACTCATACTGTTGGATTCATTTCCTTTCTTTTAACTTATATATATATATTATAAGGGCCGGGTTAGCTCAGTCGGTAGAGCGTTCGGCTAGAAACCACAATGTTCCTAGTTTGATACCGGTCCTCGCCAACTCAGCGTATGAGTAGCACCGGGATCTGTGCGGTAAAGTAAGGAGCTGATGGTAGGTGTGGCGCTCCACCTCAGATACTAAAAAACAATCTCCTTGGTCTGGCGCTATTGAAAAGGGGATAGACTCCCTCGCTGACTGGCTGATAATGACTTTAGGCCGCCCCGTCGACTTTATTTTACTTTATATATATACTTAGTTTTGCAATAAAGTTAAAAATGTATGATCAAACTCAATACACAGTAGTCATGATCTGTTTCACTTTATCAAATGGTATGGCAGAATCAGTTTTCTTAAAATCTTTTAATTTAGTAATATATGTGCAGATGATTTTCTTAAATTTAGATATAAAAACTTTTAAAATTTTCAAAACTTTAAAGATCTTTCATATTATACATATATTTTTTATTCCTTTTCTTAGTGTTTTGTACTTATACTTTTTGTTTGCATCTTGACAAACTCTGGCTGTGTAAAAAGACTGAAGAAATCAACACAAAATATTATAATGCTTTAAATAACACAATGCACTTACACTCCCTCACTCATTTATGCATACAAATTTGAACATGCAGTTTTCTGTTATATTTACATTTGTCTGTCTAAATTTCATGTGATATCTCCATTTCAGGTTCTCTCTCAACAGCATCTTATTCACACCAGGTGTGCTGGAAATTACTTGGTAAACTGACTATCAACTTATTCATCTTGGATTCAACCTGCTTTTTCACATTCTCAAAAAATAATCAGATGTATATCCTCCTTTGTCTTTATATGTATATACACGTGTATGTATGTATGTTTGCATACTCTATAACTTTGTATATGAAGTGTATATGTATGAATATTTCATATACATAAATGTGTATAAGCAGAAACTTAGAGAGATAGAAACGTCTGATTTTAAGAAAATTCAATTTTTATAACAGCATGTTGGAAATTGTATTATGTAGGTATATATAGTGGACAATATGTGTACACAGAAATGCTTTTACATACATACATACAGACTGTAGCTTTGTGTTGTGAAGCAGCTTAAATATATTTAGACATTTAATATATTACTTGTAAAAAACATTATTTCATGATTTATCAAAGATAACAAATGCTGCAACATGATTTGTTAGTTAAATAATCAGAATTGAAATTAGACTTCATGGAAACTTTTATTATTTAGTATTATTTGGATTATTCGGACTATTGTCCTCATCTTTATTTTTGTCTGTACAACACCTTGGACAATGCGCCCTCCAACCCTCTTCAGGTATTTCTTGCCAAACTCAAGAAGAAGGTTCCAAAGTGCGGCAAAAAATCCTTGATAAGTGCCAGAGAGCACATTGGCCGAGGCGTTGTACAGATAACATAAAGATGGGGACAATAGTCCAAATAATACTAATTATCAAGCCTCATCACAGAAATTCAGAGAAATATTTTATTATTTAAAAAGGAATTTCTCATAAGTATAAATTAGGATAATTTATATTTGTTTTTAATTAAAACTTAGTAAAAAAAATGTTAGGAAAAAAAACATAGGCATTTCAAAATTGTTCTTTATCGTTACATGTTCTGCATTAAAAAAATGCACACACTTGAAATATTGAAAAATGTCTGAACAAATCACAAATACAATTCTAATGGAATTAAAAAAAAATGGAAATCTTCATTATCCTATTATCTTTTAGGCTTCTAAATTCTTAAATGTATAGAGTATAATATAAACATTTCTTAATGAAAACTTTCAGTTTAGATCTAAAGGTAACCGGTAACTTTTAATTTACTTTTTATCTACTTTAGTTATTTAGTGTGTGTGTGCGTGTGTGTATACAAAACTATTTAAATCTAATCAGAGGTATAAAACACAGAGAGTATTGATCTAAAATTTAGAATGGACTGTTAAGATTTTCTTTTTTTCTTATATGATTTTTATTTACTAATTATCATATTCATCAACCAAACAATGAATATTACCAAAATCAGAAAACTTATTCAAAAGATCTTTCATAAGTTCTAATTCAGATTCACTTCTCATTTGTGCCATTTGATGTGCTTAGAGTAACTCACTCCTTCTGTGCTCTTCCTATTTAAGAAATGTTAGATTACAGCTTTTATATCTGATTTTATTTTGTATCAGTGTGGCTTTTATTATGCCTTTACATTTATCTAGCCTTACTGGATTAAGTATTATTACCTTATATTTGATGGCATTGAACATTTGCAATTTTATTCTTAACTAGCATAGTCTTGTTTCATTTGGAATTAATTAAGTTATGATATTAACATTTTATTGTTTTTCTCCTCCTCATGACAAAGGCAGTATTTACTTTATTTGTTATTTTGATTCTGCATCCATAATTTAAGAATTTATAATAGTATAGACCGAAGTTGTTTTTTGTTTGGTGGGGGTGGGTGGGGTGTCAATTTGATGTATGTGATTCAGTTAATTTCATGCAATTACTAACCTTATTACTAATCCAATTGTTCATACAATATCATTTAAACCCTCATATAATCTGTACACTATCCAAATAACATTGGAATCCCTTGTTATCTTTGTCTCAGCTCTCCTGTCAATTTAGATGTAGCTATCTAATATTTTAGTGGGGGGGTGTATTAAATAGCATTTCAGATACTAAATCTGATTTTTAACTGATGTCCAACCCTACACCAATTTGCACCACAGTATTGGTCATTCATATGGTAGTGAGTAGAAGTGTGAAATCACCTCAACTGCAGAAAAGACTAGAGTGAGAGCTTGACTCCCAGAGGCTTTGTGGTTCACAATCCATTAGACCATTTTCTTTGCCACCCTAACATTGGTAGTCCTTTTCAGGAGAAACATTTCAATATACATCTTTGGTAAATATCTTCTATTTTAAACAATCCTTTTCAATCTTGATTTTTAACTTGACAGTAGTGGTTTTAGTAACCCCTGTTCTGACTGCCTTAGAATAAAAAAATTCTTATTTTGGCTGATTAGATCAGCCTATGTATTAAAGAACATGATAAATAAGAAAAATTAATAAAGTGACACCAACATGTAAAAAGTTTTTATGGTTTATATTATTTTTATCATGCACTGATGCCCATTTAAAAAATTTCATGTTAACACTTATTTTCTTAAAAAAAAAAAGGAAGTGTTACCTATAGACACAACATTCATACCAAATTTCATGCTTGTATCCTAAACTGAAGGATCCTGCCTAAAAATCACATTTTGCTCCACTGATTGAAAAATGAAGATTCTATTTTGGATTCAAATTATTGAAAAATTTTTATATATGAATCTGAAAATTTTTATTGATATGAATCCGAAAAATTAATGTTCAGTGTATATTTATGATTTTGCAAATATGGATTTTTCTTCATGTTTTTTTTTTTTTTTTTTAGTAAATTTATTTTACACATTTAAATTCCTGGTTCTCTTTTAAATATGAGAATGGGAAATATTTTTTACTAGTAATAAATTATAGAAATTATAACTGGTTTGCTTAACTTTAGCAAAATCCTTAAATTTTTGCTTGAAATGGAATCATCTTTGACAGCTGCTTATGTACTAATAGAAAAAATAAGTAAAATATTTGATATTATTGGGCCATATAAGTTTTTCTATTTCAATCATTTGACAAGATATTTTTAATTTAAAAAAAAGTTAAAACAATGCAAAGATGCTTTGAACTTTTATTAAAAGAAGATTAAATCAAAACATTCAGCACTAATTTTAGAAATTTTCTCATTCAAATGTTGATGTTAGAATGTATTGTTTCATTAACAAAAAAATGAAGTATAGCATTTGACTTGAGAGATGATATTCAAGAATATGTTGTGCTTTTTATCTTTTTTAACACTTGTGATTTGTTGTCAGCTATTTTCACCAACATCATTTTAATGTTTGGAAAAATATTGTTAAACAAATAATCATTTTAGGAAAAGAAGTTGATACTAAAATTTGAGTTAATAAATTGCTATCTGTTATTTGTATAAAATTGGACTAATTAGATATAGAAGTTATTAGATGAGTTGTCCTTCTCAAAAAAATAGCATATCACTAAAAAACTTTATAGAAAAACTTATATGTAAAAAAAATTCTTTATTAGTACTTTATACTGGTTAAAGTTTTGTCTGAGCTACAAGTTGTTTGTAAGTGATTTTTTTTTTATCAAAGTTGTTATTAATGTAATTTCTTGTGCACTAATGTATATTTGATAACTTATCTTTTATGCATTTTACTGATTAAGAAGTTATATAAAATTCATTTTTATTGATTTAAAACAAATTAATCAGATTTAATTATAAGGGATAGAATTGTAAAGTGTATACATTAAACACATATCCATAACAAATTATTTATCTATGACATAGAAGATTAGATTACTCAATTCCTTAGCATAACAGAAATATCATATTAATCCATGAACAAAAATTGCAATTTTCTGCAAAACAAAATTTAGTGTATCAAAGTATTTGGGACAAATTTGTTAGATTTATTTTGAAAACTTAAAATATGTATAGGCAGATATTTTTTAAAGTATCTACCTATTTAAACATAATTTTTGTCCTCTCCATTTTTAAAAAATTTCATCTTGATTTTACTGATGTAAAAATCTTTATCAAATCTGAATATTATGTTTAAAAAGGAAATCTATAAGAACAGATGCAGACATTTCTATCTCTAACCTTGCTTGTATAATCTATTGCAAACTCTCTTACATATTTTTGCTTTCACAAAGCTTCAGCCATTTTAGACACTCTTGACCAAATTTGTTGTATCCAGTTTTCAGTATTCAAATATTTCTAGCATTGAGAGTCTATATTTTTATTTTAACTTTATTCACTTGCATTTTACCTTATAATATTGATTTGCATTCTCTCTTGCTTTATAAACTTTCCATCATATGCACTTACCTGTAAATTTGATATCTTGTAATCTTATAAATTTTACCTTTCAAAATTCATGACATTGCAACTCACTCTCAAAATTAACTTTCCCTACCATAGCCAACCATAGATATTTTAAATAACCTTTTTGTCTCTTATATACTAGTATTGGTAACCAATCAGAATAAATTCAAATTTTATTATTTATTATTTTTTCATTGTAGCATTGTATTTTACTAATATTTAAGGAAATGTTTGTAGTTGTTGAGAGAGAACATAAATATATTTAGTTGATAAGACTTAGATATTCATGAACACTGCTAGAACATTTAATTCAAAATTCAAACTTTATTTATCATATTAATAAGACATTATGTGTTAAATTAGACAGAATCTGTCATACTCTTTAAGAAATTATATAATTACTGCACTTACTGTATTTTTTGTCATTGTACATTTTTTATACAAGGAAAGTGGACATGAAAATATCTTAATGGCTCTCAAACACACACACACACACACACACACACACCACACACACACACACACATATATATATATTAGTAGAATTATGGACACATAATTCTGTACTCAAGTTTCATATGTTTCACACAGTCTTCAGATGGGAGTGTGGTAAAAGTCATCAGTCAAGTGTCTATATAGTGTGAGGTGTATTCAGGTGATTATAAAGTGTGTGTGTGGTGTGTGAGGAAGTAACAGATTGGGTAGAATCTGACAAATGTGATTAAAAGTTAAGGAACAAAGGATTCAACCATGCATGCTACTTAAGCCTGCATATTGTAGTGTTTACCCTCATATGCAAATCAGCGATTATTGCAAATTCAAAGACCATAAAAAAAGGCCCGTTTTTTCTACCTTATGCCAGCCATTGCAAAAATTGTAATTCAAGAAAATTATTAAAACAGACAAAGGATAACTAATGCAAAAAATATACAAAGACTTAAGATTACAGAATCTCTTAAACGCAGCAAAACAAAAATCCTGGACTGGCGGCACCGCCCTCCTCTAAGTCCTTTAATCATCCTGTCCGCACCACCAAATTTGCAATCCACTGTATTGTTGGTGATACCTCCCCCCTTCCTCTGCATTTGCCTCATATCCCTGATGCATCTCCCTTTCTTCTGCCCTTCTTCCTCCACCCTCTCATCCACCTTTTCACTATATATATACACAGCAGTTCTACTGCAAAATAAAAAAAATTCTGATAAAGCCTCATAAATACACAGAGGCGAAATATTAATTGATTGAAATTGTGTGTGTGTTTTATCCACTTTTGTTCCTGAATTTTAATCACAAGTTGAGCCTTGGTTTTTAGGTCATGAAATTATTAAAATTTATGTCAATTTTTAAGCCAAGAATTGCTCATAGTCTTACCTATCATCATATTTGAATTTTAACTTTTTAAATTATTAGAATGTAATCTTTAACTTATATTATTTGGATTTTTTGGACTGTTGTCCTCATCTCTTTTGTAATATACACACATTTTGGTTGATGTGCCCTCCAGCTTTTGCAGGTGTTCTTGTCAAACTCAGGAACCTTCTCGTTGAACTGGGAGCCTTAATGTTAAATCAGTAGCCTACACAAAACTTCGAACTGAACATTTCAATCCATTGGGGTAGATGTTTCTCATCCACTACCAGACTGGGTACAGTGTTATGTTATGTTTAATATTCTATGTTATTTGCCCATGGTCAGGATTGAACCTGCAGCTACAAGATGTCATTTCGAACATTAACACAATCCCATATCCATTGCACCATGTATCTAACTGGGCATATGGCACAACAGTTCCCGAGTTTGACTCAGAATCACCTGAAGAAGGTCGAAGAGCACATCAAACAAAATGTTAAATAAAAGAAAGATGAGACAACAGTCCAAATAATAAAAATTATCAAGTTCATCTCAAAAGTTTACCAATTCATCCTGACAGATATAGTATATATTTGTATTATTTTTATTAGTATTGTATTAGGATAATATTCCATATATTTAAAAATCTGTACTCAAATTGAGACACTTATCAAATAACGTTTTTGATTGTTACTTATGTAAAACTACATTCCACATACACTGGTTATAATCCAATTATTACTCATGTATACGATGATATCCAATGCCTAAAAATTGGCTTTCAAGTTTTAACAAGCAATAGATGTAATATAGTCTAAAAAGATACTTAAAATTATTAGAATATCTTTTTAACAATTATCCTGAAATATAGCATATATTATTTTAAATATTTTTTTAATTTTTACTATTATAGAATACAATTACATACAATTGAATAAAACTAATTTCTTTTAAAACCAGTATGATAGATAAATAATCATTTCATACCATCATTTTCCATCTCCACACTCTTATATAAGCAACTCAATATCAAGTTTATTAAAAGGGACCTTGTTGGTAGTTAACATAGATGTAAATTTCTATCTTTGTAATATAATTTTTTCTTGGGGATAAAAGGATAATTTAATTAGCTCTTAGTAATCCTTTGTCTTGGAATGCATTTGATAGTAAAACCCTACAATTTAAGCTCTTGAGTTACTCAGCTTTGGGGTAATCTGACTATGTGCAAGAGTAAGTGGGGAGCTGACACGTAAGGCTTGTGGCACCTCGAAAGAAAGAAAAAACAACAATCTCGCCTGGTCTAGCAACTAGCAAAAGAAGGATAGACTCACTCACTTTTCAGTTGATCTGAAAATAGGTCACTCCAAGATTTACTATTACAATTTACTTGAATTAATATTCAATATACTAAACAAGTGGAAGGTTAGAAATCACAACTGATTAGTCAACTAGTTATTACCTTTTTATTCATTATTTTAAATGTATCAACAGATGAATATCTTTCATGGATTTCAAAAAGAAACATTTTTTTTTCCAATTTATTAGATATGATTAAGATGGATAAATGCTGTATCATAGTATTTGGAATTTTGAAATTTATCTCTGATGTTTATATTTGTTTTATTTTTAATAAAAGAAAATTACATTTATAGATGAGTTTGATATGTTTGAGACTATTACTACATGTAGAACAAGTAAATAATTTTTTTAGATACCTCAAATCACAAATTTTGCTGTTAAAATATGCAAAAATAAAGCCATTAAATAAAGTATTGTAAAACAATGCAATTTCTCTAAAATAAATATTCAATTTATATTCATTTATATGAATGCCAAACTCAAAGAATGTTTTTTATTTTTTTTTTAATTTTAGATAGTTAAATAATTCCAACATGCAATTCGATCTGTGATGAACATTTCATTTAGCTTGAGAACATTAACATTTTTAAGATTTATAAGTGTACTCTACATATTGCTCATAAATTGTTTTATCGTATTTTGAAAAGTTGCAGATGAAAGTTTAATTTTGAGATTAAAATTTTGACATTTGATATGCGTCGTGTTCTTCATTATATAACGTCCTGTCCACGTCTTTAATTTTGATCTCCATTTACGATTAAGCTCCTATCATGAAAAGCTAATCAGAATGTTGAAGCTTGTTGTAAAAATTAATATAAATTTCAAATTACTGCGCCTAGTATCAATACTACTAATGTGATAGCTCTTTAGATATTAAACTTAATAATTTCTCTTGTGAAAATTCATATTGATAACAGTATTAGTAACATTCATTCCTCAATGGTTAGAATTTCTAATTCTAATACTTTGAAGTTAACTCTTCTTTCCTGATATTGTATTCTGTTTAGAAATTAAAATACAGCTATCATTCATAGAATGTCATGTTATGTCTGACATATTTTAAAGGTTTGAGTACTATAGTTGTTTTTCCATCTTATATTTTCTTTTAATTAAGCCTATACATTTTCGCCTCGTTCAGTACTGGGTTTTATTTCTTTTTATTTATAAGAGTTTGTATCTTTATGAATGTTAAAAAAAAAAAAAGCTGAAATTTTGCCTTAATTAGTGAAATCGAGACATTTTCTTAACCATATTAAAAAATTGATGTTGCAGCTGAAAATTGAATTCTATCTAATCTCTGGTATAATTTACATACAACACATCTAGATATAAATATTGTTCAAATTGTTTCTTTTCTTAGCAATCCAACTGATATTGAAATTAAAAAAAAATTTTTTCATCACTGCCAAGATTTAATTGCATTTCGTTTTTTGCTAATAATTCATTTGTACACTATTTAAAAATAAAGTCGGTCCTTGCAGTGTACTGTTATAGGGGGAATTGTATAGAAAAATATCTGCTCATTAAATAGGGAGGCTACAATAGTGAAGAACTATTTTTTCACAAGCTTTTTTATTATTCTGTTTGTATGATAATACCTGAACATAAACCAGTCCATTATGTCATTTTAATAATAATAGTATTGGTAGTGAGTTGCCTTTTGAAACTTTCAGAGATAGTTTCCTTAAATCTATTATAGACATTTGGTTGTTAAATGCATCTAAAACATTTTAAGGATTAATCATAATAATTGTTTTTCGTTAAAGTGCAAACAATGGATATGATATTTTTTTATCAGAATTAGGCGGCTTAATTATTTTTTTTAATTAAATGACTATTAAGCTATATAAATTACTAAATATGACTTTTTTCCTTTAAGGTTCTTTTGTCAGCTATCCTAGAATGTATTTTGGGATTTGAATAACTTAAAATTCCCAAAAACTTAATATCACTGTTTATGAATAATAAGTTTTAATATGTAGGTTGGTCCAATATTTTAAAGAATGGTTGATCGTGGAAGTTGGAACAAAGTTGGGAGAAGATTCTATGTGTTGATCCGATTTTTGTTCTATTATTTCCTTTTTCTTCTTTTCCTTTTTTTCTTTTCTTTTTTTATTCAATAGAAAAATAATATGCAGCCAAAAGCATTTGAATGGAAAATACTTATTTCTTTCATTTTTTTTTTTTTTTAAATTCTGATGTTGTGTCTTTTGTTTTTTTTTGTGAGTTTTTTCCCCACAAATCATGCTCTCAAAAATAAAGTGAATGAGTTCAGTTTCCTGTTTTCTTGATTGTAGTCATCAGTGGAGAAATTTGGAAGGTTTAAGGAGACAGCTCATTAGGTCTGTTATTGAATAATATAAGAACCCTTTATTAAAAAATACATGCGAATTTGTCGAAAGATTCTAAACTGTATCAGGATATGAAATTTTCAAAATGATTGGAGCTGCCTTACAATACAACAATTTGTGTGAAAAGAGTAAAACTACAAATTAGTTCCTCAAAACAACTGGATGAGCTAATTTCTTTTTTAATAATTATTTATTGTAAATATTTACAGACATCAAGGTTTGCAAAAAAGTTATTATATTCTATGCTGATTTTTTGAAAAAAAATTAATGTTCATCAGCAGTAGACTTTAAATTTTAAATAATTTAAAAAGCCAAGAAAAAAAACTCTCCCATTGTTGTTTGCATGTCTTGGCTTGCAAAAGTGCTGAGCTAGGCCATTTGTTTAACGATTATTTCAATGTTATAGATTTTGATGTATAAATCCTTTTTTTTTGTTTTTTTGCAATATTCTTGGGTTGTTGTTTTGTATATCATACTTTCCTTTAACATTCACAGTCATTTAACTTAGATGAATTTAAGGTTATATTTTATTACTAAATGTTTTGAAAAATTAAATTTACAAGACCTCTAAGTTGTGAATGTAGTGTGATACATGTGGAACTTCAAGGTTCCAGGTTTCATTGATTGGCCCTGCCAACTCAAGCATGTGTAGTACAGCTATGACTGTGCAGTAAAAGAGGGGAGCTGATAGTAGGTGTGGTGCTCCACTCAGATGCAAAACAATCTCCCTGGTCCGCACTAAGTGAAAGGAGATAGACTCTCTCACTGTCTCGGCTAATACTGAATATCTTCCACCTATTTATTTATATAAGAAAATGGAAATAAATTACATTAGTATGCGTAATATAAGAATATGAAAAGAGAAACAACTATTGCAGGAAATATGTCAATTTTATGAATGAATAAATGTACTGCTTGTTCAAGTTTTTTATGTAGTCTTTTAATTAAGCATCTTTAAGGCTTATCGTTTTATATTCAAAGTTTCAATTTATGTTACATTAAATTTAGTGATTTCTCTAAATCTCAGAAAACTTTGAAACAAAGTAATTGAACATATTTTGAAAAGTGTATCATTTACAAGTCTTTGTTGATCATGTAGGATTTTAAATGATAATATAGTTTAGAACATTCAAAATTTCATGTTTCACTTTAAAACTTTTGTCCTCACTCTTGAAATACTTAAGAGTTGTTTGGTTCTAATATTTTTCCTTTTCTATCACCTAGCAGAATCATTTATTGTTTCCTGCTTTTTTGTACTTTATAATAAAATTCAAATGTGGTGATAATGTTAAGTACAGACTTACAGTTAACAAAATGCCTAATTCACCATATCTGGTGGATAAGACACATCTGTTGAATCATAAAACAAAAAAGACAATATAACATCCCAAAACCTAAGATAAGGCCAAATACTAAATCTAGTGATCTAAAACTCATCACCTCTGATGTAACATGCCACTTTGTTTAGAGTTTTTTTTTTTTTTTTAATCTGTTGATTTTTTGCCAAAAACTATTTCAAATTTTAATAAATCTTATGATACTTTTTTAATTTACTTTATTAATGATTTATTCAAAAGGGGTAAGAAAAATCTTTTATCAAATGTTTTTAAGGCCATTTCTCTTATGCATTTTACTTTAATTTTATGAAAGTCTCTATAAAAATATCTTTATAGAAATGTAAATATTTTTTGTCCAAATGATAAGTGCATGGATAAATCAAATCTTTAACAGCAAGATTAGAAAATTTGTCTAACTGAATTGAAAAAAATGGAAACCTGGCAATAATTTTTTTTTTAAATGATGTAGAACCTTTACTTTATGTGGATGAGAAATATTTTAATGAAAAAATTTTTCTTATTTTTTTTATAAACTAATAATTGAGTAAATTGTTTTTAAATGTACTTAAGCACTAAAAAAATATTCTTAAATAACTGGAGAAATGTAAAGTCACGTATGTTTTTATAGATGTAAAGTCTATCTACCACATCTTAGTTTAATATTATTGAACACTACATTTTATGATATTCTAGAAATATGCTAAGAATATTCTATTGTGGGATAGAACTTGTTCCATCAACAATATTAAGAATATCTATTGGAAAATTCATTTCATGTTTTTACTACAAATATTCATTTTCATTAATTATTGATTGAAAATGATTGCTCAACATCAACTGTTTATAACTTAAGATATTTGTTATCCTACTTGAAAGAATTCTCATTTAATCTATTTCTGATATAATCAAAACATATTTTATTAAATTAATCAACTGGTACACCATCCTGTCTCTCTTTTCTTATAAGTCCATTTTTCTTTTCATGCAGTTCTATAGTGTATTTAAAACTTAAGGACTTAATGAGTTTCGTCTTTTTTCGCAGTTTTTCGATTACTTTTATTTGATTTACTTTATAGAACTGAGCGTTGGTATGTTTTAAATGTATACACATTATTTAATGATTTTAATAATCAAGTTCTAACATTTGTTTATAAGATAAATTCTGTGATTTAAAGATTGATCTTACACGCCAACAATTTTAGGAATTTGCTGCGACTTGCTGCCGCG
>CM042179.1:19705769-19773269 GCA_023376005.1 Doryteuthis pealeii
AGAGAATTGCAAGGCATAACAATACCCAAAAGATCTGAATGTAAATAATATATTTAATATGAACTTAACCTAGAAAGTCAATTTAAATCATTTACATGATTTGCCTACATTTTTTTGAAATTGGAGCTTTATTTACATTATTTTGGATTATTTTTCATCTTAGTCATTTTAATTTTGCAAAGTTTTGGCTGCTGATGTTCTAAATGGTTTCTTTCAGTTTTTTCCTTTTCTTTTAGTTGTAAAACATAAAAATGTTAAATTTTATATATATGGTTTTACGCTTGTAATTTACATGATTTAAAAAAATAAATTTACCAACTAGGGAGGGTGGTAAGGGGGAAAAAAAAAAAACTGAAGGACCATTTGGGGTGATTAACACAAAAGATGGAATATAGTCAATAATAATGTAGAATAATTAAAAGTATATTTTTTACACCCTCCGCCACAAAAAAATGTTAATTTATTTAAACATTCTGGGAAGATCTTGCTGGAAATTATAAAAAAGGAGAAATTCATAATGCTTTTTTATATGAAATTAATTAATTTATAAATAATGAATATCAAGATTAAAGAAATATGAATAAAGAATATGTATATGCACATATACACGATTGAATTGGAAAAAATTATTATAGAAACGAGAGAGAGAGAGACGTCGAGACGAGATAGAGATAGAAGGAAGAGAGAGAAATAGGAGATATGAATGATGAGAAATAGATGTAAGAAATTTCCAACATGCATAATATTCAGGGTATATATTGATAAATTTCAAAGGATTATTGATATATATATATATATATATATATATATATTATAGTCTTATATAAGTTATATATATATATATTAATTATATATACCACACAATAAATTTTTTTGTTGTTTTCAGAACTGAGAAGTTTTCTGGATTAAGTTAGTGTGACAGTGTTTGATACGCATTCCGAAATTATTGACCGATAGCAAAATAAATCCCACTAACAATGCCAAAAGCTGTCTTACCATAAGGGGATGGATGGCTGAAAGAATTGCCTTTATGATGAGGTGCATTCTTGCATGTTGATTTTGTCTGGTTTCAATGATTGGCATGACGCTTAGAATGATAATAGTAAGGCTGGTATGAGGAGATTGATTGATTTATATAGTAAGTGTGTGTTCGTCTCCCAGACTTATCTCATATTTTTCCATTTCCATATTGAGAGATACAGATATATTTCTGTAGAACAGAATCTGTTTGATGGATAAACATTACTCGTTCTTTTATAAATCTATTCATAGATGAAAAAGATTATATAAAATATTAAAGACATCCCTATGGAAAGTTACTTCTAAGTGGTTAAATGATGTTAGTGGAATGTATGATTTTAGGTCGAAGAATAAAGAAAGATGAAAATTTTCATATCATTATTCTATAATTTTATCTAGTAAAGCTAATATGGAGGTGAATGTGTTGTAAAAGGAATAGATTTGGCACCGTAAATTAAATCCTGGGTGCTGCTGTTTCACTTTGTGGACACATTGTTGTGAAGGGAATTGAGTCTATTCTCGTTTTCTTTAAGCATATGGATAGAATATAAGGGGAATGAATCTTTGCTTTCTAGCTATGGATTATATATAGGGAATGATATCTGTTCTCTTTCTAGCGTATGGATTAATATAGGGGGAATAGAATCTGTTCTCTTTTCTAGCTATGGAATAAATAATAGGGGTGAATTCTGTTCTCTTTTCTAGCTATGGATAAATAAATAGGGGAATGAATCTTGTTCTCTTTTCTAGCTATGGATAAATAATAGGTGGGAATGAATCTGTTCTCTTTTCTGCTATGGTATAAATAGGGGAATGATCTGTTCTCTTTCTAGTTATGGAATAATAATAGGGGATGATCTGGTTTCTCTTTTGCTAGCTATGGATAAATAATAGGGGGAAATGAATCCTGTTCTCTTTTCTTAGCTATTGGGATAAATATTAGGGGAATGAATCTGTTTCTGTTTCTAGGCTATGGAATAAAATAGGGAATGAATCTGGTTCTTCTTTCTAAGCTATGGAGATTAGAATAATAGTGGGAGATGAATCTTTGTTCTCTTTTCGTAGCTATGGATTAAATAATAGGGGGATGAATCTGTTTTTTTCTAGCTATGGATAATAAATAGGGGATGATCTGTTTCTTTTCTAAGCTATGGATAAAATAATAGGGGGATGAATCTGTTCTCTTTTCTAGGCTATGGATAAAATAATAGGGGAATGAATCTGTTTCTTTTCTAAGCTATGGATAATAATAGGGGAATGAATCTGTTCTCTTTTCTGCTATGGATAAATAATTAGGGGGAATGAATATGTTCTCTTTCTGAGCTATGGATAAATAATAGGGGGGAATGAATCTGTTCTCTTTTCTAGCTATGGATAAATAATAGGGGAATGAATCTGTTCTCTTTGCTACTATGGATAATTTAATAGGGGAATGAATCGTTCTCTTTCTAGCTATGGATAAATAATAGGGAATGAATCTGTTTCTCTTTTCTAGCTATGGATAAATAATAGGGGATGAATCTGTTTCTCTTTTCTAGCTATTGGATAAATTAATAGGGGAATGAATCTGTTCTCTTTTCTAGCTATGGTAAATAATAGGGGAATGAATCTGTTTCTCTTTCTAGCTATGGATAAATAATAGGGGGAATGAATCTGTTCTCTTTTTGCTAGTATGGATAAATAATAGGGGAATATCTGGTTTCTTTTTCCTAGCTAATGGATAATATAGGGGGAATGAATCTGTTTCTCTTTTCTAGCTATGGATAAATAATAGGGGAATGATCTGTTCTCTTTTCTAGCTATGGATAAATAATAGGGGGAATGAATTGTTCTCTTTTCTAGCTATGGATAAATAATGGGGAATGAATCTGTTCTGATTTTCTAGCTGATGGAATAAATAATCAGGGGAATGAATCTGTTTTCTTTTCTAGCTATGGATAAATAATAGGGGGATGAACTGTTCTCTTTGCTAGTATGATAAATAATAGGGGAATGAATTGGTTCTCTTTTGCTAGTATGGATAAAAATAGGGGATGAATCTGTTTCTCTTTTCTAGACTATGGATAATAATAGAATTGAATTCCTGTTTTTTCTCTTTTTCTAGCTATGGATAAAATTAATAAGGGGGGGAAAAAAAAAAAGTGAAAAAAAATCTGTTTTCTTCTTTTTTCCGCTAGTATGGATAAATAATAGGGGGAATGAATCTGTTTTTCTTGTTCTAGCTATGGATAATAATAGGGAATGAATTGTTCTCTTTCTATGCTATGGATAAATAATAGGGGAAAACTTTTTTAAAAATAGCAAATGCAGTCAAAGAGAAGGGGAAACTAATTGAAACTCTTGCCAATATGTTGGCAGGTTTTGGGGATTGTTTTAAGTTAGGCTCTCAGTAAAGCTGTAATGTGTTATTTGAAGAAGGTGATGGGCCATTGTTAAGTAACCTTCCAATGAAGGAAATACAGTGGGTAGGATGGCAAATCAAAGGACATGAAAAGAGGTTAGTACAATAACAAAATATGTATTTGAATAAAAAGTTTTGTCGAAAAAATAATAAAAAATACTTCTGCATCAACTTTATCTGTACACAGTGATAAAGATGCCATAAACACACACACACACACACACAATATTTAGATTCAAAGATACATGTATAATACAACAATTGTATACACAGACTATTATACACGTGTTTGTGTACAAGCATGTGTGTACATGCACTACAAATATTCATATGCATATATATTACAACACATACAACACACAAGCATACACACATGTACCTATAAGTATGTGCATACATATACACATCAAATATATGTCTACACAAACATACTAAAATTATTTTGTAAATATGTAAAAGAAAAACAATATTATTTCAATATGAATGTTAAGACTGTTCAGTCTTTTCTGATCATCAGTAAAAAAAAAAAAAAAAAAAAAAAAAAAAAAAAATAAAAAATCTTCTTAAGTATCTATTTGAATTTATAACCAAAATTTCTTCTTATAAATTATTTGATAATTCTTTTAAATTTTCATATACTCTTAATATATTTCCCATTTGTTGATGATAAACAGAAATTGTAAAAATCATGAAGTAGCGACTAAAAACTGGAAATCTTTTATTTATGCAAAGTACATAAATATGATTTAAAAATTCTGAATTATCAGATAAAAAATTCTTAATTCAAAATTTCTTTAAAAAACTTATTGAAAAATGAGAATTTCTTGACTAAGTAATATATATTATATACTATATATATATATATATATATATATATATATATGGTGTGGTGTTGTGTGTGTGTGTGTGTGTGTGTGTGTGTGTATGTGTGTGCTTTGGAATGTAACCAATGGTATGAGAAAGTAAGACAATTATGGATAATTTGATCAATTGACAAATATTCCCCTCACCAAATGTATACTCAAATGTGCCATATTAAAAGAATAAACCATAAAAAATAAAATAATATAAATAAATAAATATATTGCTCTCCTATATAAGAGATGGAGCACTCTATGGCGGTCTTTTACATACATAGAGATTGTGTATTAAACAGTTAAAATCCCCTTTGCGGTTAAGGTGTCTGACTGACACTGAACCGATTGGATTTCAATTCCAGCTGTAGGCAGCTTACAATGTCTAACCACACTAAGTCGAAACCTTTCTGTAGATGACTATATATATATATATAATATATTATATATATAGTATAAAAATATATAGATAACCTATTTAATTTTCACCAAGAAAGGATCATCAGGGTTAATTGTAATGAATTAATCAAGAAATTTGATTATTAAGACAATTGTAGAAGTGAACAATCAATTATAGCTGTTAAAAACAGTTTCACAGTGAAGATGAACGCTATAGTTGATTGCCTCTTTTAAAAGTTAAAATATCAAACACTTTTTAATGCAATCGTCAACATGGATATTGTCTGCTATTATAAAGAACTTTATTCTAACACGCATTATTTGAATATTGAACTGTTTTCCATCAGCAGTCACATTCGACATTTGACAGCAATTGTTTGATATTTAACTTTTGAATGACGCAATCAACTTATATAGCATTTATTCACTGTGAAACTGTTTTTTAATGGCTATAATTGTAGGCACAAATCTTGGTTTTGGATGGTGATGCTTCTGTCAGACCAGCATACAATTTTTTGGCTTTTTTTTAATTCTTAGATTTAAATCAGAATCAAGGATCATCTCTAGAGGAGTTCAAAATATTGGATGATGCTGTTTGCATTTCATTTCATGCTAATATTCTAAGAATAAATAGTAAGACAGACTGGAACTCTTAACATCTGTAAAGACTAGAAGGGGAAAAACTGAATTCAAAATCAGGGATGTGATTCTTGCAATTCCTTCCCATAAAAATCTACAAACACCATCACAGATGTGGTGGTGGCTTCAATGGTGGGAAATATTACATTACTATTATGATATCTGAATGCCGAGTCTGGTATCATTATTGGTTAAAATAGCTAAAACTCAAGTTAAATTAAAGGAAAATAAATAAGTTCATAAATTTAGATTTTATATTCCTTTTCATACAAGAACTGCATTAACCTTTTCATATGTTAAAAAAAAAAAAAAAGAAAGATTTTGCCACATTTTTTTTGCAGACAAAAGTGAAATGCACATATTTACAAAGTGAAACTTTTCAACCAAATTGAACATGACAGTTCATAACTTTCCAGTAAGTTTTATCTTTTATCATAAACTGTTGTTGATGATTGACATTTTCTTTATAAACAAAAAGATACAAAGAGGATTGAGGAGGAAGAGGGAGCCGGATTGCAATTTCATTTTACATTAATGGCTTTGAGAGAAGCATGAATTCATTTACCCCCCCCCCCAGCTATGGTAAATAGTAGAAAAGAATCAAGAAGGAAAACACTGGATTCAACACACTGTATTTTGTTGAAAAATTAACCTTTGGTTGTATCCTTCATGTGGCAGAGGATTTGAGTAAATACAGAATGCACTCATTAAATACTAGCATTAATTTTATGGGTCAGCTTTCTACAACATATCCGCTGTCTTTAACAAATTAAGACTCAAGGAATTTGAGATATTAAAAGAGAAACAACAAAAAATAAGGTATAAAATTTAGGCAATACAGTATAAAATAAAAAATTGGCAAAAATTATGCTTCTCTCTCTCTTTTGTCATGTGTAAATTTGTTTTTTCCATATTGTCTTCTTTTTGTGTGTATATATATATATATATATATATATATTATATATATATTATAATTTCTAAATGAATACAATTAGGTTTTTGACGGCAAAACTGTCTTAAGTTCTTGTAATACAAACTGCAAATATTCACAGCTTCAAAAGGTACTTTCCACTTTTTACAAAAATATTTGTCTTATAGATACAAAATGTTTTTTTTTATTGATATCAAAAGAAATGGAGAAATTGATAAGTGTCATTAATATTGGAATTAAATAAGGAAACAAGTTAATGTTCTTTCAGAATATGCATTGATAGAATCAACATAATGAACAATACCTGCTGTTCCATTTGCTTTCACCTTCTCCATCCATCGTTGCCTTTCACCAAGAAGATGATCAGAATCTAAATCAACTGTGCGTGTAGGAATAAGTGATACCATCACCAACACTTAAAAGAAAAGAAATAATTCTACAATTAACAAAAATAACATAAAATGCACAAGTATTCTGTTAAAATTTTTATTAAAAGAATGATTTTCTTTAAAATAATGCCTTAAAATTTTGGTAAAAATTCTGATAATACAACAAAAGTTTATACTAAAAATATTTTTGGAACTAATTTCAATAAAATGGAGATTTATGGTTAATTCAATATTTTTCAGGGATATTTAAAAATAGTATTTCTATATTTCTTTTTAAAACATACATTTTATTTTGTACTCATCCATTAAAAACTATTGAAATGATAATGGTATTTCTTAGAAATACAATATTGAAAATAAACAAATACGTGCTTTCATGTAGTTTGTTAACATCATACCATTTCTGCATATACATATATTTCACTGCAAGTTTCACAAATATATATATTAAAAAGAACACTTATGGCAGTAAGAAATGTTCCATTCAAATGTCTGCTAAATAAAATTACATAATAACACAATAGGTTTTTTATAACTGATCTCATATATAATGCTACTAATATAAACATTAAGGATTGTGAAATAACATTCTATGAAATGTATATTGTATACAATGTGACAATAAAAATAATCAGAAATTAACTTTATTTCCAAATATTTTAAAATATAGGAAAAAAATAATTGACATTTTTATAATACAAGATAATTGTTAAAAATGGAGACAAATGTTATTAAATTCAATAAGAAAGTTTAAAGAATTTGCAGATAAAAGCCATGAAATTAGTTAAGAAAAAAAAAAAAAAAAAAAATGGAAATTTGCAAAGATGAAGCAATTGGGCAGGGCTTTGGTATGTATATTAGGGCAGGTCAATTTTTTTGAACCATGATAATGGCATTGATAGTGATAGTTGGAGTTTGACATGATATATAAACAACACAATATTTTTCCCAAATCATTACTTGTTTTGTGGGCAAACAAATTTAAAGGTTGAAATTAAAGCTTTGGAAAATATAATTTTGGGGAGAAGTGAAAGATTTTACGCACCATCAAAAGATTCTGTACATTGGGAGAAATAAAAAATGTGTAAAATGTCATTTAATAACATTTTTTTTCAATTGAAACATTTTCATTGATCTCAATTCAAATAAAAATAAATAAGGATTATGAATATTTTTAAAAATTTCACTGGTGAAGACAAAATGGAGATTAATATAGTTTCTTTTGGTAATAGACAGTGATAAGATTGGCTTTTTTTCCGCCTTCTCAATATGGAATTCAGGATTTTTTATTTTTCAGTTCTTTGGTGAGTATCATTTAACTTTACACATTTTAAAATGTATGATCTTGTTATTGTGTAATTATTGTATGAAATATCAACTGCTTTGTTTTTAATTGTAAAATAATTAGTAATTTTGTATTTTTTAATGGCAACAGACTTAATTATTTGAAAAAAAGAAAAAAAAAGAAAGACAAAGCTTGTTTAATCAACATAGTTTGTTTAAATACAAAATTAAGTGTTTGTATTTTTAAATAACAAAAGTATTTTGTAAATATTTATATTTTCTAAACAGAATCCAAGTTTATCCAGTTTAGTTATTTCCTTAAAAAATACCCATCCCCACTTGAAAATTGAGATTTTTAAATTGATTGCAAAAGGAAATAATTAGTATTTATCAAGCAGTGAACCCACAATTGTCTTTGTTGCATAGATCGGAAGGTGGATATATTTTGTTTTCAAGAGGGCCAGATAGATTAACAGAAAATCTCTTACTGCATGCAAAGTGAAAAGAATTGAGAAAGATTGGGACAAATTATTTATTCTTCATGTTGTTGTAAACCATCTTAAGATCTGATGACTTTGCTGTAAAAATATAACAAAGAAAATTGCCAATCACATAGTTTGCACTTGTCCTCCTAACAAGAAGGTAATCTTAATTCTATACTTGTTTTTTTGTTTAATTTCAACTCATTCTATCCCAATTTTCAAATTTAAATTAATTGAAAAATATAAATTTACCTTCCAATAATCTATTCTGGTAAATAATATTGTGACATTTTCCTTAATATTTGTCATATATATTAGGTCTGTTATTAAATGCATGCAAATTTTGAAATTTCAGGTTCCATTGAAGAGAGGGAATATTTAAAGATTAGAGAGAGAGAAAAAGAACCAAAAACAAAGAAAAAACAGACATTTTTCCCAATGAAGAAACAATGGATAACAATTTTGAACCAGGGAGAAAGTCTAATGGACCTTACAGGTTTTTAAAAGTCTCTAGATATTCTATGGAACTTATTAATGGTGATGTATCTTCAAACCTTGGGGCTTGCCTTGCTAATGCCTTTCTATTAGATCTGCAGGATATGGGAGTTCTTGATCCAAGAATTTGATTTAAAAACATATTCTAGATAAATCTAGAATAAATAAAGGCAATAGTAAAAGTAACCAGCCATCAAGAAGCAGCTATTCATGATTATGACAATCTCATCTGCATTAGATTTGATTACAGAGTAGATAAGTGTCCACTTTGCAATACAGAAGAAAATGGTGACAAAAAATGATTTTAAAAAAGGGACCAGAGCATACTTAACATTCACAAGAGAGATTGACATTTCAAGTAAATATCTCACCACAGAGTTATACCCAACATTAGTGCAACTAGTGTTCATACCTAACAGAGGATGATATGGCTGGTCTCAAAGAGTACAGAGAGTGGGAATACTGTTAAGGCAGTTTTGGTGAACAATACCAGGGGTTTTGAAGCAGGATGGTTACCATACTCTGGAGAGAAAAATAAAAAAAAGAAGGCACATACCATTGCTTTTGCTCTTTTCATTTCATCAAAATGACTTCCATTAGAACATGCTTTTAAAACAATGATGAACTACAAGAAGCCCTACTATTTTCACTGGTCCTCTAGGGAAGAATTTGTGGAAATAATTATTATGATTTTGCCCCAGGTAAAATTTGAACTTATCAGTGGCTCTCTGGATAATTTTTTATCTCCCTGCAGAGGCAATGGATGATCTAAGTGGTGACCAATGATTACTTTCTTGATATGCTGTAGACATTTCTTGAAAGAAAAGTGAACCCTAGATTTGTTTCATGGAAGATTGGACCTCTGAATTTAGCCATCAGGTTAATGTGTTTATGGACCAGAAGTGACTAGTCACTAAAACTGACATATTACGCACCATTATCTAATTCATAATTCACGTGTATGCAGTCGGTTCAAAACATTCTATAACCACAATTATAAATCTTCAATATGATCGAAAGAATAAAACAGTCAAATGAAATACATAGTACAATGTTTTTGCTTTGCTTCTGGAAAATATTCTGTTGTGCAATGTTAAATGAATTGGAGGTGAGAGAAGAGGCCATAAAAAGATTTTTGTCCATTAGGTAAGTAAACATTTATTCATACTTAATCAGTTATGTCAATTTACAAGAATAATTAGATTTCATTCAAATTACATCACAAAAATATAATCAAGTGAGGGTAATTTTCACAAATTGATTTTGCAAACCTACACTTGCAGGTTTTTCACAGAATAAGATCCTAGAATCTCTAATGAATGGAACAGAATTGAAATTTCCAAAATTTACCAGCCAAACAAAGGTATGGAAAGAGACATAAAATTAACAACTGAAGCTTTTGTACAAAAACAGGAAAGCATAAGCACATTATAATCAAATCATTGTACCACAAAATAAACCTGCATTTATATCAAAGTGAAATTACAATCAACAATTTACTTCTATTGTGATTTTATATAGTGCAGTAGATTTTAGTGTGATGTTCAATGAACAATGCAAATTTTAAACATTGAATTTAAAATTTCATTCATTATGTCTGTCAATTTTATCTGAATTTATTATTGAAATAGCGAAATTTTGAAGTCAGTTTGTCAGAAAAATCCTGCGGAAATGAGGTATTTCTGTATATTTTTGTGGATGATTTTAGAACTAAATGCTCAATTATTTTTTAAAGTTAGGAATCTAATTTCTGATGTCAGTTCTTATGAAACCAACCCATCTTTCACCAAAGGTTTTGATTTTCTAAAAAGAAAGTGACAAATCAATCTGCCCTACATATGAGTGCATATATATGAGAAAGGAAATGACCAGAAAATCATAATTGGCATATTTTTGCTATAAGGATAGCTTTTTATGATATGTCAATTTGATTTTCCATATTGTCTTCCTTTTCTCATATAACAAATTGAATTGGCCAAAATGTTTCAGTTTATAAAGTTTTTTTAAAATATTAACTTCTACTGAACAATTTATTTGTTCCCTTGTATTCTTCTATCTTTTCAGGCAAATTCATAATTTTACCTTCTCAGAATTTATCTTTCTTAACAAAGAACATATTACTACTTTTTTCAGTCTTCCAGTGGAATTATAGATTTATTAAGGAAAATAACATTAGGTCCAGAATTAATCATAATCTGAAAGTAAATATCACAGGAATACAGACAAATTATAAATATGTCTACTCAATCAAGAAACATGCAGTTATCTATCCTGAAGGAACATTATACACTCTTTTGCTTAATTAATTCTAAACTTTTAATTGTCTGTCTAATTGGGAGCAGTGCTTGTTCAAATCAATCATTGGCTTCAGTAGGAGATCAACTTCATCATTAATGCTCATATAACCAAATTATTTTTCAATGTGAATATTTTTTATTCTGTTGGCTACCTCTATCATTGTATAGCTTTGATTATTTCCAATTCTAATGCCTTAATTTTGATCATTCAACTTCCTTAAATAAAAAATAAAAAATGAAAAGGTTATTTTCTTTAACTAGTAATGTAAGCAAATTTTACAAAACTTAAATAAATGCCATAATATAATGAAAAATGTTCTTTTCAATCAAACTAGTGAAAACTAAATGTAGTGTTATAGATAGATAGAGATTTTTTTTTTATAGGTTTTCCAATCACAACTTTTTTATAACAATAGAAAAGTTCCCAAAAGCCAAAAACTCAAATTTACCACATACCAACCTCTACCCATAAAAATGATAGGTATACTCTGCTGTAACACCCGTCCTATTTCATAGACCTTCATTTACTTTCTAGCACTGTTTGTAACTTGTTCATTCATTAGTTGTTCTGCACAATTTAAAAGAAAATTTCTTTGAAGAAAAAAGAAAAGAATGTCCTTTTATTAAATAAGTATACACTCTTAATAAATCCTTCTATTTTGTTTACTTAAAAATTAATGTTTTTTTCATGTAAAATTTTTCTAATGCATTTTTTTTTTGTTAACAGGTAAACATTTATAAATAAGTTCAATAATTGTGTTCATAAACAAGTTTTACATTTTGTTCAATATTTCTTTGTAAAAAAATTGACAGTAAAATGTATTTACATTCAATTTTTTTAAATTTTTTTTGTCTCAAGTATTGTTCATACTTAGAGCCAACAACTATTTATATACATTTACTTTGCATTGGTTATAAATATCTAGAGATGAATTAAAATATATGGAAAATGTGCAAGTTACATTGCCATTTTATATAATGGAGAAAAATACATAATCATATAAACACGCACAAACCAATTTTAATGCAAAAGAGAATAAAAAGAAAGAAAGAAAACCTCATTTCACCAGCTTTGGTGTGTGACTCCCACTAAGGAGAAGAGAGCACAATATTTGAATTTTTCCATTTTTGAAAAGAAATTGTCACAGCTGTGAACAGTAGATACTTTACAAGATTGTTGAATGTTCAATAGTGGGGGAAATAAAATGAACCATCAACAACAACTGATTTTTACCCTAAAGAGATTTTGTATATATAATAAGATTTGACAAGTACTGGGAGCAAGAAAAAATGTTACAAGGTTTATTAATCAGTATTATCCATTTAGATATTGTAGCTTTATAATTTATTCTGGTCTTTACAAAATTATCTTAATGAAATAATCTTTAATTTCTTGGGAGACCAACCAAATTGTTACAACTTAGTGTAACTGATAAATGGAACTTTCTAAGTAGATATCATACTGGTTTAATTATCATTTTAGTCTTTAAAGATTCTCATAATGGAAGAAAGTTAAATTCCCTGGAAGACAGCAAGAAGCAGAACAGTTCTTTGCTGAAGAAAAGATTTTGAAGTTTCTATTTTAAAGGATGGAATTATGAAATTGGCTGAAATAGTGGAATAATGTAAAGGAACAATAAATATGTTGTTCATTAAGTTTGTGTGGTAGGAAAAACATTCACCACAACCAATATATTATATATATATATATATATAATATTAATATATATATCTATATATAATATATATAATAGGCACAGTTGTAACACATCATAAATACTATTAAACAAGCATGTATTAATTATATAGACTTGTAAACTTTCTCATATACATGTACTCATTCACCCAAACCTACCTTATACACACACACACACAGCAAACTCGCACATAAGTTAACTCTTACTCCTTGACATACAAATCACATATTAGTGCATATATCATCAAAAGGAGGGAATTACATTTTTTAACCCGGACAGAAATAAGAATCCAATGTTTCCATATCTTTGCCTTCAAACGTACTCCTGAAGATGGAAAAAGCAACTGCTGATTGTGGTTGATGTCTCCATTGTTTGGTCTTTTATCCCAAGAGTATTGTAGCTGCTTGCTGCGAACATAATTACATTGAAGAAGACTTCTCCTTCACACAAAAGCTCAGCAATATCCCTATATTCAACAAGGAGCAGCCTCAGTAAAACAGGGATCCCAAAATTATCCCCATAATGTTAAATACAATATTTTGGAAAAGAAAAGAACAAAATCACCAAAATACAAGACACAAAAATTGCATCTGTTTTGGTAGAAAAGGTGGAGAAAAGTAATGACCATAGTAATACCATAGTTGAAAGCTTTAACAGTTTGTATTGTCTCAAGTACATGAAGTAACTTTGAAGGTCTAATCCCAAAAACTGGAAATATTCATAACATGTTACTGAGGTTGGATTATCTAATATATGAATTATACTTGAGGATGTTAAACTTTTGTTCATCTGTGCCACAAATGCTTTATTGCAAGTGAATGTAAATGTTTGAAATTGAGAATTCCAAAGTTTATTTGGCATGACTGCTTTTATTCTAAACTCTCATCATGGAACTCCTTGTGTAAGAGTACAGAAATTAAACAATACTCTTACTGCATGAAACTTAAATTAAGCAATATACAATGATAGCACAAAGAGAGCAGTGTGCTACAGAAGATGGTTGAGACGAAGATTAACTGTGACAATTTTACAAGTTTATGTTTAGGTGCTGTTCAGTCAGACAAACAGATCTACTTACATTGTTGAATTAAAAAATTGACAGGTGTGGGTTTAGACTTGGATTTGAAAGTGGTCTTTAAATAGAAGGATTAAAGTTTTTGACTTACACTAATTGTGCATTGTGGAGAATATGCATCTCCTGTTTATAGAGTAGATAATACTCAAATAAAGTTAACTAAATGGATTAGACAAACTAATAGATTGAAACAGATGTTTTGAAATGCTGCATTCGTTATTCATATCTGATCTTCATTATGACCAGATTTTTTTGCAGATCCAAAGAGTTACATAAATAGAAGGAAACTTTTTTCCTGTAGATTTGGGTACAGAACTTTTACTCACAGGCTTAGAAAATCTATTTATAACTACACTTTCTCCCATTTTTGTTTGATCAGTTCAGTTTGTGATTTCATTGGTAGATTGAATTGTATGTGATCAATTCTAACCATTAATAAAGACAATATGCACCCCACCCACTCCTAGTATAGAATAGAGGGAAACTCATGTTGTTTGCTATGGCTACAATGGTGATCTGGTTAAAGACATCTTTTGGACAAGTATTTTTTCTTATAAGGGTCTGATTATTTTAAACATTAATATAAATAAGAGTAAGTTTGATAGGAAGAGATTAAACCTATGCAATTTCATAATAATAAAAAAAATGTTCCAATTTACTCTTGGATACCCACCTTCAGGTCATCAAAATTTTTCACCCATTTTCTTCATATTTCATACATTTTTCTAGTCAAAGAAATACTTTTTTTTCTTTAAACTTTTTCTCTCTATATTAACATTTGTAATATAGTATTTAATGTGTATGTAAAGATAAAGTTTGATATTACAAGAAATGGTGACTTTGAATGATGGCATTGTTGAAATGAAGAATTCTGGATTAACTAGAAAAGAGAAAGGAGGTGGACAAAACCAATTCTTAGTCTAAGAAAAATCACCAGAAAGGAATTAGGTAGAGGGTGAGACATGCAACTCAAGAAAGTGGAGGAAAAAAATGTTTGCTTTAATGTTTTTGGCTATATTCATAAAATATATCAAATAAATATACAAAGACTGAACTGAATCACCCCCCCCCCATCATTATTTTTATTTACATCAGATATTGATCATCTTGAAATTAGATTGATTTCAAATAAAGTGAAATTCTGACTAAAATTTCTGGTTTTAAGTTGTGGAAAAGGAGCATGACTGCTATGATTTAGTCTGACTGATTATAATGTTTTCTTGTTATAATATAAATTGAATTAAAAATTTAAAAAAAAAAATAAAAATAAAAATCAAGATATCAAATTATGCTAGCTGATAAATTTTAGCATCTATTTCAAATCTATTAATAATTTTGAAAATTTATTTTATTTCAAATTATTAATAAATTTGAATTTATTTTATTTCAAATCTATTAATAAATTTGAAAATTTATTTATTTCAAATCTTATTAATAAATTTGAAAATTTATTTTATTTCAAATTTAATATTTTATTTTTTTCAAATCTATTAATAAATTGAAAATTTATTTTATTTAATCTATTAATAAATTTGAAAATTTATTTTTATTTCAATTACTAATAATTGAGATTTCAGGCTCTATTTGTCTGTAATTGAAACTATGTTACTGCTTACTTCAGAGAGACTTCAGGAATTAAGCAAGTTTATCAATGAGAGTATTCAATTTATAGTCAATATAATTACTACATAAAATAATGAACAATGCTGGGTTATATTATAATATATAAGAAGTAAGTATGTGACAAACAATGGTCCACAATGTTTTCTAAAATAAGTTTCAATAAATACATTCCTGTATCATTGATTTATGTATAATTTTTTTTCACTTTGATTATATAATATATATATATGTTGTAAACAAGGTTTTCGGCAAAAAGCCATTCTAAACAACCTTGTTTACAACTTATCATATCGTCGTGTAATAAAAGTCACTAGAAGAGGAATATTAACCTACTCTAAAAATCATAAAAATCTAAGAAGTTCGTTTAGTGTAGGAGTTATGAGATCGGCCTGTCAGCTTGGCAGTCCGGTTTCAAATCACGCACAGGGCGTCTTCCGATCTATAGCTCTGCTGATGAGGCCTAATAGGCCGAAATGTACATACAGAGATTGATTTTTTCTCGATTTGTTTAGCCATACATTTAAATGGTATTCCCGCCTAATTCATTATTAATTAATTAAATTTTCAAAATTAGGTACGACTCCAATTAAGCACTTATTCTCCATATATATATATATATATATTATATATATATATATATTTATTTAAAAGGTATCTAATGTTTAGTTTTACTAGAAAATTATTTACAAACAAGAATAGTCACTTAAACTTTTCCAACCTTAAATTTGGAGATTTCTTTTTTGTATTCAAATGTAATATATAACTGGTGTAGTTTTGCACATGTCATTAGTTTAAATTAAAAAAAAAAAAAAAAAAAAAAAAAAGTGATTTTAATACTTTTTTAAGTAAGTAAGTAATTAAAAAAAAAATGTTTAGTGAATGGGAATTAATGTTATTTATCTATTCTTTAATTCTTTTAGATTTATTGAAGATTTATTTATTTTACTCTTTTAATCTTTTTTTAATATTCAATTATAATTAATAAAAGCTAATCCTGGAAGAAAAAATATTGGGAAATTATTATGTATTTCCTAATACTTTATAAATATTTTTTTTTAATGAAGTTTGCAATAATCAATATCCACTGTAAATGAATATAGTTTTCATTGCATTTGGTCCCTATTTGTTTGTATTTACTAACTTAGTCAAACTAGAACCAAAATGCATGGACCCCCAGTGTATCTGAACAATGTAAACCCGGAATTGACTTTAAAAAATTACTATGGTGGAAAAAAAAATTTTTGTAAAAGAAACAAAAAAAAAAAAAAAACCAAAACAATTTAGTTCACATAAATAATAATAAAATAAAATACATTGAGCAAAAATTCTAAATTAATATCTTAATTGTCCAAATTAAGAATATTAATTTAGAATTTTGCTCAATGTATTTTATTTTTTAAATTGCTGAATTTTTATTTCAGGTAACACTTTTTTTTTTTAACTTTGGAAAAACTTAAATATTCTAAGTGAGTTGTGAGTTTAATTTTTCTTTCCTACCTGCTTATTCAGTGTTTTATTTATTAAAATAAAAAGGAAGGATATTTTTCTATTGTATGTGGAGTTCTTCTGTGGATTTGTGGCACAACAAGTTTTTTAGTTTAAGAGTTGGAAGAGAAAAGTGAGAATTTTTTAAAGAATTTATTTTTCTACAGAACTGAACTGAATAAAATTTTTGTTTTACATTGAATTTTTAACCCTACACACCTTGGACATATATTTTTCAAAATTTAATTTTATGCCACCTAGAGGGTGTTTTTTTTTTGCTATTTATAGGTAAAGGACAATATTTAATTCATTTGTATTACAATTGATTAAGAATTTCATTCATATTACAAATGATTAATATCTAAAAATTGCAATCATTCAACAAATTGGAGAAAAAGACCAAAAAGAAAAAGAAAATCAGATTTTGTTTTAACAATTTCAGTGAGGTATGGATTTAACTATTACAATTCTGTCCGCATTTTCATTTTAGCTTGTAAATTATATTACATAACACACAATTCATTAAGTCATAACTTGATATTTTTGTCTACTGTAAATTTGTCTTGCACACAAAAATTAACTAAAGACACTTTAATTTACAAACATTGTAAAAGATCCACATTTCTTTATCAATAGTCAGAGGATAAAATTCAATTGAAAAAAGATTTGGGATCTTTTTGACAGCCTTTTTAGCTTTTGGTGGAAAAAAAAAAAAAAAAAAAAAAAAAGAAAAAAAAGAAGCCCCCCCCAAAAAAAAAAACAGTTTGGCTGATACAGTTTATATATATTTAAAACATCATTTGTTAAACATTCTTCCATAGAAATTTTTTTAAAAAAAGGTTTGTTTTATAAATTTTTGCATTAATTAATTTAGCAAACCTCTTGATACACAATTAATATTAATAATGAAATTAACTTTATATATAAAGCGTGTAAAAGTGCAAACATTGCAATGGCTATGGTCTTAAAATGATATCATACAAAATATATAAAGACATTTAAAAATGCTTGAAGTTATTTAAATAAATATTTCACAATATAATTAAATGTTCACAAAATACTTAACATTTTTGTTGAAAGAGAAACAATTTAAATTATAAAACTATCATCATCTATAAGATGAAATTTAGAATATAAAATATTGAATTCTGTAAAATGCTCTGCAGATTTAAAGTATTTAAACTCAAATAGATTATCAATAAAATTAGGTAAAATATTGATTCTGTATTGAAGTTTTACAAATCCCTTTTTGCTAATCTTGAATTTTAAGATGAATGTCACATTTTTTTGTGGGGTGGGGATAATGTATCTATTTTGATAGGGTGCCTTTGGTATAAGTAAAAAGGGAGAGAGAAAATATAATATTCATATACATGTATGAAGAAAAAAGAAAGAAATGCACCTAACATGCAAGTTACAATGTTCATTTATGCTGGTGACTGAAATGATTTTCCAGCTCTGAGCCAATATGTCATTTTAAGGATTTTTTTCAAAACAGTAAAGCTATACAACTCACCTGATTGATAACTTATTGTGACAGGACAGAAATTTCTGGTCCTTAAAAATGGGATAGAAAAACCAAAAAAAAAAGTAGTGCAAGAGTGCAAACATTGGTAGTAAATACTCAAGGTCTTAGAGCTACTCTTAAGGGACAACTAAGATCAAGGGAAGACTATATCCTTTTTTACTTATTTGAATTTAAAGATTTAATTTCATTTATTTTTGTAAGAGTAATTTTAAATGAGTAAAATGCTACCAATAAAATGTATGAACTTTAGACATATTTAGTAATTGTTTCTTTATGCTTTTTTTTCTCAGAATTCTCGGGTTATTTAGTTTTAAAAAAAAATTCAGATACATTGCAATAGTTTTCAAACTGATTACAAATCAAAGCTTGGTGCTTTATGGCCAATGAAAATTTATTAAAAAAATCTTTCTCTATGTTAACAGTAGAAAGAAAATATTTCTTACATTTTTAAATATAAAGTAGAATTTTAACTAATCAAATTATTTACTTTGAAACATTCAAAGTCACAGAGCATCTGCCTAGGAATTTCAAGGTTACAGGTTTGATGGTCTTTGCTAAATCAGTTCTGAGTAGTATATCTTTGATCATCTAATCTATGTTGTAGAGCAACTGGGAGCTGATAGTAGGTGTGGTACTTCAACCTCAGCAAAAACAATCTACCTGGTCTAGCACTAATGGAAAAAAAAAAAAAAAAAAAGTTGCGGGGGGAATATACCGTTCACTGTGGCTGATACTGACAATAGGCCTCTACTTTACTTTTACTACTATTATAAACTTATTAGCTTGATACTATATAAGTTTTTTAATACAATTAATTGATAAAATCTGTATATTAAGATTTTATAGAAAAATTCAATGATCATATCTACACAGATTTACAATGGTTTGTGCATATTGTAAAGAACTGATAAATGTTTGGAAAAAGAGAAAAGTAGAGGAAAACAAAGGATTATAGAGAGAAATGATTATTTTGGTATAATCATTGGTTTAAAGCATAAAAGAATAAAGTAAAGGATTATTCAATTGTAGAATAGAAAAACTACTAGATAAACAAGTACATAAAAAAAAGGAAGATATATAATAAATCATTGCACAATATTGTAAGAGTCGTCATCATTATAATTCCATGAGTTGTTTTAATATTCTTATCCTTGCTTGTTTTATAATAAAATGCAGATTCATTTTTGGGGCCTAGATTTATCAATTCAGACAATATAGTAGGAATTTTATAATAGATAGTTTTAGATATAAAGTACCAGATTCCTGTAGCCTTCTTCATTTATCATTTCAACCTTATTTAAGAGGGTGATGTCTAAGCCTCTCTCATATATGTATGGATATATATATAAATTCATGGTATCGGACCTTTAATTATGGATTTTCAATTTTTAAAGTCTAAATTTTCTGGGGTTAGTTGTGTTTGTCTTTTATTATAAAAGTCACAATTTATGAAGAGATTGTATAGTTCATCAATGGAAAAATGTCATTAGTCACAAATTATTTTAGGGCACCTTCTTATGTAGGGTAGGTTTGCAATACCCTATTTATGGTTAGTATCAAGTTTTTATGTATTTATCCATGTCTTGCAGGGCAGAATGTGACATAAGGTATTTTTTAAAGTGGAGTACAGCTGGTTTGCATTTAGTTTTCTTCTTCTGTAGCAACAAGTGATGCGCTTCTAAACATAAAGTAAAGATTTGAAATTTGGTTTGCCAAATCCATTTCTAAAATGATGATAAATCTCGCTTGTTTTTTGTTGGGATACTGGATATAATTATTTGATAAAAACAATGGTATAGAACATAGTGTCTAGACATCTACATAAACTTGGACTGGAACTGGAGAAGAAAAAAAATGGTACTGCTACTGTCTTGTGAATGAACTGATAAAAATGAATGTAAATGTTCTGCTCTTTTAACAAGAAATGAAAATCCTCAGGAATCTGATCTTCAAATCTAAAATTTCTAGAATATCACTGATTCAATATGCAGTGGAAATGAATATATTTGCTGGAATTGGCTGATGAGGAAAGAAGCAAAAGAGGAGAATACAAGTCTGAAATAATTCATAGAAAAAAAGAAAAGAAAAAAAAGAAGAGTGAAATCAACTTGAAAAAATAATAAAATTAAGCAAATTATAGGACACTGAAATTTTTACTAAAAAAAAAAAAAAAAAAAAAAAAAAAAAAAAAAAGAAAAGAAAGAAAAAAGGTGAATTTATGAAGATTGCAGAGATAAAAGTGTAATAATAATTATAAATAATTTTAATACTTTTTAATACAGAATCTTTGTTCACCTTTAAATAAATCCTAGTATTGAATCTTGTGTGCTTAATTGCAATTTTCAAATCATTCTAGCTGTAGTAGTAATATAGTTCTTAATTCTCACTGATATTTTATTACTTGAGATGTATGTAAGATACAAAATTGTTACTGCATTAATATTTTCCTTGTTATGATAGAGGTAATCTTCTGAATAAAACCAAATGACAGAAAAGGAATTGGACAATTCTTGCTATTGACTGCTTAGTGTTTTCAAATTCAGGCATCATAGGAATAATTATTGGGGTATATAGTTTATCCTGTTGCTGTTTTTTTTATTAAAAAATTATTAGTAAGAGGCGATGCAAACATAAGATAATTCTACAAGAGAAGTCAATTGAGTATGCTTTAATTTAAAAATAGACATTCTGATCCAATAAAAGGCTGATTGAATTTAAAATATACTGTTATAATTTAAATTAAATATGAATTTTAATATATCTAAGAAAAATAGGAGACATGAAAAGCTAATTTGGTAAAGTGGTTATATATTATTTCTTATTGTAATAAATGATGATAAGAATTATATGATCCATTAATTTTTTCTTCAATTATGGAAATGTATTATAGATATACTTGAAATTTATAACAGCAAATTATGTAGATTGATTTTAAATTCAGTAATGCAGAATTTAATCTTGAACTAGTTATAATTAAGTAAAAGCATATAATAATTAACTGAAACAGTTAGATTTTTTGTCCGTCATAAAAATTATACGTTTTTAATCCTTTATTTTTAACGAAAAAAGTTGTGTTTTATAAAGACTTTAATTATTCTTGCGAGGTTTTGGTGGAAGCAGCAGAAATATATTGCATTGTTGTTTTGTAAAGTAAAAAAGTATAGTATTTATTATCTTTTGAAGGATATTTTACAATGCAATTCTTAATATTTTCTCATTCTCTGCTGATATTAAGTCTTATACATTTTTTTGTTTAAAATAAGATTAAGGTATACATGTTTTTTTGGGAAAAATCTAACTGTTTGGCAGTTATTAGTTATATTTGTTTTTTACTATATTATAACTAGGTTTCAGATTAAATTCTTGCATTACTGATTAAAAATCGAATCTTACATAAATTTGCTGTTATAAATTTGAATATATCTAAATACATTCCATATTGAAGAAAAAATTTGGATCATATAATTTATCATATTATTACAATAAGAAATATATATAAGCACTTTACCAATTAGTTTTCATGTCTTATTTTTCTTAGATATATTAAAATATATTAATTTAAATTTATAACAGTATTATTTTTAAATCAATCAGCCTTTTATTGGGATTCAGATATGTCTATTTTAAATAAAGATACTTCATTGACTTCTCTTTGTATTATCTTATTGTTGATGTGTTTATTATATAATTTTTTTAATTAAAAAAACAGCAACGGATAAATATATACCAATAGATTATTCTATGATGGCTTGAATTTGAACATAAGCAGTCAATAGCAAGAATTGTCAATTCCCTTTTCTGTCATTTGGTTTAGTCAGAAGATTACTCTATCAGTAACAAGGAAATATTAATGGGTATAACAATTTTGTATCTTCATATCTCAAGTAATAATATCAGTGAGAATTAAGAACTATATTACTACTACAGCTAGAGATGATTTGAAATTGCATTAAGCACACAAGATTCAATACTAGGATTTATTTAAAGGTGAACAAGATTCTGTATTAAAAAGTATAAAATTATTTATAATTATTATTTACACTTTTTATCTCTGCAATCTTCTATAATTCACCTTTTCTTTTCTTTTCTTTTTTTTTTTTTTTTTTTTTTTTTTTTTTTTTTTTTTAGTTAAAAAATTTCAGTGTCCTTAATTTGCTTAATTTTATTTATTTTTTCAAGTTGATTTCACTTCTTCTTTTTTTTTTTTTTTTCTTTTTTTTTTTTCTATGAATTATTCAGACTTGTATTCTCCTCTTTTGCTTCTTTCCTCATCAGCCAATTTCAGCAAATATATTCATTTTCACTGCATATTTGAATCAGTGGATATTCTAGATAATTTTAGATTTGAAGATCAGATTCCTGAGGATTTTTCATTTCTTGTTAAAGAGGCAGAACATTTACATTCATTTTATCAGTTCATTCACAAGACAGTAGCAGTACCATTTTTTTTTTCTTCTCCAGTTCCAGTCCAATGTTATGTAGATGTCTAGACACTATGTTTATACATTGTTTTTATCAAATAATTATATCCAGTATTCCCAACAAAAAACAAGGAGATGGTTATCATCATTTTAGGAATGGATTTGGCAAACCAAATTTCAAATCTTTACTTTATGTTTAGAAGCATCACTTGTTGCTACAGAAGAAGAAACTAAATTCAAACCAGCTGTACTCCACTTTAAAAAATGACCTTATGTCACATTCTGCCCTTGGCAGAGACATGGATAAATACATAAAAACTTGATACTAACCATAATAGGGTTATTGCAAACCTACCCTACATAAGAAGGGTGCCCTAAAATAATTTGTGACTAATGGACATTTTTCCATTGATGAACTATACAATCTCTTCATAAATGTTGGACTTTTATAATAAAACAAACTAACCCCAGAAATTAGACTTTAAAATTGAAAATCCATAATTAAAGGTGATACCATGAATTTAATATATATCCAAACATATATGAGAGAGGTTAGAACATCACCCTCTTTAGAATAAGGTTGAAATGATAAAATGAAGAAGGCTACAGGAATCTGGTACTTATATCTAAAACTATCTATAATAAAATTCCTACCTATATTGTCTGAATTGATAAATCTTAGGCCCAAAAATGAATCTGCTATTTTATTATAAAACAAGCAAGGATAAGAATATTAAACAACTCCTGGAATTATAATGATGACGACTCTTACAATATTGTGCAATGATTTATTATATATCTTCCTTTTTTTTATGTACTTGTTTATCTAGTAGTTTTTCTATTCTACCAATTGAATAATCCTTTACTTTATTCTTTTATTGCTTTAAACCAATGATTAATCCAAAAAATATCATTTCTCTCTATAATTCTTTTGTTTCCTCTACTTTTTTTCTCTTTTTCCAAACATTTTTATCAGTTCTTTACAATATGCACAAAACCATTTGTAATCTGTGTAGTATATGATCATTGAATTTTTCTATAAAATCTTAATATTCAGATTTTATCAATTAATTGTATTAAAAAACTTATATAGTATCAAGCTATATAAGTTTATAATAGTAGTAAAAGTAAAGTTAGCAGTGGCCTATTGTCAGTATCAGCCACAGTGAAGGGGTATATTCCCCCCCGCCTACTTTTTTTTCTTTTTTTTTTTTTCCATTAGTGCTAGACCAGGTAGATTGTTTTTTGCTGAGGTGAAGTACCACACCTACTATCAGCTCCCAGTTGCTCTACAACATAGATTAGATGATCAAAGATGTACTACTCATGAACTGATTTAGCAAGGACCCGTATCAAACCTGTAACCTTGAAATTCCTAGGCAGATGCTCTGTGGACTTTGAAATGTTTCAAAGTAATAATTTGATTAGTTAAAATTCTACTTTATATTTAAAATGTAAGAAATATTTTCTTTTTTCTACTGTTAACATAGAGAAAGATTTTTTTTTAATAAATTTTCATTGGCCATAAAGCACCAGCTTTGATTTTGTAATCAGTTTGAAAATCTATTGCAATGTATCTGAATTTTTTTTTAAAACTAAATAACCCTAGAATTCTGAGAAAAATAAGCATAAGAAACAATTACTAAATATGTCTAAAGTTCATACATTTGTATTGGTAGCATTTTCTCATTTAAAATTACTCTTACAAAAATAAATGAAATTAAATCTTTTAAATTCAAATAGTAAAAAAGATATAGTCTTCCCTTGATCTTAGTTGTCCCTTAAGAGTAGCTCTTAAGACTTGAGTATTTACTACCAATGTTTGCACTCTTGCACTACTTTTGTTTTTTTGGTTTTTTCTATCCCCATTTTTATAGGACAGAAATTTCTGTCCTGTCACAATTAAGTTATCAATCAGGTGAGTTGTATAGCTTTACTGTTTTGAAAAAAGATCTTAAAATGACATATTGGCTCAGAGCTGGAAAATCACTTCAGTCACCAGCATAAATGAACATTGTAACTTGCATGTTAGGTGCATTTCTTTTCTTTTTTTCTTCATACATGTATATGAATATTATATTTTCTCTCTCTCTTTTTACTTTACCAAAGGCACCCTATCAAAATGATACATTATCCCCACCCACAAAAAAAATGTTGACATTCATCTTAAAATTCAAGATTAGCAAAAAGGGATTTTGTAAAACTTCAATACAGAATTCAATATTTTACCTAATTTTATTGATAATCTATTTGAGTTTAAATACTTTAAATCTGCAGAGCATTTTTACAGAATTCAATATTTTATATTCTAAATTCATCTTATAGATGATGATAGTTTTATAATTTAAATTGTTTCTCTTTCAACAAAAATGTTAAGTATTTTTGTGAACATTTAATTATATTGTGAAATATTTATTTAAATAACTGTCAGCATTTTTTAAATGTCTTTATATATTTTGTATGATATCATTTTAAGACCATTAGCCATGCAATGTTTGCACTTTTACACTGCTTTTATATATAAAGTTAATTTCATTATTAATATTAATTTGTGTATTCATAGATGTTTGCTAAATTAATTAATGCAAAAATTATAAAACAAACCTTTTTGTTAAAAAAATTGTTTCTATGGAAGAATGTTTAACAAATGATGTTTTAAATATATATAAACTGTATCAGCCAAACTGTTTTTTTTTTTGGGGGGGGGGGCTTCTTTTTTTTTCTTTTTTTTTTTTTTTTTTTCCACAAAGCTAAAAGGCTGTCAAAAGATCCCAAATCTTTTTTCAATTGAATTTTATCCTCTACTACTGATAAAGAAATGTGGATCTTTTACAATGTTTGTAAATTAAAGTGTCTTTAGTTAATTTTGTGTGCAAGACAAATTTACAGTAGACAAAAATATCAAGTTATGACTTAATGAATTGTGTGTATGTAATATAATTTACAAGTAAAATGAAAATGGGACAGAATTGTAATAGTTAAATCCATACCTCACTGAAATTGTTAAAACAAAATCTGATTTTCTTTTTTTCTTTTTTGGTCTTTTCTCCAATTTGTTGAATGATTGCAATTTTTAGATATTAATCATTTGTAATATGAATGAAATTCTTAATCAATTGTAATACAAATGAATTAAATATTTGGTCTTTACCTATAAATAGCAAAAAAAAACAACCCTCTAGGTGGCATAAAAATAAATTTTGAAAAATATTGCCCAAGGTGTGTAGGGGTTAAAAATTCAATGTAAAACAAAATTTTATTCAGTTCAGTTCTGTAGAAAAATAAATTCTTTAAAAATTCTCACTTTTCTCTTCCAACTCTTAAACTAAAAACTTGTTGTGCCACAAATCCACAGAAGAACTCCACATACAAATAGAAAAATATCCTTCCTTTTTATTTAATAAATAAAACACTGAATAAGCAGGTAGGAAAGAAAAATAAACTCACAACTCACTTAGAATATTTTTAATTTTTCCAAAGTTAAAAAAAAAAGTGTTACCTGAAATAAAATTCAGCAATTTAAAAAATAAAATACATTGAGCAAAATTCTAAATTAATATTCTTAATTTGGACAATTAAGAATATTAATTTAGAATTTTTGCTCAATGTATTTTATTTTTATTATTATTTATGTGAACTAAATTGTTTTGGTTTTTTTTTTTTTTGTTTCTTTTACAAAAATTTTTTTTTCCATCCATAGTAATTTTTTAAAGTCAATTCCGGGTTTACATTGTTCAGATACACTGGGGGTCCATGCATTTTGGGTTCTAGTTTGACTAAGTTAGTAAATACAAACAAATAGGGACCAAATGCAATGAAAACTATATTCATTTACAGTGGATATTGATTATTGCAAACTTCATTTAAAAAAAAATATTTTATAAAAGTATTAGGAAATACATAATAATTTCCCAATATTTTTTCTTCCAGGATTAGCTTTTATTAATTAATATTGAATATTTAAAAAAAGATTAAAAGAGTAAAAATTAAATAAATCCTTCAATAAATCTAAAAGGAATTAAAGAATAGATAAATAACATTAATTCCCATCACTATAACATTTTTTTTTAATTACTTACTTACTTAAAAAGTATTAAAATCACTTTTTTTTTTTTTTTTTTTTTTTTTTTTTTTTTTTTTAATTTAAACTAATGACATGTGCAAAACTACACCAGTTATATATTACATTTGAATACAAAAAAGAAATCTCCAAATTTAAGGTTGGAAAAGTTTAAGTGACTATTCTTGTTTGTAAATAATTTTCTAGTAAAACTAAACATTAGATACCTTTTTAAATAAATTATATATATATATATATATATATATATATATATATATATATATATATATATATATATATATGGGAGAATAAGTGCTTAATTGGAGTCGTACCTAATTTTGAAAATTAATTAATTAATAATGAATTAGGCGGGAATACCTATTAAATGTATGGCTAAACAAATCGAGAAAAATCAATCTCTGTATGTACATTTCGGCCTATTAGGCCTCATCAGCAGAGCTATAGATCGGAAGACCGCCCTGTGCGTGATTTGAAACCGGACTGCCAAGCTGACAGGCCGATCTCATAACTCCTACACTAAACGAACTTCTTAGATTTTTATGATTTGTTTAGAGTAGGTTAATATTCCTCTTCTAGTGACTTTTATTACACGACGATATGATAAGTTGTAAACAAGGTTTGTTTAGAATGGCTTTTTGCCGAAAACCTTGTTTACAACATATATATATATATATATATATATATATATATATATAATCAAAGTGAAAAAAAATTATACATAAATCAATGATACCAGGAATGTATTTATTGAAACTTATTTTAGAAAACATTGTGGACCATTGTTTGTCACATACTTACTTCTTATATATATATATATAACCCAGCATTGTTCATTATTTTATGTAGTAATTATATTGACTATAAATTGAATACTCTCATTGATAAACTTGCTTAATTCCTGAAGTCTCTCTGAAGTAAGCAGTAACATAGTTTCAATTACAGACAAATAGAGCCTGAATCTCAATTATTAGTAGATTTGAAATAAAATAAAATTTTCAAATTTATTTAATAGATTTGAAATAAAATAAATTTTCAAATTTATTAATAGATTTGAAAATAAAATAAATTTCAATTTATTAATGATTTGAATAAAATAAATTTTCAAATTTATTAATAGATTTGAAATAAATAAATTTTCAAATTTATTAATAGATTTGAAATAAAATAAAATTTTCAAATTTATTAATAGATTTGAAATAAAATAAATTTTTCAAATTTATTAATAGATTTGAAATAAAATAAAATTTTCAATTTATTAATAGATTTGAATAAAATAAATTTTCAAATTTATTATAGATTTGAAATAGATGCTAAAATTTATCAGCTAGCATAATTTGATATCTTGATTTTTTATTTTTATTTTTTTTTAAATTTTTAATTCAATTTATATTATAACAAGAAAAACATTATAATCAGGTCAGACTAAATCATAGCAGTCATGCTCCTTTCCACAACTTAAAACCAGAAATTTTAGTCAGAATTTCACTTTATTTGAAATCAATCTAATTTCAAGATGATCAATATCTGATGTAAATAAAATAATGATGGGGGGGGGGGTGATTCAGTTCAGTCTTTGTATATTTATTTGATATATTTTATGAATATAGCCAAAAAACATTAAAGCAAACATTTTTTTCCTCACTTTCTTGAGTTGCATGTCTCACCCTCTACCTAATTCCTTTCTGGTGATTTTTCTTAGACTAAGAATTGGTTTTGTCCACCTCCTTTCTCTTTCTAGTTAATCCAGAATTCTTCATTTCAACAATGCCATCATTCAAAGTCACCATTTTTTAATATCAAACTTTATCTTTACATACACATTAAATACTATATTACAAATGTTTAATATAGAGAGAGAAAAGTTTAAAAGAAAAAAAAGTATTTCTTTGACTAGAAAAATGTATGAAATATGAAGAAAATGGGGTGTGAAAAATTTTGATGACCTGAAGGTGGGTATCCAAGAGTAAATTGGAACATTTTTTTTATTATTATTGAAATTGCATAGGTTAATCTCTTCCTATCAAACTTACTCTTTATTTTATATTAATGTTTAAAAATCAGACCTTATAAGACTTGTCCAAAGAATGTCTTTAACCAGATCACCATTGTAGCCATAGCAAACAACATGAGTTTCCCTCTATTCTATACTAGGAGTGGTGGTGGGAGGTGCATATTGTCTTTATTAATGGTTAGGAATTGATCACATACAATTCAATCTACCAATGAAATCACAAACTGAACTGATCAAACAAAATGGGAGAAAGTGTAGTATAAATAGATTTTCTAAGCCTGTGAGTAAAAAGTTCTGTACCAAATCTACAGGAAAAAAGTTTCCTTCTATTATGTAACTCTTTGGATCTGCAAAAAAATCTGGTCATAATGAAGATCAGATATGAATAACTGAATGCAGCATTTCAAAACATCTGTTTCAATCTATTAGTTTGTCTAATCCATTTAGTTAACTTTATTTGAGTATTATCTACTCTATAAACAGGAGATGCATATTCTCCACAATGCACAATTAGTGTAAGTCAAAACTTTAATCCTTCTATTTAAAAGACCACTTTCAAATCCAAGTCTAAACCCACACCTGTCAATTTTTTTAAATTCAACAATGTAAGTAGATCTGTTTGTCTGACTGAACAGCACCTAAACATAAACTTGTAAAATTGTCACAGTTAATCTTCGTCTTCACCATCTTCTGTAGCACACTGCTCTCTTTGTGCTATCATTGGTATTGCTTAATTTAAGTTTCATGCAGTAAGAGTATTGTTTAATTTTCTGTACTCTTACACAAGAGAGTTCCATGATGAGAGTTTAGAATAAAAGCAGTCATGCCAAATAAACTTTGGAATCTCAATTTCAAACATTTACATTCACTTGCAATAAAGCATTTGTGGCACAGATGAACAAAAGTTTAACATCCTCAAAGTATAATTCATATATTAGATAATCCAACCTCAGTAACATGTTAGTGAATATTTCCAGTTTTTGGGATTAGACCTTCAAAGTTACTTCATGTACTTGAGACAATACAAACTGTTAAGCTTTCAACTATGGTATACTATGGTCATTACTTTTTCTCCACCTTTTTCTACAAAACAGATGCAATTTTTGTGTCTTGTATTTTGGTGATTTTGTTCTTTTCTTTTTCAATATTTGTCTACATTATGGGGATATTTGGATCCTGTTTTACTGAGCTGCTCCTTGTTGAATATGGTATTGCTGGAGCTTTTTTGTGTGAAGGAGAAGTCTTCTTCAATGTAATTATGTTCGCAGCAAGCAGCTACAATACTCTTTGGATAAAAAGACCAACAATGGAGACATCAACCACAATCAGCAGGTGCTTTTTTCCATCTTCAGGAGTACGTTGTGAAGGCAAAGATATGGAAACATTGGATTCTATTTCTGTCCGGTTAAAAAATGTAATTCTCTCCTTTTGATTATATATGCACTAATATGTGGATTTGTATGTCAGGAGTAAGAGTTAACTTATGTGCGAGGTTTGCTGTGTGTGTGTGTGTGTGTGTATAAGGTAGGTTTGGGTGAATGAGTACATGTATATGAGAAAGTTTACAAGTCTATATAATTATATACATGCTTGTTTAATAGTATTTATGATTGTGTGTACAACTGTGCCTATATATATAATATATATATATATATATATATAATATATATATATATATATATATATGTGGTGTGTGTGTGTGAATGTTTTTGCCTACCACACTAACTTAATGAACAACATATTTATTGTTCCTTACATTATTCCACTATTTCAGCCAATTTCATAATTCCATCCTTTAAATAGAACTTCAAAATCTTTTTTCTTCAGCAAAGAACTGTTCTGCTTCTTGCTGTCTTCCAGGATTTAACTTCTTCCATTATGAGAATTCTTTAAAGACTAAAATGATAATTAAACAGTATGATTATCTACTTAGAAAGTTTCCATTTATCAGTTACACTAAGTGTAACAATTTTTGGTTGGTCTCCCAAGAAATTAAAGATTATTTCATTAAGATAATTTTGTAAAGACCAGAATAAATTATAAAGTACAATATCTAATGGATAATACTGATTAATAAAACCTGTAACATTTTTTCTTGCTCAGTACTTGGTCAATCTATTATATATACAAAATCTCTTTAGGGTAAAAATCAGTGTTGTTTGATGGTTCATTTTATTTCCCCCACTATTGAACATTCAACAATCTGTAAAGTATCTACTGTTCATCAGCTGTGACAATTTCTTTCAAAAATGGAAAATTCAAATTTGTGCTCTTCTTCTCTCCTTAGTGGAGTCACACACCAAAGCTGGTGAAATGAGGTTTTCTTTCTTTCTTTTTATTCTCTTTTGCATTAAAATTGGTTGTGCGTGTTTATATGATTATGTATTTTCTCTTATATAAAATGGCATGTAACTTGCAACATTTTCAATATATTTTAATTCATCTCTAGATTATTTATAAACCAATGCAAAGTAAATGGTATATAAATAGTTGTTGGCTCTAAGTATGAACAATACTTGAGACAAAAAAAATTTAAAAAATTGAATGTAAATACATTTACTGTCAATCTTTGTACAAAGAAATATTGAACAAAATTGTAAAAACTTGTTTATGAACACAAATTATTGAACTTATTATAAAATGTTTACCTGTTAACAAAAAAAATATGCATTAGAAAAATTTTACATGAAAAACATTAATTTTAAGGTAAACAAAATTAGGGGATTTAATTTAAGAGTGTATACTTATTTAATAAAGGACATTTCTTTTCTTTTTTCTTCAAAGAAAATTTTCTTTTTTAAATTGGTGCAGAAACAACTAATGAATAATGAACAAGTTACAAACAGTGCTAGAAAGTAAATGAAGGTCTATGAAAATAGGACGGGGTGTGTTACAGCAGAGTATACCTATCTATTTTTATGGGTAGAGGTTGGTATGTGGTAAATTTGAGTTTTGGCTTTTGGAACTTTCTATTGTTTATAAAAAAGTTTGATGTGGAAAACCTATAAATAAAATCTCTATCTATCTATAACACTAACATTTAGTTTTCACTAGTTTGATTTGAAAAAAGACACATTTCATTATATAATATGCATTTATTTTAAGTTTTTTAAAATTTGCTTACATTACTAGTTAAAAAATAACCTTTTCATTTTTTATTTTTTATTTAAGGAAGTTGAATGATCAAATTAAGGCATTAGAATTGGAAATAATCAAAGCTCATACAATGATAGAGGTACCAACAGAATAAAAATATTCACATTGAAAATAATTTGGTTATATTGAGCATTAATGATGAAGTTGATCTCCTACTGAAGCCAATGATTGATTTTGAACAAGCACTGCTCCCAATTAGACAGACAATTAAAAGTTTTAGAATAAATTAAGCAAAAGAGTGTATAATGTTCCTTCAGGATAGATAACTGCATGTTTCTTGATTGAGTAGACATATTTATAATTTGTCTGTATTCCTGTGATATTCTACTTTCAGATTATGATTATCTGGACCTAATGTTATTTTCCTTAATAAATCTATAATTCCACTGGAAGACTGAAAAAAGTAGAGTAATATGTTCTTTGTTAAGAAAGATTAAATTCTGAGAAGGTAAAATTATGAATTTGCCTGAAAGATAGAAGAATACAAGGAACAAAATAAAATTGTTCAGTAGAGTTAATATTTAAAAAAAACTTTATAAACTGAAACATTTTGGCCAATTCAATTTGTTATATGAGAAAAGGAGACAATATGGAAAATCAAATTGACATATCATAAAAAGCTATCCTTATAGCAAAAATATGCCAATTATGATTTTCTGGTCATTTCCTTTCTCATATATATGCACTCATATGTAGGGCAGATTGATTTGTCACTTTCTTTTAGAAAATCAAAACTTTGGTGAAAGATAGGGTTGGTTTCATAAGAACTGACATCAGAAATTAGAATCCTAACTTTTAAAAAATAATTGAGCATTTTAGTTCTAAAGATCATCCACAAAAATATTACAGAAATACCTCATTTCCGCAGGATTTTTCTGACAAACTGACTTCAAAATTTCGCTATTTCAATAATAAATTCAGATAAAATTGACAGACATAATGAATGAAATTTTAAATTCAATGTTTAAAATTTGCATTGTTCATTGAAACATCACACTAAAATCTACTGCACTATATAAAATCACAATAGAAGTAAATTGTTGATTGTAATTTCACTTGAATAAATGCAGTTTTATTTAGTGGTACAATGATTGATTATAATGTGCTTAGCTTTCCTGTTTGTACAAAGCTTCAGTTGTTAATTTTATGTCTCTTTCCATACCTTGTGATTTGGTCTGGTAAATTGGAAATTTCAATTCTGTTCCATTCATTAGAGATTCTAGGATCTTATCTGTTAAAACCTGCCAAGTGTAGGTTTGCAAAATCAATTTTGTGAAAATTACCCTCACTTGATTATATGATTTTGTGATGTATTTGAATGAAATCTAAATTATTCTTGTAAAATTGACATAACTGATTAAGTATGAATTAATATGTTTACTTACCTAATGGACAAAAATCTTTTTTATGGCCTCTTCTCCACCTCAATTCATTTAACATTGACACACAGGAATATTTTCCAGAAGCAAAGCAAAAACATTTGTACTATGTATTTCATTTGACTTGTTTTATTCTTTCGATCATATTGAAGATTATAATTGTTGGTTATAGAATGTTTTTGAACGACTGCATACACAGTGAATTATGAATTAGATAATGGTGCGTAATATGGTCAGTTTTAGTGACTAAGTCACTTCTGGTCCATAACACATTAACCTGATGGCTAAATTCAGAGGTCCCAATCTCCATGAAACAAATCTAGGGGTTCACTTTCTTTCAAGAAATGTCTACAGCATATTCAAGAAGTAATCATTGGTCACCCACTTAGATCATCCATTGCCTCTGCAGGGAGATAAAAAATTATCCAGAGAGCCACTGATAAGTTCAAATGTTTACCTGGGGCAAATCATAATAATTATTTCCACAAATTCTTCCCTAAGAGACCAGTGAAAATAGTTAGGGCTTCTTTAGTTTCATCAATTGTTTTAAAGATGGTTCTAAATGGAAGTTCATTTTGATGAAATGAAAAGCAAATGGTATGTCCTTCTTTGAGTTTTTCTCTCCAGAGATGGTAACCATATCCTGCTTCAAAACCCTGGTATTGTTCACCCCCAAAACTGCCTTAACAGTATTCCCACTGCTGTACTCTTGAGACCAGCCATATCATCCTCTGTTAGATGAACACTAGTTGCACTAAGTTGGGTATAACTCCTGTGGTGAGATATTTACTTGAAATGTCAAATCTCTCTTGTGAATGTTAAGTGATGCTCTGGTCCCTTTTTAAAATCATTTTTTTGTTCACCATTTTCTTCTGTATTGCCAAAGTGGAACACTTATCTACTCTGTATCAAATCTAATGCAGATGAGATTGTCATAATCATGAATATGCTTCTGATGGCTGGTTACTTACTATTGCCTTTATTATTCTAGATTTATCTAGAAGATATGTTTTTAAATCAAATTCTTGATCAAGAACTCCATATCCTGCAGATCTAAATAGGAAAGGCATTAGCAAGGCAAGCCCCAATGTTTGAAGGAACATCACCATTATTAATAAGTTCCATAGAAATCTAGAGACTTTAAAAGACTGTAAGGTCCATAGACTTTCTCCCTTAGGTTCAAAAGTACATCCATTGTTTCTTCATTGGGGAACATGTCTGTTCTTCCTTCTTATGTTTTTTGGCTTTCTTTGTTTCCTCTCTCATAATCTTTTAAAATATTCCCTCTCTTCAATGGAAGCCTTGCAAATTTTCAAAATTGCATGCATTTAATAACAGACCTAATATATATGACAAATACTTAAGGAAAATGTCACAAACTATCTATTACCCAGAATAGATTATTGGATGGTAAATTTATAGTTTTTCCGATTAATTAAATTTTTGTAAAATTTGGGATATGAATGAGTTGAAATTTTTAAACAAAAAAACAAGTTATAGAATTAAGATTACCCTTCTTGTTAGGAGCAGACAAGTGCAAACTATCCGTTTGGCCAATTTTCTTTGTTATATTTTACAGCAAAAGTCATTCAGATCTTAGAGATGGTTCGTACGAACAACATGAAGAATACAATAATTTCGTCCCAATCTTTCTCAATTCTTTCTCAACTTGCATGCAGTAAGAGATTTTCTTGTTAATCTATCCTGGCCCTCTTGAAAACAAAAATATATGCCACCTTCGCCGATCTATGCAACAGAAGGAAATTGTGGGTTATTCACTGCCTTTATCAAACTACTATTTTTCCTTTTGCAACAATTTTAAAAAAATTCTCAATTTTTCAAGTGGGGATGAGGTATTTTTTAAGGAAATAACTAAACGGGATAACTTGGATTTCTGTTTAGAAAATATAAATATTTTACAAAAATACTTTTGTGTATTTAAAATACCAAACACTTAATTTGTATTTATCCTCTCATCTTTNTCTTATATAACTAAACTGTATCACTAACATATCCAGATCCTTTTAATGTAATCCTCATCTGACCCTTTACTCAAGAAGGATTCTTGGCATTGTTTCTCTTATATACTAAACTGTATCACTAACATATCAGATCTTTTAATGTAATCCTCATCTGACCCCTTTCCTCAGAAGGGATTTCTCTGGCATTGATTCACTATATATAAACTGTATCTACACTATCCAGATTCCTTTTAATGTAATCCTCATCTGACCCCTTTGCTCATAGAAGGATTTCTCTGGCATAGTTTCTCTATATACTAAACTGTATCACTAACATATCCAGATCCTTTTAATGTAATCCTCATCTGACCCCTTTGCTCATAGAAATTTCTCTGGCATAGTTTCTCTATATACTAAACTGTATCATAACATATCCAGATCCTTTAATGTAATCCTCATCTGACCCTTTTATCTCGAAGAAGGATTTCTCTTGGCATTGATTCCTTATAATACTAAACTGTATCACTAACATATCCAGATCCTTTTAATGTAATCCTCATCATACCTTTTCTCGAAGAAGGATTTCTCTGGCATTGATTTCTCTATATACTAAACTGTATCACTAACATATCAGATTCTTTTAATGTAATCCTCATCTGACTTTTTACTCGAAGAAGATTTCTCTGCATTGATTCTCTATAACTAAACTGTATCACTAACATATCCAGATCCTTTAAATGTAATCCTCATCTGACCCTTTACTCAAGAAGGATTCTCTGGCATAGTTTTCTCTATATACTCAACTGTATCACTAACATATCCAAATCTTTTAATGTAATCCTCATCTGACCCTTTCTCAAGAAGGATTTCTCTGGCATTGTTTCTCTATATAAACGTAATCTATCATCCCAGATCCTTTTATGATCCTCATCTGACCTTTGCTCATAGAAGGATTTCTCTGGCATTGATTCTCTATATACTAAACTGTATCACTAACATATCCAGATCCTTTAAATGTAATCCTATCTGACCTTTACTCATAGAAGGATTTCTCTGGCATAGTTTCTTATCTATATACCCCCTCAACTGTATCATCTTAACATATTCTCAGAAGGATTTCTCTGGCATAGTTTCTCTTATACTAACTGTATCACTAACATATCCAGATCCTTTTAATGTAATCCTCTCTGACCCTTTGCTCATAGAAGGATTTCTCTGGCATAGTTTTCTCTAATACTAAACTGTATACACACATATCCAGATCCTTTTATGTAATCTCATCTGACCTTTGCTCAAAGAAGGATTTCTCTGGCATTGTTTCTATAAACTAAACTGTATCACTAACATATCCAGATCCTTTTAATGTAATCCTAATCTGACCTTTTGCTCAAAAAGGATTTCTCTGCATATGTTTCTCTATATACTAAACTGTATCACTAACATATCCAGATCCTTTTAATGTAATCCTCATCTGACCCTTTGCTCAGAAGGATTTCTCTGGCATAGTTTCTCTATATAACTAAACTGTATCACTAACATATCTAGATTCTTTTAATGTAATCCTCATCTGACCTTTTGCTCAAGAAGGATTTCTCTGGCATTGTTTTTCTATATTAATAAACTGTATCACTAACATATCAGATCCTTTTATGTAATCCTCATCTGACCCTTTGCTCATAGAAGGATTTCTCTGGCATAGTTCTTCTATATACTAAACTGTATCACTAACATATCCAGATCCTTTTAATGTAATCCTCATCTGACCTTTACTCGAAGAAGGATTTCTGGTCATAGTTTCTCTATATACTAAACTGATCACTAACATATCCAGATCCTTTTAATGTAATCTTCATCTGACCCTTTGCTCATAGAAGGATTTCTTGGCATAGTTTCTCTATATACTAAACTGTATCACTAACATATCCAGATCCTTTTAATGTAATCCTCATCTGACCTTTTGCTCATAGAAGGATTCTCTGGATATGTTTCTCTATATACTAACTGTATCACTAACATATCCAGATCCTTTAATGTAATCCTCATCTGACCTTTTACTCGAAGAAGGATTCTCTGGCATTGTTTCTCTATATACTAAACTGTATCACTAACATATCTAGATCTTTTAAGGTAATCCTCATCTGACCTTTTACTCGAAGAAGGATTTCTCTGGCATTGATTCCTATATACTAAACTGTATCACTAACATATCCAGATCCTTTTAATGTAATCCTCATCTGACCCTTTGCTCATAGAAGGATTTCTCTGGCATTGTTTCTTAAATACTAAACTGTATCACTAACATATCCAGATCCTTTTAATGTAATCCTCATCTGACCCTTTGCTCAAGAGAAGGATTTCTCTGGCATAGTTTCTCTATATACTAAACTGTATCACACATATCCAGATCTTTTAATGTAATCCTCATCTGACCCTTTTGCTCAAAGAAGGATTTCTCTGGCATAGTTTCTCTCTATATACTAAATGTATCACTAACATATCCAGATCCTTTTAATGTAATCCTCATCTGACCCTTTGCTCTAGAAGGATTTCTCTGGCATAGTTTCTCTATTACTAAACTGTATCACTAACATATCCAGATCCTTTTAATGTAATCCTCATCTGCCCCTTTCTCATAGAGAATTTCTCTGGCATTGTTTCTCTATATACTAAACTGTATCACTAACATATCAGATTTTTTTAATGTAATCCTAATCTGACCCCTTTGCTCAAGAAGGATTTCTCTGGCATAGTTTCTCTATATACTAAACTGTATCACTAACATATCCAGATCTTTTAATGTAATCCTCATCTGACCCCTTTGCTCAAGAAGGATTTCTCTGGCATTTTCTCTATATACTAAACTGTATCACTAACATATCCAGATCCTTTTAATGTAATCTCATCTGACCCTTTGCTCAAGAAGATTTCTCTGGCATGTTTCTCTATTACTAAACTGTATCACTAACATATCCAGATCTTTAATGTAATCCTCATTCTGACCCCTTTCTCAAGAAGGATTTCTCTGGCATAGTTCTCTATATACTAAACTGTATCACTAACATATCAGATCTTTTAATGTAATCCTCATCTGACCCCTTTGCTCTATGAAGGATTTCTCTGGCATAGTTTCTCTTATACTAAACTGTATCACTAACATACCAGATCCTTTATTGTAATCCTCATCTGACCCTTTGCTCATAAGAAGGATTTCTCTGGCATTGTCTTCTTTATACTAAATGTATCACTAACATATAGATCTTTTAATGTAATCCTAATCTGACCCTTTGCTCAAAGAAGGATTTCTCTGGCATTAGTTTCTCTATATACTAAACTGTATCACTAACATATCCAGATCCTTTTAATGTAACCTCATCTGACCCTTTCTCAAAGAAGGATTTCTCTGGCATAGTTTCTCTAATATACTAACTGTATCACTAACTAATCCAGATTCCTTTTAATGTAATCCTCATCTGACCCTTTGCTCAAGAAGGATTTCTCTGGCATAGTTTCTCTTATCTAAACTGTATCACTAACATATCCAGATCTTTTAATGTAATCCTCATCTGACCCCTTTGCTCATAGAAGGATTTCTCTGGCATAGTTTCTCTATATACTAAACTGTATCACTAACATATCAGATCCTTTTAATGTAATCCTCATCTGACCCTTTGCTTCAAGAAGGATTTCTCTGGCATAGTTTCTCTATTTACTAAACTGTATCACTACATATCCAGATCCTTTTTGTAATCCCATCTGGACCCAGAAACTATACAGAAGAAATCCTTCTATGAGCAAAGGGGTCAGATGAGGATTACATTAAAAGGATCTGGATATGTTAGTGATACAGTTTAGTATATAGAGAAACTATGCCAGAGAAATCCTTCTATGAGCAAAGGGGTCAGATGAAGATTACATTAAAAGGATCTGGATATGTTAGTGATACAGTTTAGTATATAGAGAAACTATGATACAGAAATCCTTCTTCGAGTAAAAAGGTCAGATGAGGATTACATTAAAAGGATCTGGATATGTTAGTGATACAGTTTAGTATATAGAGAAACTATGCCAGAGAAATCCTTCTATGAGCAAAGGGGTCAGATGAGGATTACATTAAAAGGATCTGGATATGTTAGTGATAAAGTTTATTATATAGAAACAATGCCAGAGAAATCCTTCTATGAGCAAAGGGGTCAGATGAGGATTACATTAAAAGAATCTGACATGTTAGTGATACAGTTTAGTATATAGAGAAACTATGCCAGAGAAATCCTTCTATGAGCAAAGGGGTCAGATGAGGATTACATTAAAAGGATCTGGATATGTTAGTGATACATTTTAGTATATAGAGAAACTATGCCAGAGAAATCCTTCTTTGAGCAAAGAGGTCAGATTAGGATTACATTAAAAGGATCTGGATATGTTAGTGATACAGTTTAGTTTATACAGAAACAATGCCAGAGAAATCCTTCTTTGAGCAAAGGGGTCAGATGAGGATTACATTAAAAGGATCTGGATATGTTAGTGATACAGTTTAGTTTATAGAGAAACTATGCTAGAGAATCCTTCTATGAGCAAAGGGGTCAGATGAGGATTACAGTAAAAGGATCTGGATATGTTAGTGATACAGTTTAGTATAGAGAAACTATGCCAGAGAAATCCTTCTATGAGCAAAGGGTTCAGACGAGGATTACATTAAAAGGATCTGGATATGTTAGTGATACAGTTGAGTATATAGAGAAACTATGCCAGAGAAATCCTTCTGGATATGTTAGTGATACAGTTGAGTATATAGAGAAACTATGCCAGAGAAATCCTTCTATGAGTAAAGGGGTCAGATGAGGATTACATTAAAATCTGGATATGTTAGTGATACAGTTTAGTATATAGAGAAACAATGCCAGAGAAATCCTTCTATGAGCAAAGGGGTCAGATGAGGATTACATTAAAAGGATCTGGATATGTAGTGATACAGTTTAGTATATAGAGAAACAATGCCAGAGAAATCCTTCTATGAGCAAAGGGTTCAGATGAGGATTACATTAAAAGGATCTGGATATGTTAGTGATACAGTTTAGTATATAGAGAAACTATGCCAGAGAAATCCTTCTATGAGTAAAGGGGTCAGATGAGGATTACATTAAAGGATCTGGATATGTTAGTGATACAGTTTAGTATATAGAGAATCAATGCAAGAGAAATCCTTCTTCGAGTAAAGGTCAGATGAGGATTACATTAAAAGAATCTAGATATGTTAGTGATACAGTTTAGTATATAGAGAATCAATGCCAGAGAAATCCTTCTTCGAGTAAAAAGGTCAGATGAGGATTACATTAAAAGGATCGGGATATGTTAGTGATACAGTTTAGTATATAGAGAATCAATGCCAGAGAAATCCTTCTTCGAGTAAAAAGGTCAGATGAGGATTACATTAAAAGGATCTGGATATGTTAGTGATACAGTTTAGTATATAGAGAAACTATGCCAGAGAAATCCTTCTATGAGCAAAGGGGTCAGATGAGGATTACATTAAAAGGATCTGGATATGTTAGTGATACAGTTTAGTATATAGAGAAACTATGCCAGAGAAATCCTTCTATGAGCAAAGGGGTCAGATGAGGATTACATTAAAAGGATCTGGATATGTTAGTGATACAGTTTAGTATATAGAGAAAATGCCAGAGAAATCCTTCTTCGAGTAAAAAGGTCAGATGAGGATTACATTAAAAGGATCTGGATATGTTAGTGATACAGTTTAGTATATAGAGAAACAATGCCAGAGAAATCCTTCTTCGAGTAAAAAGGTCAGATGAGGATTACATTAAAAGGATCTGGATATGTTAGTGATACAGTTTAGTATATAGAGAAACTATGCCAGAGAAATCCTTCTATGAGCAAAGGGGTCAGATGAGGATTACATTAAAAGGATCTGGATATGTTAGTGATACAGTTTAGTATATAGAGAAACTATGCCAGAGAAATCCTTCTATGAGCAAAGGGGTCAGATGAGGATTACATTAAAAGGATCTGGATATGTTAGTGATACAGTTTAGTATATAGAGAAACTATGCCAGAGAAATCCTTCTTCGAGTAAAGGTCAGATGAGGATTACATTAAAAGGATCTGGATATGTTAGTGATACAGTTTAGTATATAGAGAAACAATGCCAGAGAAATCCTTCTTCGAGTAAAAAGGTCAGATGAGGATTACATTAAAAGAATCTGATATGTTAGTGATAGTTTAGTATATAGAGAAAAATACCAGAGAAATCCTTCTTGAGCAAAGGGTCAGATGAGGATTACATTAAAGGATCTGGATATGTTAGTGATACAGTTTAGTATATAGAGAAACTATGCCAGAGAAATCCTTCTATGAGCAAAGGGGTCAGATGAGGATTACATTAAAAGGATCTGGATATGTTAGTGATACAGTTTAGTTTATAGAGAAACAATGCCAGAGAAATCCTTCTTTGAGCAAAGGGGTCAGATGAGGATTACATTAAAAGGATCTGGATATGTTAGTGATACAGTTTAGTATATAGAGAAACTATGCCAGAGAAATCCTTCTATGAGCAAAGGGTCAGATGAGGATTACATTAAAAGGATCTGGATATGTTAGTGATACAGTTTAGTATATAGAGAAACAATGCCAGAGAAATCCTTCTATGAGCAAAGGGGTCAGATGAGGATTACATTAAAAGGATCTGGATATGTTAGTGATACAGTTTAGTTTATAGAGAAACTATGCCAGAGAAATCCTTCTATGAGCAAAGGGGTCAGATGAGGATTACATTAAAAGGATCTGGATATGTTAGTGATACAGTTTAGTATATAGAGAAACTATGCCAGAGAAATCCTTCTTTGAGCAAAGAGGTCAGATTAGGATTACATTAAAAGGATCTGGATATGTTAGTGATACAGTTTAGTTTATACAGAAACAATGCCAGAGAAATCCTTCTTTGAGCAAAGGGTCAGATGAGGATTACATTAAAAGGATCTGGATATGTTAGTGATACAGTTTAGTTTATAGAGAAACTATGCTAGAGATATCCTTCTATGAGCAAAGGGGTCAGATGAGGATTACAGTAAAAGGATCTGGATATGTTAGTGATACAGTTTAGTATGTAGAGAAACTATGCCAGAGAAATCCTTCTATGAGCAAAGGGGTCAGATGAGGATTACATTAAAAGGATCTGGATATGTTAGTGATACAGTTGAGTATATAGAGAAACTATGCCAGAGAAATCCTTCTCAGTTTAGTATATAGAGAAACAATGCCAGAGAAATCCTTCTATGAGCAAAGGGTCAGATGAGGATTACATTAAAAGGATCTGGATATGTAGTGATACAGTTTAGTATATAGAGAATCAATGCCAGAGAAATCCTTCTTCGAGTAAAAAGGTCAGATGAGGATTACATTAAAAGGATCTGGATATGTTAGTGATACAGTTTAGTATATAGAGAATCAATGCCAGAGAAATCCTTCTTCGAGTAAAAAGGTCAGATGAGGATTACATTAAAAGAATCTGATATGTTAGTGATACAGTTTAGTATATAGAGAATCAATGCCAGAGAAATCCTCTTCGATTAAAAAGGTCAGATGAGGATTACATTAAAAGGATCTGGATATGTTAGTGATACAGTTTAGTATATAGAGAAACAATGCCAGAGAAATCCTTCTTCGAGTAAAAGGTCAGATGAGGATTACATTAAAAGGATCTGATATGTTAGTGATACAGTTTAGTATATAGAGAATCAATGCCAGAGAAATCCTTCTTCGAGTAAAAAGGTCAGATGAGGATTACATTAAAAGGATCTGGATATGTTAGTGATACAGTTTAGTATATAGAGAATCAATGCCAGAGAAATCCTTCTTCGAGTAAAAAGGTCAGATGAGGATTACATTAAAAGAATCTGATATGTTAGTGATACAGTTTAGTATATAGAGAATCAATGCCAGAGAAATCCTTCTTCGAGCAAAAGGTCAGATGAGGATTACATTAAAAGGATCTGGATATGTTAGTGATACAGTTTAGTATATAGAGAAACTATGCCAGAGAAATCCTTCTATGAGCAAAGGGTCAGATGAGGATTACATTAAAAGGATCTGGATATGTTAGTGATACAGTTTAGTTTATAGAGAAACTATGCCAGAGAAATCCTTCTTCGAGTAAAAAGGTCAGATGAGGATTACATTAAAAGAATCTGGATATGTTAGTGATACAGTTTAGTATATAGAGAAACTATGCCAGAGAAATCCTTCTATGAGCAAAGGGTCAGATGAGGATTACATTAAAAGGATCTGGATATGTTAGTGATACAGTTTAGTATATAGAGAAACAATGCCAGAGAAATCCTTCTTCGAGCAAAGGTCAGATGAGGATTACATTAAAAGAATCTGATATGTTAGTGATACAGTTTAGTATATAGAGAAACTATGCCAGAGAAATCCTTCTATGAGCAAAGGGTTCAGATGAGGATTACATTAAAGATCTGGATATGTTAGTGATACAGTTTAGTATATAGAGAAAAAATGCCAGAGAAATCCTTCTTGAGTAAAAAGGTCAGATGAGGATTACATTAAAAGGATCTGGATATGTTAGTGATACAGTTTAGTATATAGAGAATCAATGCCAGAGAAATCCTTCTTCGAGTAAAAAGGTCAGATGAGGATTACATTAAAAGGATCTGGATATGTTAGTGATACAGTTTAGTATATAGAGAATCAATGCCAGAGAAATCCTTCTTCGAGTAAAAAGGTCAGATGAGGATTACATTAAAAGAATCTAGATATGTTAGTGATAGTTTAGTATATAGAGAAACAATACCAGAGAAATCCTTCTATGAGCAAAGGGTCAGATGAGGATTACATTAAAAGATCTGGATATGTTAGTGATACAGTTTAGTATATAGAGAAACTATGCCAGAGAAATCCTTCTATGAGCAAAGGGGTCAGATGAGGATTACATTAAAAGATCTGGATATGTTAGTGATACAGTTTAGTATATAGAGAAACTATGCCAGAGAAATCCTTCTATGAGCAAAGGGTCAGATGAGGATTACATTAAAAGAATCTGATATGTTAGTGATACAGTTTAGTATATAGAGAATCAATGCCAGAGAAATCCTTCTGAGTAAAAGGTCAGATGAGGATTACATTAAAAGATCTATATGTTAGTGATACAGTTTAGTATATAGAGAATCAATGCCAGAGAAATCCTTCTTCGAGTAAAAAGGTCAGATGAGGATTACATTAAAAGAATCTAGATATGTTAGTGATACAGTTTAGTATATAGAGAATCAATGCCAGAGAAATCCTTCTTCGAGTAAAACGGTCAGATGAGGATTACATTAAAAGGATCTGGATATGTTAGTGATACAGTTTAGTATATAGAGAATCAATGCCAGAGAAATCCTTCTTCGAGTAAAAAGGTCAGATGAGGATTACATTAAAAGAATCTAGATATGTTAGTGATAGTTTAGTATATAGAGAAACAATACCAGAGAAATCCTTCTATGAGCAAAGGGCTCAGATGAGGATTACATTAAAAGGATCTGGATATGTCAGTGATACAGTTTAGTTTATAGAGAAACAATGCCACAGAAATCCTTCTATGAGCAAAGGGGTCAGATGAGGATTACATTAAAAGGATCTGGATATGTTAGTGATACAGTTTAGTATATAGAGAATCAATGCCAGAGAAATCCTTCTTCGAGTAAAAAGGTCAGATGAGGATTACATTAAAAGGATCTGGATATGTTAGTGATACATTTTAGTATATAGAGAAACTATGCCAGAGAAATCCTTATTTGAGTAAAGAGGTCAGATTAGGATTACATTAAAAGGATCTGGATATGTTAGTGATACAGTTTAGTTTATACAGAAACAATGCCAGAGAAATCCTTCTTTGAGCAAAGGGGTCAGATGAGGATTACATTAAAAGGATCTGGATATGTTAGTGATACAGTTTAGTTTATAGAGAAACTATGCTAGAGATATCCTTCTATGAGCAAAGGGGTCACATGAGGATTACAGTAAAAGGATCTGGATATGTTAGTGATACAGTTTAGTATGTAGAGAGACTATGCCAGAGAAATCCTTCTATGAGCAAAGGGTTCAGACGAGGATTACATTAAAAGGATCTGGATATTTAGTGATACAGTTGAGTATATAGCGAAACTATGCCAGAGAAATCCTTCTGGATATGTTAGTGATACAGTTGAGTATATAGAGAAACTATGCCAGAGAAATCCTTCTATGAGTAAAGGGGTCAGATGAGGATTACATTTAAAGGATCTGGATATGTTAGTGATACAGTTTAGTATGTAGAGAAACTATGCCAGAGAAATCCTTCTGGATATGTTAGTGATACAGTTTAGTATATAGAGAATCAATGCCAGAGAAATCCTTCTATGAGCAAAGGGGTCAGATGAGGATTGCATTAAAAGGATCTGGATATGATAGTGATACAGTTTAGTATATAGAGAATCAATGCCAGAGAAATCCTTCTATGAGCAAAGGGGTCAGATGAGGATTGCATTAAAAGGATCTGGATATGATAGTGATACAGTTTAGTATATAGAGAAAATGCCAGAGAAAGCCTTCTATGAGCAAAGGGGTCAGATGAGGATTGCATTAAAAGGATCTGGATATGATAGTGATACAGTTTAGTATATAGAGAAACAATGCCAGAGAAATCCTTCTATGAGCAAAGGGGTCAGATGAGGATTACATTAAAAGGATCTGGATATGTTAGTGATACAGTTTAGTATATAGAGAAACTATGCCAGAGAAATCCTTCTATGAGCAAAGGGGTCAGATGAGGATTACATTAAAAGGATCTGGATATGTTAGTGATACAGTTTAGTATATAGAGAATCAATGCCAGAGAAATCCTTCTTCGAGTAAAAAGGTCAGATGAGGATTACATTAAATGAATCCAGATATGTTAGTGATACAGTTTAGTATATAGAGAATCAATGCTAGAGAAATCCTTCTTTGAGCAAAGGGGTCAGATGAGGATTACATTAAAAGGATCTGGATATGTTAGTGATGCTATTTGTGCAACCAAATCTCTTTTGAAACCTGGATATCATCTAAAGCCAACTTCTGTTGAATCAAATCAGCATCTTCAAATGAATTAAATATTTTGCTAACCTCATTACAATGTTGGTAACATAACTTAACAGGTTTATTCATCCCCAGTCTTTGTGAATGTTGGCTGTAAAGCATTTGGTCACAGACATATTTATTGAGTTTTTGATAGTAAGCAATTGATTTTAATTAATAAAAAATGACATATTAAGCATAACACTTATTCTAGCTTAGAACCTCTCATTTGGAATGGAATGATGACATGTTTATAAAATCAATTTATGATATACTGAGAAGCTTGAATCTGTTAGATTTGATGTTGAGTGGGCTGGCATTGTTTGATGTTTTGAGTCTGGAACCAGCTTGGGATACTGGAGGATATATTTTCTTGTGCCATTTATATTTTTAATTATAACACAAAATAATTTATTTATACATCTGAAATGCAAATTAACATAATATATAAGAAATTAATTTAATTCTTTACTGCATTACTTTTGCACATTTGCTGCACTTTTCATTTTTCTAACTTTCTCGTTCTGGACTCTGTCATTCTTGTGTCATCTGTTAGCTACTTAGGACCTATTCTGTGCTAAAAGCGCCTCTGGGGATTCCTGCTGAAAATGTGAACAAAACAATCAACAAGAAAGAGAGAAACAAATCACTAACAAGACAAAACTGAGTCGGGTTCACATTCAAAAATGGTCAGAGAGGTACATGGTACTTGCATTCATTCCTGTTCAATCATTCTCCTACTTCTATTTACTGTCAAGACGGGAGGGGCAAAACACCCTCTCCCTGTTCCTTTAAGATCCATGTTCCAACTGTTTTGCTCCACGGTTTGATTCTAACTCGATCTCCAACAACTAACTGACTTTCGAATTTTTCACACCTCCCAAAATCCCGTTGGTAACTCTCATTCGTTCTCATTTTACACGAGATTTCAAATATCTTTGTTCTAAAATCTGGTCAAATTTTATTGCTGGTTTGACCTCTCAACTGACTTCTAGCATTGCTCAACGTGAGATATCACTCTCTTTTATCTATTATAATTCCTTTGCTTATTTTTAATGCCTTTTTGACCGAGCATTCACATACACTATACATGTATACACATACATAAATATATATATATATATATATATATATAACACACACACACACACGATCCACACTGAATACACATATATATACTTATATGTGGGAGGTCTTACTACTATCTCCAATCTACAGGCACACACATATTTATACATCCACAGATATACATGTACACACATGTACCTATATGAGGCCTTAACCTCATATACTACTTATTTATATAACTAACTATACATTTATATATACCAAACACACACACTTGCATGCCTCCAAATGCATTCTGCACCTATGCATAGTATCATACTATTGTTGTATAAGCAAATGTAGAAATCTCCCGATTCACTAATTCAGCACTTCAATCCATAATAAAAGATACATACCAAACATAAGGCAGAGACCCCAAAGTCGGAAGCGTCCTCTATCGGAGCCTAAAACAGAATGACCATTTTAACACATATCTGCGCATGGGCTCCAATCGGGAGTTCCGCTTTGATAATCAATTCCTGACATTAAATAAAATAAAAAAATTGGTAAATAAAATTCGCATTTTCATCCAATGAAAGCAATTCCCGGGTGAAATGAAAATAACTTCAATGGATCCGATTTTCGACAGCGATTCTCTATAAATAAACAGCTCTGAAAGGCAGACGACAGTCAGAGGTTCAGGCGTCGAGCCAACACATGAATCAACGAGGACCGCAAGCGAGGGATACATCAAATGCGGCTGATCACACCCCCACCTACTTACCCAAACCTGACCTCACAGGCAGCCAACAAGCGAACATTTCTACATCATTCGACGATACCAAAAAAACTTACTACCAATACACAATATTCTGCCTACATCACCACCCCACTACCACAGTCAAGCTGGACATTTTACGGACTTAATATTCACCCACAAATATCACCAAAATTATCCTGTAATTCTCATTTCTATCTTTTCACCGTTCTCATGTTATTTTCAATACCATTTTGAACTTAAAATCTGTGTTTTGTTCCTTTCCTCATCACCATACGCTTGCATATTTAATACTGTTTATAACACTATTTACTTTAATTGAATCAAATAATATCAAGTCATTTCTGAATTTAATAAATATAAATAGTAGATTCAACTGTGGAATATGTAAATCTAATAGATAACCCAAGGGAGTTATCAGAATAATAATAGAATGATTTTATTTATTTTGTTATTGCTTAAAAGAAATATATTGCTTGAATTACAAAAAGTACTTGATACTCTTTTGGTTACCTCATTTTAGGTATACCCCTCTTCCTTTTGGCATGCCCTAACACCAATGGAAGTGATAATGAAAGGATATTTATTATATTGTAGGGTTCAGAACAATTTGTTCTGTAAGTTTCTTAGTTCTTGATGCAATTTCTTTGGGTTTTTTTAGTTTCTCTTGGAGGTGTTTGTTGTGTAATGGTTATCATAGTAGAAAATGTACCCAGTCAACTGAATTCAAATTCTCAATCAAGCTGTTTGCATTTCACATAGCACTAAGGAAAGGTATGAATCCAACTACTCTCCCTACAGCTGTGGGTAAATAGTAGGGCAGACTTGGTTATTTATTTAATCCTGGTTATGCAACCAGTCTAGGATAAGGAAAACTCTGAATTCAAACATTAAACCCCGCTTAAGAAATTGACCTTGTGTCATATCCTACTTTTGCAGAGGGTTGGTAAATACAGACTGGGCTCTTTAAGCTTGGTTAGGCAACCAGTCTAGGAGAAGGAAAACTCTGAATTCAGACCTGTTAAAGTCCACTTAAAACTTGACCTTGTGTTGCATCCTACTCATGTGTAGGGGTTGGGTAAATACATATATGATATTTTCTTTCTTCTCTAGATCATTCATGGCACAGGTCCTCATACAATTCTATTAGGAATGTTCTCTCTTACTTTAAAGCAGTGTGTGCGACAATTCCACTGGTTAGTAGCTATTTCACCATTACTCTTAGATGCTCTTACTGGAAATTCCCTAAATATAAGCTAACCAATTAATTCTCATTCCATTGTTTCTTTATTATTCCAAATATCACCTTCTTTATCATTCCTAGTTCCTTGCTTTTTGGTGATATTGCCAAGACAATATGAAATAGTTTTTACATTTTTCAACATGATCAAATCATCAATGGCCTAATTTCTTGAAAGTGGTTGGTGAACTTATCTGCTATTATTTTGCCATGTACTTACACTTTTTAACATAAAACCACAAAAAACTAAGGAAGAAATTATGTCAACTTTGGTGCAAACCTTAGAACATCCTGTTTATTGTGACTGAAATTCTTCAATTAACAATTCATGAGAAGATCATCAGTTACCTGTGAAGACAGTTTGAATTGAGCAGTGTTGCACTATATGGGACCACCAACAAACCTTCATACCCCCATTTAATAGCCTTGCAGAAGAGTGTGTGCTGACTAGAACATACATTGCTGAGACTCTGGGGATCCCAAAGCATCAATGTTCTTACTTTAAAAAAGTGGAGAATTGCCAGAGAATTGCAGGTGGTAGAGTCATGATTAAGGAAGAAAACTTTTGTTGAGACAGTGGCAGTAGAGTGATCAGGCCTGAGTAACATTTATGTTGTATGATCAGCAAGGTCAAGGTGAAGGGGTGATAGAATCTTTTCAGTAAGATGGTGTGAATTTGTACAAAGTAGCAGAACATGACTTTGTTGGATTTTTGGTCCAGCTTGTTTATGACATCTTCACACATAGGGCTGGAGTGAAACACTTTCTTACCTTCAGTGTACAGGAAGAGCATTCTTTTAGCATTTTCTCAACAACTGCCTTAAAGCTTTGAGCAATGCATGCTATTATTTGCACCATAATCAGATCCTTGAGATGGTTGTAAGAGTTATTGCTACCACCATAAAATCAAGCAAATTCCACCTTCAGAAGAAAACTATCCACTTTTCTGAAAGTCAAAGAGAAGACAGTTAAGCGTATTCTTTTCGGACTTTGCTCCATCAGAAAGAATGGTTAAGAGGTGGTATACACACTTGGTTGTACAGACACAAAGGATGCTGAACACTCAGGTCACACAAATTCGGCAGTTGTCCAAGAAAACACCAAAAATCTTCACAAACTCCTTTTGGCCAATCGTAATTGAAGTTATGTGAGATAGCAGAGGAGTTGAAGATATCAGAAGGCAGTGTATTTACCATTTTGCATGAACATTTGTCAATGAGAAAGCCGTGTTCAAAGTGGGTGCCGCATTTGTTTGTAGTCGATCAAAAACAACAATGTGTTGACGATTCAGAGCATTGTTTGCAACTGTTTCAACACAACAAAAAGGAGTTTTTTGTGTAAATATGTGACAATGGATGAAACATAGATCCACTACTTCACTCCGGAATCAAATCAGCAGTTAGCCGAGTGGACAGCATCAGGTGAAATTTGTCCAAAGCAACAAAAGACGCAAACATCAGCAGACAAGGTTTTAACTTCCATATTTTGGGATGCACAATTTTGGGATGTTCATCAATTACTTTGAGAAAGTAAAAACCATCAATAGTGAATATTATAAAGCATTATTGGTGTGTTTCAAGGAAGAAATCACCAAAAACGGTCACAAATGAAGAAAAAAGTGCTCTTTCACCAAGATAATGCACCATATCACAAGTCGATCACAACAATAGCAAAACTACATGAATTGCACTTTGAATTGCTTCTGTACCCACCCTATTCTCCAGATCAGGCCCCCAGCGACTACTGACTGTTGGCAGACCTTAAAAGAATGCTCCATGGAAAGAGATTTGGTTCCAATGAAGAAGTGATATTGGAAACTGAGATGTATTTTGAGGCCAAAGACAAATTGTTCTACAAAAAAGGCATCGAATTGTTAGAGAAGCATTGGAATCAGTGTATGACCCTAGAAGGGGACTATGTTGATGAATAAAGTCGAATTTTGCCTAAAAGTTGTTGTTTTATTAGTTAGGCCCAGGACTTATTGAGTGATGTGTTAGTCATTATTTAATTTGAAAAAACAAAAACAAAACAAAATTATGTAAGAGATTATTTCTTTAATCTATTTCTGGGTATATTAGTGAAATTAATGAAAAAACAAAACAAAAAACATGGTCATCACTTATTGAATAAGATCAAAGAAAAACAAAATTATACAATTATTTAAAGCACATAAACCCAATATAAAAAATTCAACCAATTATATCAGAAATAGATAATACCCCCCCCCTCACCAAATAAGAACTACAGGAAAGATTTTAAGCTCTCTCTTAGGAACAATCAATTGAACACATTAAAAATTTAAGAGATTTAAAGATGAAAAATAAAATCATAGTGAGTATATATATCAAGTTAGATATATATATATATACTCACTATGATTTTGGTTGAATTTGTTATATTGGGTTTATGTGCTTTAAATAATTGTATAATTTTGTTTTTCTTTGATGACCATGTTTTTTTTTTTGTTTTTTCATTAATTTTCAAAAGATTTCCTGAAATTATCTATTGATGATTTGTTCATCTTTTTATAAAAGAAGAAAAACACATTTTAATGTTTTAGGTGTTCCTATCCTTGATTCATCCATCTTTCTCTCAGAATATAATTAAGATTTTATCTATTTGGTCTGTCTTTTTGGTATTATGGATTCATTATTTTCTTTGTTGGGGCAGTTATAATACTGTGGCGAGAGAAATCACGCACGTAGTTGTTTCGAAGCATGCACGACTGTGTTTGGCATGTAGAATGAGATCAGGGGTGAGTGGGGAGATTGAACTCACATCCTCCTGATTGTGAGTCATGGCCTAATGCATGTGAATCACTAGACTGTGCAGAGTAACCTATTTCAGCTATTTCATTATGGCGAAGCTGCGCATAAGTACCGATACTATACAACCATTTTCCGGCAAGGGTGACGTGGTGTCGTGGCTGAATAAAGTGAGAGTAGTGGTGAAACTTCAGCAGGTAGATGATGTGGCGAGTCTTATACCATTGTATTTGGTGGGTGATGCACTGGCCCTGTATATGGAAATGGATGATGATGACCAAAAGGAAATAGAGCAGATTGAGGCTCGGTTGAAAGAAGCGTTCACAGACAATGCGTTCGCTGCATACAGGAAACTGAGCATGGTCAGGTTGGCAGGCGAACGCATGGATGTCTACACCAACAAAATCAGGCAGTTGGTCAGATTGGCCGGATTCAAGGGGGATGGGCTGGAAAGGCTCACAAAACTGACTTTCGTCACAGGGTTCCCTGACACCATCTCAATCGGACTACAACAGGCGCCAAATATCCAGACCCTGACCATGGGGATTTGAGAGTGTTGGGAGGTTTTAAGGGGTCAAAAAAAGAACAAAACAACGGGTAACGAAAAGTAGAAAATGTATTAACAGAAAGTAGACAATACAATAGAGAGATGTGGTAATTACATCCGACTAACAGAGTTATTGGCACTCGCATTGGCTTGCTCTAAGCCACAATTATCCCTGTTTATTTATAGTAAGCTGTTGGCGCATTCCATTGGTCTTATAGGGTGTGTCACCTATAACAGATAGCAAGAGCGAGAGTGCTGACGTCAACTGGGGACCAAAGTCAGGATGTAGTTGCAGCCGCACACTCACCTCACAATAGTACTAGGAGTGGCCTCAGGACGAATGTGACCTGTTACAGGTGCAACATGAAAGGTCACCTTGCAAAGGACTGCCAAAAGTGCGAAATGCAGTGTGCTACTGATGCGGTGAATATGGACACTGGGCCCAGTATTGTTCAGGAAAAGGAGTTAGGGGACAACCAAGAAGTAAATGCGGCGTTCCCAGTGGCAGGCATCTATGTTGATGGTACGCAGTGTTCAGCGCTAATTGTTACGGGCTGCTCGCAGACAATTGTGGATACAAATCGGTGCCAATCTTGAGGAACGCAAGAGTGGACATCGTAACAATTGGAGGAGCATCCCGTGCATGTTGCAATGTCGGAGTGGTCTCCATATCCACAGACAAAGGCAATTCTGCAAAGATCGATGTGCTGGTGGTGCGTGGCAAACCATTGGGGTTTGATTTGCTGTTAGGGATTGATGCAGTGAAGCATTGGGAGGTGTTTTTTTTGGGTCAACTGGATCAGTGCAGCTCGGCAAAGGGAAGACTACTAAATGTGCAGCCATTTCCATCAATGAGCCTGACTTTACCACCACATTCGACCATCAGAGCCGAACGTGGACTGCATCATAGAAGTGGTCTGAGGATCAGGCACCTGAAGGACTGCACAATGGAGTGTCGGAATATCCGGTAGCAGCAGAGATCCGAAACGACTATGAGTGGGAGCTTAACACTTGGATGGACAATGGTTGGCTTGTACCATACCCCGAAGACAAGCTGGGGCCTCCCAAAGGGCTAATTTCACTGATGGCAGTACTACAGCAGAACAAAGCAAAAGTACGTCCGGTGATGGACTACCGGGAGCTCAACCATCACGTTGATGCATTCACAGCCAATGCAGATGTCTGCGCAGCTAAACTGCATGAATGGCGACAGAAGGGGCACTGTTGAATCTCAAGAGAGCGTACCTCCAGGTGTGTGTCCACACCAGAGTGTGAAAATTGATGGGAAAAGATACTGTCTGACCCGGTTGGGGTTCAGCCTAAATGTGGCTCCTCTTATCATGAAGGCCATTGTCAATGCAGTGCTGTCACAGGAAGAAGCCATTGGCCGTGCAGCATCTGCTTACATTGATGACATCTATGTCAATGAGGATATAGTGCCCACGACCCACGTTAAAAGAACACTTTGCGCAGTTTGGGTTAAAATGTAAGGACCCAGAACAGTTGGAGTTGGCGCACGAGTGCTGGGATTGGCGGTTGGGATGGAATGTGGTAAATTGCGGTGGAAGCACAACTCCAGAAGCTCCCAGTGTTGTCACACGATGGACAGTGTTCTCCCTTTGTAGGAGGCTTGTTGAACATCTTCCAGTGTGTGGTTGGCTCTGTGTGGCCTGCGGAATACTCAAGAAAAGAGCAAGTTCAGTCAAGAAGGGCTGGGACGATGAAGCAAAAGATATCATCCTCCAGCGTATGATGTTCAAGACCGTGGAATCGGTGCAATGGGATGATTTGGTGCGTGGACAGCAAGGAGCTGAACGTGTGGGTCGATGCCAGTTCCTTAGCAACCGGAGTAGCCTTGGAGAGGCACGAGACAGTGCCGGAGGATGCTTGTTGGCTGCAACCTGAAAACGACGCCCAACACATCAACTTAGCCGAACTGGATGCCATATTAAAAGGCATCAATCTGGCTCTCCAGTGGCAGGGCAAGTGACACGTGAAGACAGATTCTGTGTGCGTGTATCACTGGATATCAGACACGCTGACTGGAAAAGCATGAGTTCATTCCAAGGTAGCAAGCGAGATGCTTATCAGGAGGTGGCTGAGCACACTCAAGGAGCTCGTGGAGGAGTATGAGCTGACTGTGGACATGACGTTGGTTCCATCGACTCAGAATATCGCCGACCGACTGACACAGGTACCGCAGCAGTGGTTTGATGTGATGAAGAAGGAGAATGGACTCAAACCACTGATTGGCGCAATCCGCGTGGAGGAGTTGGATGCAAGTCGAATTATGGCTATCCACAGAAGCAGTGGACACCCAGGAGTGCGGTGCACCACCTATTTTGCCAGAAGAATTTGCCCAGCGATAACCAAGGCAGCCGTTAAGTCTGATATACGGATGTGCAAAGAATGCCAGTCTATAGACCCAGCACTGATCCACTGGGAAAAGGGAAAGCTGGAGGTGAACAGGAACTGACAAAGGTTAGGAATGGACATCACGCATTACGATGCCCACCATTTCTTAATGCTCACGGACTGCGGCCAGTCGCGTTTCTCCATTTGGAAGCAGTTGGCGAGGCAAGAATCAGCAAGCGTGATTCGCCAGCTGGAAGTGGTGTTCTTTGAGTGTGGCCCGCCATATGAAATCCTTATGGACAATGACACAGCCTTCTGCAGCAAAGAGTTCCGAGCTTTCGCACATGAGTGGGGAATTCACTTGCGATTCCGTTGTGCATATGCCCCAGCTGGGAATGGCATAGTGGAGCGATCTTACCGCATGGTGAAACAAATCAATTTTGGAGGACGGGATACCCTGCCATATAAAGGACTTGCGTCCACACCACTGTGTCACCACATAGGAGGAAGAATCTGACAGCACAACGTCCTCTGAGAGAGGGACGGAGAGTCTGATGAATGACGACGAAGATACTGAGTTGGACAAGAAGCTGAATCTCCCTGCCCACCTTTGCGAAGAAGTACCCGACAAAAGCGCCATCTTTGTGATCATGAGATCAGGGGGAAGTGTAACAAGAGAAACCATGCACGTAGTGGTTTGAAGCGTGCACAACGGTGTTTGGTATGTAGAATGAAATCAGGAGTGAGTGGGGAGATTGAACTCACATCCTCCTGATTGTGAGTTGTGATGCATGTGAATCACTAGACTGTGCAGAGTAACCCGGATGTGAAGTCTCGTCATGAGGATTGACGTGTGCTGATGAATGTCGAACGAGTAAGGAGCCCGGATGAACACAGTAATTGTGTATTTAAGGACCTGCATTTCCAGACGGGGGAAAAAGACTGCAGTAGCATTTTGGCTGTTGCGACGAGTGGAAGAGAAAATATATTTGGATAGTGTTGGTGAGAAGAGTGTAGTGTGACCTGATTTAGGTTTTGAAATTAGAAGAAAGAAAGAAAGAAAAAAAAAAACGGAAATATAATTCGCCCGCTGACTTCAGCCGTAGATTCAAAACAGATGGGCGATCCGGAAATGACCTCGACCGGGTAGTCGAGGCGGATGGTGGACGGGATAGGGCTGACCATATTAGTAGTAAAATCTCATGTAGGTCGGAACTCCCAGAAGCGAGAAGTGGCGGTCGTAGACCAGTCTTTGATTTGGTCAGACTTGAGTCTCATGGAAAAAGATAAATCCTGTTTTATAGATTACCGGAAAATGAAAATCGAAATTAAAAGAAAACCAAATGTATTAAAAGGATGCTCAAGTAGCAAAGAGAATCTTTGGTTTATTGTTTCCTTAAACACTTAAGAATGGAGATAACTCTTGTTGAAAATCGAAATTAAAGAAAGCCGAATGTATTTAAAAAACATTCAAGTGGCTGGAAGAGATGGCACCCAGATTGGTGAGCGGAAGTAAATTTGATTGGCTGGTTGGAAACAAGAGGGAGGCGGTTACCCTGCTTGAGTGGGAGGAGCAGAAAAATTCCCAATATCTTCATGCCGGACGGAAATAAAATTGTTCCGATTGAAATATTATTTAACTCAGACGTTTTTGGCTTGAGAAGCAGAAAAGGCCGAATGGGCAGATGAAGTTGTGATCGCTTGAGAACCGGGCTAGCTGACAAGATTAACGCAATACTGAGAGCCGAGAGTAACTGACTTCAGCTAAGACCATTTTGAAAACTTAGTCAACTTACGAACTGTTTTGCACAATACTTTGCAGAAGACCAGAAGTATTTAATTACGGGCACATCACTCCCACAAACCTTGAGAAGTAATTATTTGTATTCCTGTATTTTTGAATATAAATGTTGTTGATTTTTGAAGAAGAAAAAGAGTCGTTATTCTTTTTTGTGTGTGACCAATCGGACGCCATTAACCTCGGAAATCAGTTTCTATAGCAGATTTCTAGTCGTTTGAGATCTTAGCACAATGTGGGGCATTCGGCTAGACTTCCCGCAAATATAGAGACCCTGCAATCCTTGGTTGATGCAGAAAATCCGATCTTGACGGCCAATTTCGGAGATTCTGTGAGCCCTTTAGCTCAGGAGCGGCCGACGGGTTATAGTAGCACTGCTAGGAGAGATTGTTCCAGACTGAAGACTTGGTCAGTTGGGAGAGCAAATGCGTCGGACTTGACCTCCCCCCCCCCGTTTACTTTCCTTCTTATTAGAAATACCTTGCATCCTTTATCAAAATTTGTGCCGGTATATCTTTATTTTTTGGTTATTATATCCATGATATTGATAATGTTTACAAATTTTAGTCCCAAACCAAAAGGGCTTCAATTTCTATAGTGGTGAGTTGAGAAATCTTTTAGATTTTTATTTGAAGACAGGGATGTATGCATATATATATATATATATATATATATATATATATATATATGTATGTATATGTATGTATATATATATATATATATATATTAGTTAGGGAGTCCACATATGCAAATATATGTAAGTATGTATGATGGATGTTGGGAAATTTTTTTGTGTTGTCTTAGAAACATGGAAAAATATGGTTACAGGTAAAAATCAAAGTGATGAATATTGTGTTCTTAATCTTCTTTATTTTCCAAATATATTTTGAGTACCTTACCCTTTATCGAAGGTTTCTTTTAGACTAACTGTTTCTGTCTCTAAGTGAAAGAAAAGACAGGAACAATCAGTCTAAAAGAAACCTTTACATCAATAAATATTCTTCAGTTATGTTTTATTGTTGCTCAATTAATCTTCAATAATAATATTCAGATTTTGTTTCAATGATGATTAAACTTTTCATTATCATTAGAAAAAGAAAGTTTTGTAGTCTGAAATGAAGATGTGTAATTGAAATGTGTGAATAAATTGTTAATTTTCACTCATATTTCTTAACCACATTGACAGATATCTACTTGCTGCCCATCATATCCAATGATGACACCATGCAAATCCTTTTCCTCCAATTTATTCAATCTCTGGTTGCGTCTTGCCAACTGCTGATGTTAAAATCCTTTAGGTTTCTCTTGATGTTGTCTTTGTACCTGTGCTTTGGATTCCACGTGATCCCTCTCTCAGTTGAGAGTACAGAATCTGCTTTGGCAGTCTGTCATCCTCAAGTTTGTTTAAGTGGACAGCCCGTCTCTGGTTGCGTTGGACAAGTATTTCATGCATGCAGGGAGTCCAGTTCTCTTCAGGATGGTCTTGTTTGAAACATGTTGCCACCACTTGACATTTAATATACTGCGCAAGTGACGCATGTAGTAGACACTCACCTCTTCATTTGAAATTCAGAAATTAAGCTCTGCATTGAGTCTATTGTTGATGGCAATTGTGGAGCTTGAAGTTATTTATCTGACCTTCTATCATTATGTCTTTTCCAGTGTCATGTGATGTCGGAGGGGGCTGATACATAACTTTGGTCTTATTGAGGTTTATTTTCATCCCAAATCCCTTTGCAGAGTCCGCAAATCATGTGATTATTTCTTGGGCATCTTGGTGGTTGTGCGCCAGGAAGGCAGTGTCATCTGCATACATGAGTTCACGCACCAGGACACGTTTGATCTTTATTGCAGATCTGAATTGTTTGATATTGAACAGGTCTGCCCCTGGTCTAGTCTGTATCCATACGCCTTGGGTGGAATTAGTGAAAGCATCAGATAAGACCATATAGAGAAAAATTGAGAACAAAGTAGGTGGAAGGACACAGTCCTGTTTCACTCTGCACCCAACTTCAAATGACTGAGAGTTCCCCCCCTTAAACTGACCGATGTCCTCATTCCTGTATGCAAGGCAGATATGAGATTGGTAAAGTGGTCAGGGCACCCCAGTTTCCTTAGAATGTCCCATAGTGCTCGTCCGTTCACTGTGTCGAAGGCTTTTGTGAAGTCAACAAAGATCATGTAGAGAGGCATATTCTGTTCAATGCATTTCTCCTGGAAAAAATCATGTCTGTAGTTCACTGGTTTGCACAGAACCTACACTGTGCTTCAGGTAAAAATTTCTCCACTAAGATTGATAGTCTGTTGAGCAATATACGGGCGAACACTTTTCTCGGTATGGACAAAAGTGAGATCCTGTGAGTTGCCATAGGCTCATCTCCCTTCTTGAAAATAGTGACTAGTTGGGCATCCCTCCAGTCTGCAGGGACTTTCAAGTTTTCTCTCACATCCTTCACAATGGTGTAGAGCACCTTAGTGAGTCAACTACCTCTGGATGCAGTCCATCTGCACCAGGGGACTTTCCATTGTGGAGCATGGAGATTGCCCTTCTCACCTTGTCCAGATTCAGACATTTACTCATCCAGTGCTGGATTGTTCATTGTTTAATATTGTCCACTACATGTTGATCCACAGTTGATGGTTCATTGTGAAAAAGTGGTTCTTCCATCTAGCGAGAAGGTAGCTCTTCTCTTGTGAGCAGTGTTATATTGTCAAGAGCCAGCAGTTGGTCTGAGTGGTTCACTCCTGGACCCCATACAGTTCTCATGCTCTGGTAAAAATCTTTGGGTCATCTTAGTCTGCAAGACTTTGGATTTCGGCCTCTTTCGTCATCTGCCATTTATTTTTAGTTCTCTACATCTCCGTTGGAGTTGACAACAGGCTTCATATCTGGCACTGGAAGTCCTAGTGATCTTGCCAAGCATCTTAGATATGGCTAAGTTAATAACAGGCTTCATATCTGGCTCTCTTTTGCAGTGGAAAGCAAGCAAATTTAGTTTAGGATGCACAAGGGTTTGCCAGTTGTTTGTGTGCCCTTCTCCACCGAGAATTTGCTGAGCTGGCAAGGGATGTCCAGGACGAGATCAGCATCTCTGTGGTCACACTGACTGGGCGAGAGTATTTTGTGTATATATCCGGCCTCACAGGTTGTCACATATCTGGTTTTGTCACGGTTTGTCATCCCATATAGTAATGAGCTAGAAAGAAGTACAACATGCTCTTTTCAAACTTTTAAAAAATTACCTATCTAAATGAACATTAACATAATATTTAATATTTCTAATACAATATAAATAATAAAATAAATAAAATATGAATAACATTTATTGAATTACTTACTTAATAAGACTATTCTAATAATAACGGTGTTTGTTTTATTTTAGATTTTAAATGGATAGCATTAAACTTTAAAAACAGATTTTATGTTTGAATTAGAATTAATAATAAAAAAGGACAACACAAATAAAACAATAGATAGATAAACAAATAAACTATAATTAAGAAATTCTTATTGCTAATAATTGTTAGAAATAATTATTCTTATTTAGATTTCAATGCTATATGAATGTTTAACTATGAAAAATTTGTACAATAAATATTAAAAATCATACATTAAAATTACTTTGAATGTTAAGATTATATCAAATTATAACTGTTTTTCTTAACAGTTTTTATCAGTTATATTTCACATTTCAAAATACAGTATAAATTACGAATGATGAAATGAAAAATAGAATATACATAACTTTTGTTGAATTATTTACTTAATACCATTTTTGATAATAACGTAATGTAACATTTTGTTTTTTGTTTTGAATTTAAGGTGAACAGTAATAAACATTAGCAACACTTGAGATGTTTCCTGTATGAATTTGAGTTAATAATTAAATACAATATTATTAAAAACAAATATATAGATACCATTATATTTAATTAATTCATAACGCTAATGTTAATAAAGGATAAATATGCCTATGAATTAAATTTGAGTGATATATATTAGAATTAAATCTGAGTGATATATAGAATTAAATCTGAGTGATATATATTAGAATTAAATCTACATTTAAATTTTTTATACATTAAAGTATTAAAATTATCCATTAAAATTATACATCATGAATGTTACAATATATCAAATTACAAATTTATACTATATTCATAAAATTATGCATTGAAATTATTATGATATTTACTATTAATGTTTACATTATAATAAATTACAATGAAATTATGTTTAAAAAAAACAACTGTTTTTACTAAACTTCGAAAAACATGTCATACCTCTAAAGAAAACACTCGGATATCATTATCATAAATATTTATTCCTTATAAATAACTAATAAATTGAATATTATATTTTACTGTTCCCGCCTGTTATATTATATAGAGATATCTGTTTTTATCATAATCAAAAATTTTCTTTTAAGAAAAACAACAAACACAAAATTAAAAGAACATTTTTCTGAATTTTATTAAAACTAATGCTGTAGATTTTCTTGATTATTTTTTCCAGAAGCTTTTTTTTTAATATATATTTTTTTTAATTTCAGTATAATATATATATATATATATATATATATATATATATATATATATATATATATATATACACACACACACATACACACATTATTTTAATGCAGAAACAAAAATATATAGCAATTAAAAATCATAAAAAGAAAGACCCCATTTTGTTGTGGCTGCAGGCTTATGTTACATAATTTTGTCATACTGAATTTTTTTTTCTCATTTCAAGAAAATTGTCAACTCATTACAGATGTCCCTGAAAGTTTTCCCTTAAAATTATTACAGGGAAATTATCAATAAAGAAATAACATTAGCTGATGTGTTCACTTATATACATGAATGGTGAGTGACACAACCACATTTATTCATTCAAACAGACACTAACTGAATAAAGGTAAATACATACACAAAGTGAAATTAGATAAATGTAGAATTTTTTTTAAAATAAGGGCAATTTTATCAATTTTCATTATCAGTAATATTTGAGCATAAAATAGGAGTTTATGTAATTTTTCCAGCAAAATTTTTTTAATAAAAAAAAAATTCTTTATATCTCAGAAGTTTTTTCTGTTATCAGATTTTATTAAAAAAAAATATAGTGTAAAAACTATGCAGAATGTGCACAGTAAAATACATGTGAAATGTATTGTGTTATAATATATTATGGTATCAAAAAGCAGTCAACAAACAAATGACTGTTTTAATAAAATTTTAGAAAGAAAATCACTTTCAATTATTTTTCTTCTGTATGTAAGACCAACAAATTTTTTTAGATAGGATTATTATTTTTTTTCTTTCCAAAAGATGAAGCTTTACTTAGCAGTGAATAAAAAATATTGTCAGGACATTGGATGGCATAAATCTTTACATGTTCAAATCTTATTTATATTTTTTTTCAAAAATGGCAATGACATTGTATTTGACTGACACTATATGCAATGTATGGAAGAACATAATGATAAATATTAATTTTCATCTTGCCAAATTAGAAGTAAGTTTTCTTTATCAGGGATTTCTTTGATTTGGTCAATACAGTAAACAGTATTTTGAGTTTTGGTGTTGAATGCTGTTGATACAACCAAATTCAAATGACTTTACCATTTAAAAAGAAATATTGAAAGATTGAAACATGTAAAATCTACAAAAAAATATCCACTAAGGTCTTGGTGATAACTAGAAAGCACTTAGTTATATCCTGTATGAAATTTTAAACAACTTTTGGATTTACTTACAAAAAGTAATGTACATAAAGTTGAAAAAATTTGACAGGCCTAATAAAAAAATTCTTGATGGTCCCTTTTGATAAAATAAAATCTGCTTCATATTTTATTACAATTGGCATTTTTTAAAATCAATGGGATTAATTATATCAGTCATGATTTAAGAGTGAATTGTTGAAAGACAGAACATATTGTTAAATGCTTGTAAACCTAATGACAATGTCAATATTAACAGATCTTATTTTATAACTTTTTTCCAGATAATGATTGAAAATTCTATTCAACATTCAGGAGAGAATATTCCAATTTATTTATTATATGCAACAAAAAATTGTTGTTTAAGTGACAAAGATACTTTACATTAATTGGGAGCATTGTTAGAATGCTCAGAATCTTTTTTGTGTTTTTATTTGTTCCTATTATCTAACTAGCAGTTCTCTACTAATAATTAGTGAGAATAAATTTGTAAATCTGACATATTTCTTATTTCATCTAGAATTCTAAATTTTCTAAATGTAGTTTTGGTAGAAATATATTCTCACCTCTACAACAACAACAAAAAAAATCATCTTCTTAATAATGTCTGACATAGCATTACATTTTTAGAGAAAATTTCAAACTTTTTTTTTTTTTTTTTTGCTTGTCTTCCTTCCACCCAATTGAGATTATAGTTTCCTTATAAAAAAATGGTTGTTACCCAAAACTTGGCACAAGAACTTTTACAAAATACAAGATAAATTTACAAAATCATCTCCATTTTTAAGGGACTGATTATTGTTTTTTCTTTCAACATTAATTCCTTTTTATATACAGTTGTGTGTTTGCTTTTCTTTAGCAGTAGAATGTGATACTTGTTGAACATAAAAAGGAGATTCAGTTTTATAATTGTAGCATCATTTTAAAGCAGATAGACATTTTTGGGATACAACAATATGGAGATGGATAGAATAGGTGAAAATATAACAAAATAGTAATTGAAACACATTAAATTCAGAGAAGATTTCATGTTGTGCAGATTGCCAGTTAAATAATTTAGGAAAGGTTAAGTAATAAAATATTTAAATCTTTTAAAATTAAGCAGTAAGAAATGTGTTGTTTTTATGTCATTTGCCTAATTGAAAATGGGAGTTTTCCTAAATATTTTTTGCATGAAAGTCCCAAAAGCTTTCAAAACCAGAACATTTACCACAAGCCAACATACAATTGTTTTATTTAATAGCATTTGTGTTAGCACATATTTAAGAATTATAGAAAACATGTATTATAGAAAGATTAAAAAAAAAATTTAAAGACACTGAATTCAACAGCAGTAAACAACTTATATTGACTTAATTATATTTATGTTTGTGGCTAATCTTGTAACAAACTATATCCATGAGTCTAAGAGTTATGGTACATTTAAAAAAAAATGTTTGGTTGCTGTTTTATGATGTGTGAAAGACGACCAATATTGTTAGACCCATAAGTTAAGAACAAAATATTTTTACTATTTCAGTAATTGTAAAAAGTAGAAAAAAAACTTGCTCAAGATCTACAAAATTCAGGTGTTGTATATTTTAAATTGTAAAAGTTTAAATCATACATGAATGGATGTATATAACAATTTGGTTTTTGAGTATTTGATAAATACATGAATTGGTTCATTGAATTTAATATTAATATTTTCTCCTATTTGAAGGTTCTAATATTGATTTTAGAAGTATTTAAATGTATTCACTGATATAAAATGTTATCCACATTCTATAAATGGGATAAATTCTTAAATTTATAGGACAGGCAGCAGCAGCAGTAGATAAGCTTATATCACCCTGGTAAAGTTATGAATTTATTTAATATTAATTAGAATTTATATATATATATATATATATATATATATATATATATATATATATTAAATGAATATTGATCTTAGGCAAGTTTTCTTTTTCCAACTTTTATTTTTGTGAAGGAAAATGCAAACTCAGAAAATAATATATAAAGAAAAACACAGGGAAAAATATATACATCAGCATAAAGGTTATCCTCAACACAAAACTTACATAGAAATAAAAACACATGCAGAGAGTCAGTTAAAACATGCATATAGCCATTTTTATAAAGGCGCACACACATATGCACACATACACACACACACACACACACATTATGATTAATTCTTAGACTCATTGCTTTACTAATGTTGACCTTAGGCAAGATTTTTAAACTATCTCTTTCTCTAAAGAATTCAAAGAGATTTTTTAGCAAAGCCAAGAAAAAAATGAATTGTTAAAAAAGAAAAGAAAAAAAACAAAACAAAAAAAAAACGTATGTTTAAGAAGAATCCATAGTGACATGTATAAGTATAAAGATGCTCATATGCAAACAAATATATTTATTCACTTAAAATCAAAATAAAGAATTTGAAAAATGAACTAATCATCATGAATAAAAAAGCCAAAAACCTTACAAAAAGTTTAAAGTAAAGCAAAGAAAACTTTAATCTGACAAACGTAACAAAAGTGTAAATTATTATTATTATTATATACAAATTTATATTTGAATAGGACATGTGAAACCAATATACACATACTTCATGCGTATGATGCAAACACTTATTGCATATAAATATAATGCGTATGATATATACATAAATGCATATACATGTACATATATATCATGCATAAATATCATATATATGTATTATATCTTTTTACATATACAATAAGGTGAGAGAAGCTTTTAATAGATAACTGTTTTGAAATATTTTACAATATCAATCAATTAAGATTTCAGACCCTAAAGAGTTTGAATACCCATGAGATATTTTCATCTGTATGTTTGCATCAAAGAATTTTTCCAAACTCAATTTATTTTTTTTTAGCATCAATCAAATTTATAACCAAAAAATGATATAGTTTAATTTGATTGATCATGATGTGATATATCAAGTATCAAAATATACAAAATGAATCTCAGTAACATTCTTCCTTGCTGGCAAATTATGAAATAAATGCAGAAAAAAAAAAAAGAAAGAAATTAGTGTCTTAGTTTAAAAGTCAGCAGAAAGGAGGCAGGCCGAGAGTAAAATATTTGTCATATCAAAAATGTGTATAGTCAAAACAACAGCAAAAAATATGCAAAATAGTTGTGTCCTTTTCATGTTTGTTGAAGTGCATCATTATGATAAGCTTGATCTGGAGAATCTGAAATTTAAAAAAAAAAAAAAAAAAAAATGAAAGAATTTTTACTTTTTGAAAAAAAAAAAAAAAAAAAAAAAAAAAAAAAGAAATTCTGCATATTAGTACATTATAAAAAAAAATTCCTTTTGCAAATTGTTAATAATTCATCTACAAAATTTTAAAATTTCTTTCTTTCTCTATTTGCATGTCTGTCTCTATGTACATACCATAAGATATCAATGTCAATAATTCTCGTTTATGAAATTTAAAAAGAAAAAGAAAGATTAATATTTTACTTGCAATAAATTAAATCTAATTTCCAGATCTTGCAATTGTTTCTGGATTGGATTCAAATCTTTATACAAATGTTTTTAAATTTGTCTTTTTTAAAATTGATATAATGCTTTTAGTTTTTTTTGTTTTTTTTCCATAAATCTTGTATTTTATCTAATGTTTTTGTGTGTTCTTGTTCAATATAATTGACTAAATAAAAATATATAAAATAGCTGAATGTAACACAAAATATATATGAAAACAAAACAAAACAAAAAACCCCCACAAAAACAAAACAAACTAGACATGTGAAAACTCAATTTTGTTTATTTATAAAGTTTTATGTAAAATCATAATAGAATAAAAGGCAATGTAATAAGAATTGACATATTTGTGTGTATGTGTGTGTGTACACACACATTATAAGGACAAGACTTAAACAGTAATTGATACTTTTGAGGTGTACTGATATGAAAAACTAAACATAGCAATATGAACCAAAAATTTATAGTTCCAAAAAATTCAGACCTAGAAAATTTCTTTGTATGGATGGAAAGAGAATTTATTCTTCAGTTTTGTTAATTTCATGAAAACAATTACTTTTTATGATTCCTACTTATCATACTTTACAGTTTATGAAAAGGAATATGGGATACCCACATACACACACAAAAAAAAGGGATATGGGACACCCACACACACCAAAAAAGGGATATGGGACCCCCCCAAAAAAAAAAGGGATATGGGACACCCACACACACACACCAAAAAAGGGATATGGGACCCCCCCCCAAAAAAAAGGGATATGGGACACCCACACACACCAAAAAAAAAAAAAAAAAAGGGGATACACAACACACACCAAATTACCATACAAGTTATTTTAGCTAACTTTTCTATTTGTTTTCTGCTTAAATGCACAATGTTTTTTAACAGACAAAAAAATAAAATTACAAATCCAACCTTGAATTTCTGCATTTCTTTTTATTATTATTATTGGTTCATGTCAGATTGAAAATTAAAAAGATGAGGATTTTAGAGATGTTAGAGAAGATGAATGAATGAGTAAGGAAGT